>LR738714.1:441372725-441406956 GCA_902687465.1 Secale cereale
CATTTTTTTTCTTTGGCCTTTCCTTCTTTTTTTTTTCTTTTTTTTTCTTTGGGACAATGCTCTAATAATGTTTATCATCACACTTATATTGATTTACAACTCGATACTAGAACAAAATATGACTCTATATGAATGCCTCCGGCGGTGTACCGGGATGTGCAATGAATCAAGTGTGACATGTATGAAATATTATGCATGGTGGCCTAGCCACAAATACGATGTCAACTACATGATCATACATGGCAATATGACAATATGAAGCGTGTCATATGAACGGAATGGTGGAAAGTTGCATGGCAATATATCTCGGAATGGCTACAGAAATGCCATGATAGGTAGGTATGGTGGTTGTTTTGAGGAAGGTATATGGTGGCTGTATGCTACCGGCACAAGTTGTGCGGTACAAGAGAGGCTAACAATGGCGGAAGGCTAAGAGTGCGTATAATCCATGGACTCAACATTAGTCATAAAGAACTCACATACTTATTGCAAAAATCTACAAGTCATCAAAACAAAGTACTACATGCATGCTCCTGGGGGAAGGGTTGGTAGGAGTTAACCATCGCACGATCCCGACCTCCACACAAAGGATGACACTCAATGAAATACATCATGCTTCAAATTTGTGACACAACGGTTACCATACGTCCATGCTATGGGACTTGCAAACCTCAACACAAGTATTTCTCAAATTCACAACTACTCTACTAGCATGACTCTAATATCACCATCTTGGATGCCTACCATATTAGGACTAGTTTTATAACCAAAGCACATTACCATGCTGTTCTAAAAGACTCTCAAATAGATATAAGTGAAGCATGAGAGATCAACAATTTCTAAAAAATAAAACCACCACCGTGCTCTAAAAGATATAAGCGAAGCACTAGAGCAAAACTATCTAGCTCAAAAGATATAAGTGAAGCACATAGAGTATTCTAATAAATTCTAAACCATATTTATCTCTCTCAAAAGGTGTGTCCAGCAAGGATTATTATGGCAAACTAAAAAGCAAAGACTCAAATCATACATGACGCTCCAATCAAAACACATATCATGTGGTGAATAAAAATATAGTCTCAAGTATAGTTACCGATAGGTGAAGACGAAAGAGGAGATGCCTTCCCGGGGCATCCCCAAGCTTAGGATTTTGGTTGTCCTTGAATTTTACCTTGGGGTGCCTTGGGCCTCCCCAAACTTAGTCTCTTGCCACTCTTTGTTCCATAGTCCATCAAAGCCATACTCAAAACTTGAAAACTTCACAACACAAAACTTAGCCAAAAATCTCGTGAGCTCCGTTAGTATAAGAAAACAAACCACCACTCAAAGGTACTGTAATGAACTCATTCTTTGTTTATAATGGTGTTAAACCTACTGTATTCCAACTTCTCTATGATTCATACTCCCCAATACTACTCATACATTCATCAAAATAAGCAAACAACACACGAAAAACAGAATCTGTAAAAAACAGAACAGTCTGTAGTAATCTGTAACTTCCGAATACTTCTGTAACTCCAAAAAATTTAAATAAATTGTTAAACCTGAGGAATTTGTCTATTAATCATCTTCAAAAAGAATCAACTAAATAGCACTCTCCAGTAAAATATGGTTACTAATCTCGTGAGCGCTAAAGGTTCTGTTTTTTACAACATGATCATATAAACTTCACACAAGTCTTCCCAAAGGTTCTACTTGGCACAAACACTAATTAAAACACAAAACCACATCTAAACAGAAGCCAGATGCAATATTTATTCCTAAACAGAAGCAAAAACAAAGAAAATAAAATTGGGTTGCCTCCCAACAAGCTCTTTCTTTATAACCATTAAGATAGGCTTGAGAATTCAATGATGCTCACATGAAAGATAAGAATTGAAGCACAAAGAGAGCATCATATAGCATGTGAAAATCACATCTAAGTCTAACATACTTCTTATGCATAGGCATTTTATAGGAAAACAAATTAGCAACACAAGCAAGATCTAACATATGCAAGGAAGAAAGAAACAAGATCAATCTCAACAGGAAGAGAGGTAATTTAGTAACATGAAGATTTCTACAACCGTGTTCCCCCCCCCTCTCATAATAATTGCATGTAGGATCATATTCAATCTCAACAATATAGCTATCACAAAACATATTCTCAACACGATCCACATGCATACGAAGTTGACAATCTTCCAAAATAGTGGGATCAACATTAACTAAAGTCATGACCTCTCCAAACCCACTTTCAATATTATTGCAAGCATTGTCAATCTTACATTCCTCATGGGGATTAATTTTTTTTTTCAAGATCATAAGAAGAATCACCCCAATCATGATCATTGCAACAAGTAGTGAGCATAGCAAAATAAGCATCCCTAAGCTTAGGGTTTTGCATATCATTAGCACAATTGACATTAATAGATTTATAATAACATCATTGCAATCATGCTTTTCTTTCAAGGAGCTATCATGAATCACTTTTTCTTTTAACAATTCATCACAATTTTCCGATTCACGAATTTCATGCAAAACCTCATAAAGATAATCTAGTGCACTCAACAAACTAGCAATGGGTTAAACATAATTGGATCTCTTAAAAAGATTAGCAAGTGGATGAGGATCCATAGATAGATTTTTAGCAAGCGAAGATGCAAGCAAATAAAGGCACATGGCAACACAAGCAAACAAAAGACAAACGAACGGTAAAACACACGGAAAAAGAAGGGCGAATAAAATGGCAAGGGTGAAGTGGGGGAGAGGAAAACGAGGGGCAAATAATGTAGTGAGAAGGATAAGAGTTTGTGATAGGTACTTGGTATAAGACTTTTGCGTAAGCCTCCCCGGAAACGGCGCTAGAAATTCTTCTTGCTACTTCTCGAGCTTGCGTTGTATTCCCTCAAAGAGGAAATGGTGATGCAGCACAGTAGCGTAAGTATTTCCCTCAGTTTTTGAGAACCAAGGTATCAATCCAGTAGGAGACCACGCGCGTGTCCCTCGCACCTGCACAAACAAATAAGAACTTTGCAGCCAACGCGATAAGGGATTGTCAATCTCTTTACGGTCACTTACGAAAGTGAGATTTGATAGATAGGATAGTATAATATTTTTGGTATTTTTGGTATAAGAATAGAAAGTAAATAAATCAAATAAGCAACGGCAAAAGAAATTGAAGTAAAGTAATATGATAAAGATAGACCTAGGGGCCATAGGTTTCACTAGTCGATTCTCTCATGATAGCAGAATTCTACGGTGGGTGAACAAATTACTTTCGAGCAATTGATAGAAAATCGCATAGTTATGAGAATATCTAGGCATGATCATTATATATAGGCATCACGTCCGTGACAAGTAGATCGAAATGATTCTGCATCTACTACTATTACTCCACACATCGACCACTATACAACATGCATCTAGAGTATTAAGTTCATAGGAACAAAGTAATGCTTTAAGCAAGATGACATGATGTAGAGGGATAAACTCAAGCAATATGATATAAACCCCATCTTTTTATCCTCGATGGCAACAATACAATACATGCCTTGCTGCCCTTGCTGTTACTGGGAAAGTACACCGCGAGATTGAACCCAAAGCCAAGCACTTCTCCCATTGCAAGAACTATAGATCTAGTAGGCCAAACCAAACCAATAATTCGAAGAGACTTGCAAGGATATTATAATCACACATAAAAGATTTCAGAAAAGAATCAAATATTATTCAAAGATAATCTTGATCATAAACCCACAGTTCATCGGATCTCGACAAACACACCGTAGAAAGATTACATCGAATAGATCTCCTCAAAGATCGAGGAGAACTTTGTATTGAGATCCAAAAAGAGAGAAGAAGCCATCTAGCTAATAACTATGGACCCGAAGGTCTGTGGTAAACTACTCACAACTCATTGGTGAGGCTATGGTGTTGATGTAGAAGCACTCCGTGGTGGATCCCCCCTCCGGCGGAGCTCCGGAATATGCCCCAAGATGGGATCTCACGGGAACAGAAGGTTGCGGTGGTGGAATTAGGGCTTTCTCTGTTGCCTCGATGTTTTCAGGGTACATGGATATATATAGGAGGAAGGAGGGCATCGGGGGAGCCAGAGGGGGCCCACGAGGGTGGGGGCGCGCCTAGGGGGAGGGGGTGCGCCCTGGACCCTCGTGGCCACCTCCTTCATTCCCTCGCGTGTACTCCAAGTCTTCTGGTTAGATACAGTTCCAAAAATAACTCTCCGAAGGTTTCATTCCGTTTGGACTCCGTTTGATATTCCTTTTCCGAGAAACTCTGAAATAGGCAAAAAACAACAATTTGCACTGGGCCTTGGGTTAGTAGGTTAGTCCCAAAAATAATATAAAAGTGTATAATAAAGCTCATTAACCATACAAAACAGAATATATAATAGCATGGAACAATAAAAAATTATAGATACGTTGGAGACCTATCACATAACGGCGACGGGGCTTCCTCTTTTTTCGATGGCTAAGGGTTGGAGTGTCGCCGGATGTTGTTAGCTCCAGGAGGAGATGACGTGCTCGTCCCAGTGCTCTAGGAGAGGAGGAAAAGGGTCACGGAGCGGAGGAAAATAGTGAGGAACATAATGGAAGGGAGAGGGGACCTGCGACCCTCGGGCATCGACGAAATCGGCGATGGCAGAAGCTTTAGTTAGTGGAACTCCGGCGAGATCTTAACGGGAGTTCTAGGGCACATGAAGATGAACTTTGCCAAAAATTGGACAGGAAGGGCGAGGGGATTGTTTATATGGAGTCAAAACGGGGTGAGGGGCAGCAAATCAATCAAAATTGGTCGATCCAATTGAGGTCGGCTCTGCATGCAACAGTGTTCAGGAAGAACACAATAGAGGAAAGGGATGACAGCGGGCTCCACCCATCAGCGGTAGAGAAGAAAAACAAAAAACCGAGTGTGGGGTGTGGGCTGCTCGCTGTCCGGAAATGGGCCAGCTTGCTGGCTGCTGCGCGCGTGATGGCATCAGCTGGGCCGCTGTGCAGCCCGTCTGCACAGTGTGGGCATTTCTTTTTTTAAACAACTTGCTATAGGAAGTAAAATAGCTAAAATAGATATATTAGGAAATTAAATCCTAGAAAAAATACCATAATACACAATAAAACATTATTACTACTATATAAAAGAGTGAAAAAAAATTGTCAGACCAAAATACACAATAAAATACGCATAATATTACTATAAAATTTTTTTTGGGCAGATAAATACTCCCTAATTGTTTTTTTCAAATCCATAGAAGTATCGAAATAATATTTAAACATTTCCAACTTAATTTCTTTTGAAGGAGTCAAAGTACCTTCTCTCATAATCTTAAGTTTTTAGTTGGATTTGTTTCAAATTATAAAATCAATGAAATCCAATATGAACATTTGGGAAAGTCCTTTTATTCCCGCTCATTTGAATATTCAATAAACTCCAAAATATTTCAATCATAGTTGAATTTAGCTAAGATCAATCAACACAAGAAAGTTTTGAATTACTCCTATTTAAAATTAACGTTCCAAAATTCAAAATTTTGGGATGTTACAAATCTACCACCCGTAAAATGAATCTCGTCCTTGAGATTCGAGTTGTCTAGAAAGAAAAGGTTTGGTTTGTGATTCTTCTTGAATTTCCATCGATCATCCGAGAGTGTGGGGTGCTACCACCCTTAGAATCAGAGTCACCGGGTCTTCGAGAATCTTACTCCTTCGATAATATCATTCAAGTGTATGCACTACCCTCCTTTGATATCTTGAATTCCATATCAAAAGAGTGTTCTTCCATTAACTCAGCCTTCATGGTTGACTGGTCTTGCGCCAATACTAAACAATATCGATACTCTCATGGTGGCCATCAAGAATGGTTCCTGCAGAAAAGAGTCTAGGTTCATTCTCACCGTACAAACTACTATTGGCAACGCAGTTGCCTTAACAAGGGATCAAACGTCATACCATTCTAAGGTTAGGCTTAACAATGTCGTCTCTCTACCGTAGGAAGTCACTCTAGATTTACCATCCCACATAGCAAAAGCAAATAATAAGAGTAAGTCGCCATGGTGATCAATCCATTCTGCACCCAAATCATTACCTTGTATATGGTTCAGAAAATTTCGCATTATAACAATCCGGCACCCTCACAAGCATGGCAAAAAAATATCTTTCATGAACTTGGTTTAGATAAATCCATTGGTTCTGCATGCCAAACAAAACATCTATCATTCCTATCAACTCTTAGGTTTGCATCAACTACTTTAATACATACATCGATGAATTGTAGCTTCCTCCAGGTTTCTTCCTTCAGCAAGATTATGCTCACTACTTGTCAGATCCTGGCACATGTGGTTAAACTTGAACAACTCACTGGGTTGCAGGATGTATTAGGATGTTGAGAGAATAAAGACCCAAGGGGATATCATTACCCATAAACTAGCAACAAACTCCAAATCAAACATTACACACAAAACAAGCAAAACCTACAGATAAGGTCATATCCACGAGAGGTATGATCTCATCATACTATCGCAAATCGTTTATCAGACACAATTTAGTAATGGTGGTCTGTCAACTAAAACTCCATAAATGAAACTAAAATAATTCGATGGGTCATCTATATTTGAAAGGAAAAGATATGAGTACAAGAATATGAACTAACAAGTAGACAACAAGTTGTAAAGTAAGTTTTTCACTCCTATGGATTTTCTAATCAATTTTCTAGGGTCACGACCTACAGTCAACACACTGCTCTGATACCATCTATAACGACCCGAATTTGATAAGATTTGATGTCTCTGTGCTTATCGTGCTAGTCCCTGGATAAACTCGCTAGAACACACAGTATATATGAATACCAAATAAAAAGTGCATCATTTACTACAATGTATGATCCAGAATTTATCAAGTATTACAAACTTAGCACACAGCTATCTTTATTTAATAATAACAGCGGAAATGTAACATAATAGATGATGAGTCACATTAATGCCCATGGCGAAAGTGCTGAGTGAAGACTCGCGACCCTACTGTATCTCACTGATCATCTGAAAATCCTGCAACATGATAAGTTGCAGCCACAAGGGTCAATACATTGAATGTATTGGCAAATCACACAATATGATATAACAAAACCTACATACACAAGCAAATTATGACAAACAACACACTCAAGTTAATTTGGAGAAGAAAGTCTTCACCTACCTCCGCTATCTGAACTCACAACCGTCTCTAATTTATTCGCCCAAGATAACCCCAAAGATTCTAAGTAAACATGACAGGACTTCAAAAGTCTCTCAAGTCCACTCTGTGAGTGGCACATTCTCTAGGAACAATAGAGAGCTCTACCAAGGACACATTCATCTGATTCAAGTTTCGAAAACTATACCTCGCCTCAAGTGCGCTCTGTCAATGGTGCTTTCTCTAGGGACAATAGAGTGCTCTGCCAGTGACGCATTCACCTAGCTAATCATCCTGAGCCTACGGCTATAAACAATCACCATTTTCATGGATCACTCGACACGTGCCCACGTCTACCATAGCAAGTTGATCACACCATCACATAACATAATCAATAGCAAAACATGACAACACGGGATACACATATCAGGCCAAACATATATCATTGCATAAAACCACACATGCATAGCAGAATAAAGGATGAGCAAAATCAAAAGTGCAAACTTGCCTTGAATGATGTTGAAGTACTCTAACGATTAATTCTGATGCGCTTCACACTCCGGACAATATATACGATAGCGAAGGCACCAAGAAATAAACCTTGCTCACATAACACTAAAATAAAGTAAACAACAATGAATTCAAATAAAACTCAAAATAACATAAACATGTCAGTAAGTATATCTTATCTACATGCTAGTAGGATCACAATGCAAAAAGAATCGCTCGATTCCGACAAATGGTTTGAAAGTTATGGCCTCCAGAAGTTTGAATTGAAATTTAAACAAATTAAAATTTGAATAGTTCAAAAATTATATTGGATAGGTGAGCTCAATAGAGGGGATCAAGATGATGAATGTGGTGTTGGTTTCATCAAATTGGGATAAACAGTTGAAAAGATATGAAGGTTTGAAAAACAGGAACAAATCTGCCTTTTTCTATTTAGAAAAAAATACTTGCCATGTGGCGTGACTGGATTGGCTGGAGGGTGTTCATTGCTTGTGTCGTAGAGGTCATCTGCCGGGAGGTACCGCAACAGCTCCCGCGCCATCAGCAGCGCAGGCTGCTGATAGACCGACCAGTGGTGGACCAGCGAGGACGACGCCGCGGCCGGTGAGGGTGAAGGCGTCGTCGTGCGGCCATCACGCTGCACGGACGACGGCAGTGACGAGTCCTACTACTCGTGGACGGCCGGGTCGGTGGCGGCGTTGGCGACCGACGAGTTGGGGCGGAGCGGCGCGCCGTTGCTCGCGGGCGCCGTCTGAGCAACGTTCGCGGCGCGGCGGGCCGCGCAAGCTCGACGTGTGTCCACCATGGCTGTGGAGCGAAGTCGGCGACGAGAGTGGGACGAGGTCGTCGGAGAGGCGATATCTCGACATGCCCCCTACCTGGCGCGCCAAATGTCGGATTTCGGGCTCCGCAAAACCCAAGAAGTTCGAACACAGGGGCGTGAACGAAGATCTGTCCCGCTCGCGTCTACCTAATGTCTCGCCCTCGCCTAGTGTAGAGATTCAAGCAAACAACAGGTGAAGCACGCAAGAGTTTACCCAGGTTCGGGCCACCATGTGGTGTAAAACCCTACTTCCTACTTTGGTGGATTGGCCTCAGGAGCGCTGTAATATGAACTAGTACAGTGGTTCCTGAGCTCAGGAGGTGAGCCCAGGAGGGTCGGGAGGCAGGTGTTCTTGCTCCTTTGCGTGGTGGCAGAGTTTGTGGATCTGCTCCTCTTGACTCGTCTTGGTTCAACTTGATCCTCGGGAACCTACGTCTATGCTGTCTCCTTTGCACCGAAATGGCAACTGTGCCGCTGGCGGGCGCTGGCACCCGCTGGCGCGGTGTGTCACAGCTTACGTCACTGCCTCCTCCTGAGGGAGGTTTGGCCTTGGATTCTCCGCCCCTCCAGAGCACATTGCCGAGGCCGCTCCTGAGGGGGTCTTGACGTTGTTCTCCTCGCGAGGGTCTTGGACAGCTGGTCGATCAGCTGGACCATACCAGGCCGTGGAAGGAGCGCGTCGCGGCCCGCTCATACGTCAAACGTATCTACTTTTCCAAACACTTTTGCTATTGTTTTGCCCTCATTCTTGCATGATTTGAACTAAACTAACCCGGACTGACGCTGTTTTCAGCAGAGCTGCCTGTATAGTTTTATTGTGTGCAGGAAAATGGATTTTTAGGTGTCTCGGAAAATTCCAAGAAAAATCACAGAAAATCCACGCACCCGAAGGGCCATTGTGCCAGAAGTGGGGCCAGAGGGCAGCCAGGGGGGGCCCAGGCGCCCTGCTGGCGCGGCCCCATCCCTGGCCGCCCCAGGAGGCCGCCTGGGAGGGTCCTCCCCCCTCTGGTGCCCTACCTTGGCTCCTATTTATCTCCGTGGCGAGGAAACCCCAGAACAGAAGTCGTTTTTCCAGTTTCCGTCGCGGAGCCGCCGCCACCCTCTGTTCTTCTTTGAGAGGGCTAATCTGGAGGCTGATTTGGCCTCCGGAGAGGGGAGATCGTCGCCATCGTCATCATCATCACCACTCCATCCTCCCTCCATGACTTCTCCTTCCATGTGTGAGTAATTCCCTGCTGTAGGCAAAGGGGATGGTAGGGATTGGATGAGTTAGATCATGTAATAGTTATCAGATTATTGGGGGCATGTTGCCTATCATCTACTTTGGTGTTTATCATCTTTGCTTCAACTTGTTGCTCTTAATGCTTGTCACTTTGGGCCCGAGTGCCATGTTTTCAGATCTGAACCCTATGTGTTTGCATGAATATATTTGTGTTCTTGATCCTATCTATGAGTTGATTGCACCTATTATGGTCCGGAACCGGCGATCCCAAAGGTGACAGCTTGGGACACCAAAGGGGATGGTCCATAATTTGAGGATTCCATGTATCCATTGAGTTTATTGCTTTGTTCCGGTGCTCTTTGACAGGAGCACCTTAATCTCCATAAGTTCCTTTTGGCCCCGTTCGTAGCGGGATGGTAGGACAAAAGATGTTGTGCAAGTTATTATTGCAAGCACGTACAACTACCTGTGGGATACATGCCTAATGTTTGATATTTGCCTAGATGATCATTACTTTTTTGTGTGCCTTGCCCCAAGTTAGATTCATGATGTATCTCATCCATGCAGCGCCCAACCATCCATCTCCCTAGCCTATAGTGTTTCAATCCTGCTGGTTATTAGTTGTTACTTTTGCTGTTCACTTTTGCTGTCACCATCATCACTATCATATCACCGTTACCACTTATCTTTTGTTGCAAATAAGTATATTTCAGGTGCGGTTGAATTGACAACTCAACTGTCAAAGCTTATAAATACTCTTTGGCTCCCCGTGTGTCGAATCTATAAATTGGGTTATTCTTACCCGCGAAGACTATCTCGATCCCTTATGGTTGAGGGTTATCAAGTACCGTTTTCTGGGGCCGTTGCCGGGGAGCATAGCAATATTTACAAGTCTACTTGAAGTATCCTACCTGCTGCACTTCATCCGCTATGTGTAAGAAAGGAGACCCCAAGGTTCCGATCTTACTATCCACTACAAGAAGAGGTACTGTTCTGAACACTAGTGCTACACTTGATTCACCTTCTGTTATGAGTAAGTTTGCCTCACCACCACCACATGATGCTTCTACTGAATCTGTTACTATGTCCGATACTTTTGATGATGCTTCTACTACTCTTGATGATATTGGTTCACTTGGTTATGCTCTTGAGAAACAGATCGCTGCTGCAAAAAAAAATCTGGAATTGAAATTCCTGTTACTCGCTACCCTATTGGTGGAACTTATGATTATCCTAATTTGAGTAAACTCAAGGAGAGACTCCTTGATGATGATTACATTATGCTTGATGATGATTTATGCAGGGAACTGACAGAGTTTGCCGACTCTGACCCTGAAGCTATTAAGAAGCTGCTTGAAAAACACTCCTTGAAGAACAAGACTGTTCCTGATCCTGAATTTGCTACATCTCCTATATGCATCAATGATCCTGATTATGATTTCTCTGTTGATCTTTCACTTATATCTATGGTTGAAGCTGGCCCCTTTTATGGCAGAGAAAATGATGATGCTATTACACACCTGACCAAACTCAGTGAGTTGGGTGGCTTGTTTACCACGAATGAAAAGATACGAAACTTTTATGTGACTAAGCTTCTTCCTTTCTCTTTGAAGGAAGGTGCTAAAACATGGTATGATGCACTACCATGTGGTTCCATTAAGAGTCCTCAAGACTTAGCTCACTCTTTTGTTGATAAGTACTTTCCTGCTCATATGCAACATGCTGCTTTACAAAGAATTTATAACTTTAAACAGTTGCAGGATGAGCACCTCCCTAAAGCTTGGGGGAGGTACTGTAGTCTGATCCAGGCTAGACCAGGACATGGAGTCCCTAAGAATGAATTAATCGATATATTTTATGCTGGTCTAACTGATGAGTCCAGGTCCTATTTGGATAGTTGTGCTGGTTGTGTTTTCAGTAAAAGAACACCGGACGATGCAGAAGAATTGATGGGCAGGATTGCCAAAAACCATGAAGATTGGTCAATCCCTGAACCACCTCCACCACCAAAGAAGAGGGGCATTCTTGTTCTAAGCCCCGAAGATATGCAAGAAGCAAGGAAGTCTATTAAAGAGAAGGGTATTAAAACTGAAGACGCGAAGAATCTACCCCCTATTGAGAAGTTGTGTGAGCCTACCACTCACCCTCCTATGGTAGAGGTACACTCTCTTTTAGATTTCAACGCAAGTGACATCCCTCATGGTAAGCCTCCTGATCAATGTTTAGATGAGCTTGATAATTTTATTATGAAGCAAAGTCATTTTAATGAGAGGATACAAAGTCAATTGCATGATAATTCCCTTGCTATCAAAAGTTTGCTTGATGTTCTAGGTAGAACAGTTGTAGGATCGAAAGTATGTCTAGAGGGGGGGTGATTAGACTACTTGTAAATATAAAAATTCTGCCTTTTGACAAAGAACAGTTTTTGGCAGATTCACAATTATGATCAAGTCAAGCATCACCCTACACATGCAATTCTAGAGTATAGGCAGCGGAAAGTAAATTGCACATGTAGTAAAGAGAGGTGGAGAAGAGCAAACGCAATTTTGGAGACGCGGTGATTTTTCCCGTGGTTCCGATAGGTGGTGCTATCGTACATCCACGTTGATGGAGACTTCAACCCACGGAGGGTAACGGCTGCGCGAGTCCACGGAGGGCTCCACCCACGAAGGGTCCACGAAGAAGCAACCTTGTCTATTCCATCATGGCCTACGCCCACGGAGGGCTAGCCTTACTCGGGGTAGATCTTCACGAAGTAGGCGATCTCCTTGCCCTTACAAACTTCTTGGTTCAACTCCACATCGATGACGGAGGCTCCCAAGCGACACCTAACCAATCTAGGAGGCACCACCCTCCAAAAGGTAATAGATGTTGTAGATGATGATGAACTCCTTGCTCTTGTGCTTCAAATGATAATCTCCCCAACACTCAACTCTCCTCACTGATTTGGTTGTGGTGGAAGAAAGGATTGAGTGGAAAGCAACTTGGGAAGGCTAGAGATCAAGCTTCATATGGTGGGAGTGGAGCAACTTGATCTCAACACAAGGGTAGGTAGTTCTCTTCTCAGAAATGTAAGGTAGGAGTGGTAGTTCTTTCTGATGGCTCTCTCCACGAATGAAGAGGGGGTGGAGGGGTATAAATAGCCTCCACACAAAATCCAACCGTTACACACATATTTGAGCAATCTCGGTGGGACCGAAGTGGACAACTCGGTGAGACCGAAAGTTCAAATAATGTGAACGTTGGGGTTTTCGGTGGGACCGAAAATACAATCTCGGTTAGTCCGATTCGTGCAATGACAAGAGCATGCCAGTTTCGGTGGGACCGACTTTATCATCTCGGTGACACCGATTTGATGACAGAAGGTTACAGAAGCTTGGCAACTCATGTTTCGGTGAAACCGATATCAGAATCGGAAAATCCGATTTTGCTAGGGTTTGGCTTATGGCTGAGGTGGTTCATCTCGGTGTGACTGAGTTTGGATTATCGGTGGGACCGAGATTACTTATGAGTGTATATGGCAGTGAAAGTTGCTGATAGTTTAGGAGATGTATCACTAAGCACTTGAGCAACCAGATCATCAACATAACCTCATCCCCTTTTAATAGTATTGGCTTTTCCTATGGACTCGATGTGATCTTGGATCACTAAACCAAAAATGGAGTCTTGAGCTTTTGCCAATGCTTGCCTTAGCATTTTGAGGGGTCCACTTCTTCAGTCCTTGCCATACCCATATCACTGAACTTCTCTGAAATGATTCTCAAGTAACTATTAGTTCAATGATATATATGTTGTTATTAATTGCCAAAACCACCCGGGGATTAGTTGCACTTTCAATCTCCCCCTTTTTGGTAATTGATGACAACATATAGATCAAAGCTTCGACAAGGGATATAATCAATGAATAATATCGTCGCTTTGAGAAGTATGTGGTAAGCAAGAGCTCCCCCTAAATTTGTGCATTATTTAAGATTTGCGTTTGAATGCAAATGCACAATCGATTAGTATCATGGGTCACTCTTCCATGTCACATACATCTTGGTGGAGCGCACAAAATGATAAGAATGAACAGCATGCACCCAATCACCAAGACATGAGTAAATAGTCATACAAGATAGGAATAGCATATGATAAGCATTAAGCACACATTAAAGCATAGTACGACCAAGCACTCATTAAGTAGCATCAAACGGAGTATCAAGCACACTAAATGTCTCGAAAACCAAAAGATATCTCAAAGAAACCGTAAAAGAACGAAAGAGCAAAAGCGCAAAGACAACAACACACTCTCTCTCGAAGCCCTATGATCTATACAATTTCTCCCCCTTTGGCAACAAGTTACCAAAAAGTTCGAAAAAGCATAGAGCTAAACGTCACTGTGGGCTCTGCTGGCGGCTCCCGTCTGGGTTGATGTCGGAGTAGATATGACGGCATCGGCGAAGACTTCAGCTGATGTCTGTGCTGGAGGAGTGGACACTCGAGCTGTAGCTGGAGTAACTGCTGGAACTGTGGGAGGTGCTGAAGCTGTAGTCCTGGTGTCAGTCACTGGAATAGCAGCTGATCGGGATCCTTTGGGAACCGGAGCAGTCTGTCGATGAGAATCCTGGACTAAGTCATCCTGCATAAGCTCTGCCTTGTCCTGCTTTGCTTCCTCAATGTCTGCCTCAAGCTTGTTGATGGTCACTTGTATTTCAGTCAGCTTCACGTCCAGAGCATGGATCTTCTCGTCAACAATCCTCTCTAAGCTCTCCTGAGACTGTTCAATGCTGGCCAGGCGTTGTTCAATCCTTTGGGTAGCTTCAAGAATTTGCTCTCCGAAACTCTTTGGTTTAGCTGCTGCTGCTGCTGCTTCTTTGTCAGCTTTGGCTTTCTTAGCAGCTTCGATCTTGGCTTGACCTTCAACAGATGTCGGATCCTCCTCATCCATCACAACAACATTGTCTTCATGCTCTGGCTGCAGGGGTAAATGTTTTCTATCCAACAAGAACTTGCCCGTGCCAAACTTGGCATTGATAAGCATCTGAATCTGCGGGGCAAATCCACATGACCTTTTCTGGTCAGCTGCAGTCCTCTTAATGGTCTCTACCATTAAGTCCATCACCTTGAAAGGTGCTTTCTCATCAAGTATATGCAGCATGTTGATAGAATATCCTCTGATCATGCGATGATCTCCAGACTTGGGCATCAAGGTATGCCTCAAAATAGTATTAGTGGTAGGTAAGCCTGCCTGGAGATGGTAGACTGAGCCGAGCTTCCAAACTTCCAAATCCGCTGCTGGAATCTCTTTGTACATGTTCTTCATGGAATCATGATTCTTCTTTGGAATCCCATAGACATCAATATCATCTTCTCGTTGCACTGGAGCATTCAGAATTTCTGCCCATTCTTCAACAGAAGAAGAATACCTTTGACCTTCAGTCATCCATGTGATCTTTCCATCAGGATAGAAGTGAGCTGTGGCATAGAATTGCATAATCATCTCATCGTTCCAACTGGTCAATTTCTGACCTACAAAATCTGCAACTCCACATGCAGTGAAACTTTCATGCACATGTGGAAAGAAATCTCTGTGCTCTTCGCTGTCAATGTATTCCCAGTCAACATATCTGGTGTCTCCGACTATTGGCTTCTTGTCCATCAGCACGGTCTCATAGAAGTCCTGCTGCTCTCTGGTGTGAAATCTGGGATCTACAGCAGTTCTTCTCCTTACAGCATATGGGTCAGTTTGTCTCCATAGCCTGAGACCTGTATCTTTCCTTGCCTTCATATCCTCGGCTTGAGGATGAGCATCATTATGCAGTGGCAGTTTTGGACGAAGTTTCAGCAAAACTTGTCCTTCCTCGTCAGACTCAGCTGGTGGCACATCATCCTTGTTCTTTTCAGACGCTGGAATATTTCTGGTAGTCCTCTTGGGCTTGGCAGCAGGCTTTGCTGGAGCTGCCCTAGCTGGAGCAGATTTCTTGGGCTTTGATGTGGCTCCAGCCTTAATGGCATCACCCATGAGCTTCTGCTTCTGAGGTGGAGGCTGGGGTGCTTCCTCATCCTCATCCTCTGCTGCTGCATCTGCATGAGAATCTGACACATGCACTACCCTCTTTCTCTTGGTGGTTTTCTTCACTTTGCTTGGAGCTGCCTCTCCCAAATTTAGCTTTTTAGCAACAGTTGACTGCTTGACTTTGCTGGTGCCCTTCTTAGACTGCTGACCTTGTTGCTCTTTGGCAACAACTTTCCTCTTAGGCTTGGAGGTCACCTCTTCCTCAACAACGAAATCTGAATCCTCATCATCGGAATTCTTCTCCTTTCTAGCTCTGGTGGCTGCAGGAGGCATGCCACTTGGTGTACTCCTCTCACCATCATCAAATGGGATACTAGGATCAGGACTAGTGCCTACCTCTGGAATGTCTGCAATGGGTGTCTCTGACCTGTTCTGACTGTCACTGGTATCTGACATGGCTGACAACCTGTGAATAGATAAGGTATAGGCAGAGAAGAAGAGTTATCACAAACTGCAGAAGTTTTTGCATAAAAATGAGTTCAAATTCTAGTTTTAAGTTTTCACAGAAGACATTTCGGTCAGACCGAGTTTAAGTTTCGGTGAATCCGAAGTGTTAAACAGAAGCTTTACACACCACTTTCGGTTTGACCGAAGTGGGTTTCGGTCCTGCCGAAAACACTAGGGTTTCACAGAAACTATATTTCGGTCACACCGATTTGCACACCTCGGTTGGACCGAAGGGTGCAGTGCAATGGCCAGAGGCCAAATCGGTCACACCGAAATTATAAAACCGGTTTCACCGAGATGTGTTCCGTGGAAACCTAACCCTAAAATTTTTACTCGAATCTAGTTCAAACGAACCAATCTGGTGTAACGGAAGATTTCAATCGTGGCAAGATACTAGGCAATCCAAACGTGCATTGAATCGGAGATGGGAGCACGAGTGGGATCAAAACTCACCCTAACTTGGTGGAGTTTCTCTACGGCGGCAACGGCGCGGAGAAGATGTCCGTTGACGGCGATGGAGACCTGCGGCGAGGGCGCACAGGCGACGACGGCGATGATCCGGAGATCAAGGCGACGGCAGCAGGGGATGTGGGGCGAAAACGTTTGAAGGAGGAATCAACGCACGCGGCCCTTGGAATATATACCCCTTTGCTGTCGGTGGGACCGAGTTGTAAAACTCGGTGGCACCGAGATGGATAACTGCTAGGCAGTTATGCACTTCGGTCACGCCGAAAATCACAACTCGGTTTCACCGAGATGAAACCTAGATCAGTCTAAATGCTTTCGGTTTGACCGAGTTTGAGTGAGTTGGTCTGACCGAAATCAATTAGAAGGTTTTGGAGGTTAGCCCTTGACGGATCGGTGGCTCCGAGTGCTCCTCACCCGGAGGGTCCGAAAATGACTTGTTCAAAGTTTGTGATGTAAGCATGAATAGAATTTGAGACAAGAAAGCATAGATAGCTAGGGGAGGTACTTAGGCATTCTTGTCCATCCATTTGGTCAGAAAAATCAAAACGACCAAAACAACAAATGGATGTCCTCGAATGGATAAAATCATGCATTCAACATGCTCACATAATAAGATAGCAAATGAAATATGTGTCAAACATGCACAACCAAACTCTAGCAATTAACACACAATTTGTCGATGACTAGGTCATCTTTATATGAGTATTTTGACTTAGGAGCCAAATGAGAACATTTGATCATAGGTCATACTCATCGTTTAAGCACAAGTGGGGTTACCACTTTTACATAAAGCTTTGATGTGTTCACATCATTTGAAGATGCTTTAGCTCAAATTTTTTTTTGAGCAAAGCTCCCCCTAGATGTGAGAACCCCTTTTAAAGGGTCAAACTAACCTTGGGTTGTCGTAGAAGACTTCATGTAGATGTTGAAGATGTGAGTGCTCAATGTTGATGGAGATCATCAAGAGTTGGGAGCTATCCTTTGGATTCGGGCACTTTCAATACCTACATGGGTTAGTCCCACAAGGAACAAACAAGGATATCCATGGACATAGATTGAAGTTCACAATAGATGATGTCCATGAAAGCAATGATTACCTTGTCCCTTGACTTACCAACAAGAGGGTTTGTGACTCCATGAACTAGTGCATGATGTGAAAGTTGATTGCACAAGTTCTTTGCCAAAATGAATGTGAGTGAAGTATGTTGGCGGAGTCACCCTCAAGAACTTTCTAGTTCTTCTTCTTCGGGATCCACATCATCTTGATGGGAATCCTTGGGGTTGTAGTTGAGCTTGACGAAGTAGAACTTGATGTTTCCTTAGGAACCCACTTGACCATGGCTTGAGGTGCTTCAACGAATGCATCAATTTCCTCTTGAAGCTTGTCCTTGGCTTTTAGCTTGTGGTCTTGTGGTGGAAGGTCATCTTGAGCTTGTTCCACATTGGAAGAAGTAGGATCATACTTCTCCTTTTGAGAAACAAACTGTGGAGTAGGATATTGACCTTCTTCCCACTCAACACCTTCGGCGTTGAACTTTCGCTCAAAACCAATCCCTTGATTCTTCCGGTGCCTTCCTTGCTTGCGAACAATTTCCTCAAAGTTCTTGCTTCCGGCAAGACTCTTGTAGACACCTTTCTCTATGATCCCTTTCAATAAACTATTCTCTTGCTCAAGTGTAACTTGGCTTGAAACATTGTTAGTGGAATCAAGAGAACTACTAGAAGCAACAATATTGGATTTAGCATGGTTATTGTTACTACTAGAGGAAGAACTTTTCTTATGCTTGTCATGCTTAGTCTTAATGGGTGGCAAGAAATTAGACAAGAGAAGTCGTTTGGCAAGATATGAAGAACTCTTCTTTCGAAGATCGTCATTGATTGCTTTTAGAAACTCATGTTCTTGCTCTAGAGTGAGCTTCTCGAAGCGTAGCTTCTCATGAGATCTTAGGAGCTCTCTATGATCTTCTTGAGTTGTTTCATGAGCTAACTTAAGAGTGTTTAGTTCTTTAGTTAGACGCTCAATCTCCTTCATAGCATTGTCATTCGACTCTTCTCGACTATAAAGACTACTAGCATTTTCATCGTTACTAGGCTCACTAGATTTATCATGCAAGAGCTCATCTTCACCAAGCAAGTCATCCTCATCACTATTGAAGTCAAAGAATTCAGGATGTGATACCTTGGGGCCTTTAGCCATGAAGCATCTTCCAATTCCCTCATTTGGTGAATCAAATAAGTCGTAGGAGTTGGAGTTGGAGGATACGAGAGCAAGACCGGCAACACCTTCATCTTGACTGTAGTCGGAGTCGGAGCGATAGCTTCCATCGGATTGATTGTCGGAGTCGGAGCCGGGGACCCATTCACCTACATGAGCTTGATGTCTTCTTCTTGTGTAGCTCCTTGATGACTTGTCTTTCCTCTCCGAATCCTTACTTCTCCGAGAGGGTCTTCGTTCATAACGATCATCTCTACTCCTTCTCTCTTTCCGAGGTGACTCGTCTCTTGAACTTCTTCTTCTTGGAGATTCTTCTCTTCTCTTGTGGGGAGCCGTACACTCATTTGAGTAGTGTCCGGGTCTTCCACAATTGTAGCAGTTTCGATCACGACTAGAAGATCTCTTTTCATCATATGATCTAGACTTTGAGCTTCTCTCTTTGCCTCTATTCTTGTAGAATTTGTTGAAGTTCTTAACCATTAGGCTTATCTCTTCATTGGAAACTAACTTGTCACTTGAGGTTCTGGGAGCATCACTTGTAGCTTTGTAAGCACCACTCGACTTGTTGTGAAGCTCTTCCTTATCCTTAAGTGTCATCTCATGAGCAACAATTCTTCCAATGACTTCAGTTGGCTTGAGAGTCTTGTAGTTTGGCATCATTTGGATCAAAGTGCACACGGTGTCATACTTTCCATCCAAAGCTCTGAGAATCTTCTTGATGATGAATCGGTCGGTCATTTCTTCGCTTCCTAAGCCGGCAATCTCATTTGTGATGAGAGCAAGCCTAGAGTACATTTCAGCGACTCCTTCACCATCCTTCATCTTGAACTTGTCAAGTTGACCTTGAAGAATATCTAGCTTTGATTCCTTCACAGACTCGGTACCTTCGTGCATTTCAACCAAAGTATCCCAAATCTCTTTTGCATTTTCAAGACGGCTGATTTTGTTGAACTCCTCGGGACACAAAGCATTGAAGAGAATGTCACAAGCTTGAGCATTGTTTTGCAACATCCGCAATTCTTCCGGTGTAGCTTCGCGATCCGGAACTTTTCCTTCCTCGAAGAATTCACCTTGCATACCAACACAGATAATGCCCCATGCGGCTGGGTTATGACCAAGAATATGCATTTTCATTTTATGCTTCCAACTAGCAAAATTTGTACAATCAAAGTAAGGACCTCTACGAAAATTACCCTCACTAGACGCCATACTCTCCTAGGTTGTGAAACCAAGCTTATGGAGTCCAATGCAATGGAAACTAATACAATGGAGACCAAAGCTCTGATACCACTTGTAGGATCGAAAGTATGTCTAGAGGGGGGGGGTGATTAGACTACTTGTAAATATAAAAATTCTGCCTTTTGACAAAGAACAGTTTTTGGCAGATTCACAATTATGATCAAGTCAAGCATCACCCTACACATGCAATTCTAGAGTATAGGCAGCGGAAAGTAAATTGCACATGTAGTAAAGAGAGGTGGAGAAGAGCAAACGCAATTTTGGAGACGCGGTGATTTTTCCCGTGGTTCCGATAGGTGGTGCTATCGTACATCCACGTTGATGGAGACTTCAACCCACGGAGGGTAACGGCTGCGCGAGTCCATGGAGGGCTCCACCCACGAAGGGTCCACGAAGAAGCAACCTTGTCTATTCCATCATGGCCTACGCCCACGGAGGGCTAGCCTTACTCGGGGTAGATCTTCACGAAGTAGGCGATCTCCTTGCCCTTACAAACTTCTTGGTTCAACTCCACATCTCGATGACGGAGGCTCCCAAGCGACACCTAACCAATCTAGGAGGCACCACCCTCCAAAAGGTAATAGATGTTGTAGATGATGATGAACTCCTTGCTCTTGTGCTTCAAATGATAATCTCCCCAACAGTCAACTCTCCTCACTGATTTGGCTGTGGTGGAAGAAAGGATTGAGTGGAAAGCAACTTGGGAAGGCTAGAGATCAAGCTTCATATGGTGGGAGTGGAGCAACTTGATCTCAACACAAGGGTAGGTAGTTCTCTTCTCAGAAATGTAAGGTAGGAGTGGTAGTTCTTTCTGATGGCTCTCTCCACGAATGAAGAGGGGGTGGAGGGGTATAAATAGCCTCCACACAAAATCCAACCGTTACACACATATTTGAGCAATCTCGGTGGGACCGAAGTGGACAACTCGGTGAGACCGAAAGTTCAAATAATGTGAACGTTGGGGTTTTCGGTGGGACCGAAAATACAATCTCGGTTAGTCCGATTCGTGCAATGACAAGAGCATGCCAGTTTCGGTGGGACCGACTTTATCATCTCGGTGACACCGATTTGATGACAGAAGGTTACAGAAGCTTGGCAACTCATGTTTCGGTGAAACCGATATCAGAATCAGAAAATCCGATTTTGCTAGGGTTTGGCTTATGGCTGAGGTGGTTCATCTCGGTGTGACTGAGTTTGGATTATCGGTGGGACCGAGATTACTTATGAGTGTATATGGCAGTGAAAGTTGCTGATAGTTTAGGAGATGTATCACTAAGCACTTGAGCAACCAGATCATCAACATAACCTCATCCCCTTTTAATAGTATTGGCTTTTCCTATGGACTCAATGTGATCTTGGATCACTAAACCAAAAATGGAGTCTTGAGCTTTTGCCAATGCTTGCCTTAGCATTTTGAGGGGTCCACTTCTTCAGTCCTTGCCATACCCATATCACTGAACTTCTCTGAAATGATTCTCAAGTAACTATTAGTTCAATGATATATATGTTGTTATTAATTGCCAAAACCACCCGGGGATTAGTTGCACTTTCAACAATTAATGATGTTAAATGTCTTGTGAAGCATTTTCATATGGTTCAAACTCATCTTGAACAAATTTCTGATGTGCAAAAAGATTTGCTTGCTAACAATACCAAACAAGATGATTTACAGGCCTTCGGGATTAAGACCCGAGGAGGAACTAGCACTCAAGATCCTCTCTATCCAGAGGGGCATCCGAGGAGAATCGAGCAAGATTCTCAAATGCAGGAAGAAGAAATTGTTGGCTCTCCAAAGAAGAAGAAGAAGAAACACAAGGAGGCTGACAATTCCAATGATCCTATTACAAGTGAAGAGCCAGCTGTTGATCCCAACAGTATATCTACCTCCGATGCTGAGACTGAAGACGATGCCGAACCTGAAGATAAGGATAAGGAGAAGAATGATCCGCCTGAAGTTCGAGAAGAAGAAGCACCTGACAAACGCAAGAAGTACACTAGAGAAGACTTCGTCGCAAGAAGACATGGGAAGGAAAGAGAACCATGGTTACAGAAACCCATGCCCTTTCCAGGTAAGTCTCTCAAATCTAAAGAAGAAGAGCATTACAATAAGTTTTGTGAGTGGACGAAACCTCTTTTTCTTCAAATCCCTTTGACTGATGCTATTAAGTTACCTCCCTATTCAAAATATATGAAAGATATTGTTACTAATAAAAGAAAAGTTCCTAATGAAGCAATATCTACTATGCTTGCTAACTACTCTTTCAGTGGCAAGATTCCTGAGAAGCTTGGTGATCCAGGTATACCCACCATTCCTTGCTCCATAAAGAATAATTATGTCAAAACTGCTTTATGTGATCTTGGAGCAGGAGTGAGTGTTATGCCTTTCTATCTTTACAAGAGGCTTTGTTTAGAGAAACTAATTCCTACAGATATCTCTCTTCAGATGGCTGACAAGTCAATAGCCGTCCCGATAGGTATTTGTGAGGATGTTCCCGTAGAAGTTGCTAATTGTTTGATCCTTACTGATTTTGTCGTGCTTGACATGCCCGAGGATGGGAGCATGTCCATTATTCTTGGTAGACCTTTTCTTAACGCCGCAGGTGCTATTATTGATTGCAATAAAGGAAAGGTTACCTTCAATGTGAATAATAAAGAACACACTGTGTATTTTCCAAAGAAGACCGACAAGAGGCATGGCCTCAACTCTATAGAAAATATCGAGACCGTGAAGATTGGAGAATGGGACTGTCCACTACATGTGCACCACAAATACAAAACTATTATGGTGGGGACAATGTCCATTAAAGTAAAGGTGCAATGATCACTTCGTAAGAGGTTGGACTTTTTGCTCTATATATCGCCGGTTTGTTGGTAAGACTTGATCAACCTTACTAGTGAGCATGTTTTATATAGGTAAAAAGTTGAGTTTGTTATGTTTTCATTTGTCTTAGCTTTTGTTCTCCTTGCTGTACCAAGTGTTTGTGTTTTTGAAGCTTCACAATTCTAATAACTGCTTTAAGTTTTCAGAAAGTTTTTCAGCTTTTTGAACTTCGAAAAAAATTCAACAGTGAAGTTTTTAGAAAAATTCCAGAAAAAATATATTAAAAATTCCATGCCGGGAGTGACCCAGAGGCACCTGGGGCTGACCAGGGGGGCCACCAGTGGCCCAGGCGGCCAGCTTGTGCGGCCTGCCCCCTGGCCGCGCCCATAGGGCGCCTTGGGCCCACAGGTCCTGCCTCCAGGTGAGTCTTCTTCCTCTCTCTCTCTTTCTCTCTGAAAACACGAGTTCTGCACCTGTTATTGCGTTCTTGCTGTTCTTGGAGGCAATTTTCGATCTCTCTCTACAGCCTATCATTCGAGCTGAGATTTTGAACAAATACTCCCTGAAATGAGTTTGTTAGGAAGGGCAAAGGGGTGGCTTGAGAAGAAGAAGCCCGCTCGCTCCGATCGAGTTACTAGAGCCGCAACTTCACCCTCGACTGCTAGGGTGAGCTACAATGAAGATCATGTGCCCCTAGAGTTGTTGGAAGACCCAAATCCAGCACGTGTGATGATGTTCCCATGTGATGAATTCCTTGAAGCTGCAGGAATTAAGGATGAGTTTTATAATCTTTGTGCTAATGCAGGTCTGACACGGCTCGTCACGTGCCGTGTTGCTCAGTATCAAAAACTCACCTCCGGTTTCATTAACAGTTTTAGATATAACCTTGATAGTGGTTCTATTGAGTTTAAAATTTACAATAATCTTTTGACCATGCCCTTGGAAAAGTTTTGTGAAATAATAGGTGTGCCAAACGTTGGGCGGACGGCGAAGATGACCTCTCAGCCCTCCGAGCTGAGAACCGTCTTCAACTCTCTCTGCAGCATGGATACGAGGGATATTCATCGGTCAAAAATCTCCAGCATCTTATTCCCTCACCTTAGGTATTTTGCGTATTATGTTGCTAGAGGGGTGTTAGCTCGTGACAACACGAGCAGCATTTCTGCGCCGGATATTGCTATCCTGGCAACTGCCCTCTCAGGGAGGTTTGATTATAATGTGGGTGCCTTAATTGCTCGACGCCTTGCTATGAACGGTAACAAGGGAAATTTATTTGGTGGCGTTTATGCCACACTTATCTTAGAGTATCTTAAAGGCACCCCACACCCTGATGATAAGCCTTTTACTTATTTAAGTTTTGATCTTGCTGCTATGAAAAAGGCATAAGTTTGTTACCATGACTTCTGAGTTTGGTAACCTTGTTTATATCTTGCGTTTCGGAACTACCGCGGAATGCAAGATCTGTCTACCTGCACCTCTTTTGTTTGATTTTTCTCGCAGGAACGGATGGTCCTTTGTTGTTATCCAGTTCGATGAGTTCATGGTCCAGCATCAGTTTCATAACCCCATGGAGGGGGTTGTGCCCGACGAGGAGGAGCACGGTGAGTTACCACCTTTTCAGGGGGAGACCGTCACCCAGTTTGGTGATGGGTCTTCCTCTGCTTGGAGTGCGGACCCTTCTTCGTGGGAGGATCCAAGGACTTCGGTGTACGCGCCGGAATCCCTATACGACCCTTGGACTCACCAGTACCACCCCGGAGCAGGAGGCTCCTGGGGGCAGTAGCTACTACCAACTTAGGCCAAAAGCCTAAGCTTGGGGGAGTACGTGCCCTTCTCACTTTTCCATTGTATTATCCGTTTTATTTTTGTTCGCTTTGGTCTTTTCGAAGTTTTTGCCTGTTCTTCTTTGTTTCTTTCTTTGCAAAAACAACAAAAAGATTTTCTCTTTCTTTTGCTCTCGTTCAACCTTTGAAAAAACCCAAAAAGATTTCCTTTCTCTCTTTAGTTTGCTTTGTTTTCAGAGTTCAGCTCGAGTCCGTGATGGCATTTAATTATATTTCCTACGTTCGATCGTGCAAGTGACAAGGCAGTAATGACGAAGATCGACAGAAGGGAAGCAACAAGGAAAACCGGTATGAACTCTTCTTGTTTCTACTTTTGTACATATGCCTGTACTTATGATCTAGAGACCAGCTTGTAGCGACATAGTGCTATGTTTACAATGCTTTCCCAGTGGTTCATGCTTTCCTTGTGGCTAATCTCAAATAGCTAGAGTAGATAATGTGTTATTGAAATGATTTACATGCATTGCATTGTTCATAGTTTGGTATACTAAGGTGGTATTTCCCTTTGGAGAATTCTTGGATTGACTTGGCACATGTTTACACATGTTTAAGACTAAAAAGTCTGCTTTGCCTTGATGATCTTTGAGTTTCAGAATAGTTATATCACTTTCATGCCCAATTTAATGTTGCTTTGTCGCTCTGCATGATTATGACCGTTATTGCTCTCTAGTTGGTCGCTTCCCAGTCTCTTGCTAGCCTTCGCTCGCACTAAGCGGAATTCTGCTTGTGCATCCAAATCCTTTCAAACCAGTTATTCCATATGAGTCCACCATACCTTCCTATGTGGTATTTACCGGCCATCCTAACGAAGACTTTCTTGTACCATCTCGAAATTATACAAATTTACTCCTGTTTTGTGCCTCTGTTTTAGCTCATGAGGAAGTAGTAGGTAATTCATGATCTTCTTATGTTGGACATGTTTTATCCCGGGATTGCATGTCTAATCTGCAAACCCCTAATACGAGGAGGGACTGGCATGAGTGCGCCCAGCTCACAAAAGATAATCACAACCAACAAACCCTCCGTCACGCTTTGTTTATGAGAAATCAGAAAACTTTGGTAGTGATAAACAAAGGAGATTAAGGGGATGTGATCGTCCCCATCTTGGGAGCCGTTCCTTGAAACATGTCTAGCATAAGAAGTGATTGGGTTGTCTACTAGCATTCGTTGACGAAATATGCACCTCCCAAAATCATGTTTACCTCTGTTTTCAAAACCAAGAGCTCTGGTACATGTTTAGTCTTTGCTTCCAACCACAGGTTTTCAACCTCGCCATCAAATTCCACGGTTCGAGAGTCTCCACCTTCTTTCTTCAAAGCACCAACTAGGAGAGCATAATTGTCATTCTGAGTGTAATGTGCATTGTCCCAAAGTATTACATTGTCTTCTGCATGCTTGTGGTATTATTTATTCTGAAATTCTTAGTTCTAGTCTCCTTTAAAACTTTGGAGGAGTTTCTGCATTTATGTTTTGCTTCACTCATGGAGCCTAGCGAGATACCACTCTAGTATGTTCAAGCTATGTGCAATGTAATCTTGTCTTGATTTTCAGCAGCATATTATTTACTTTTAGTTATTTGTGATTGGTCACTTGAAAGAAGGATTGCTTCGTGCATTGTCCTCATAGCATTGTTTCAATACTTGCTAGACTCTTTTCGTAGTACATGCTTATATACATCTAATGAAGCAAAAGTGTTTGTCAAAGTTTTCTTTGTCGCGTCCAGTTCGTTGAACTGAATTGCTTGAGGACAAGCAATATGCTAAGCTTGGGGGAGTTGATACGTCTCAAACGTATCTACTTTTCCAAACACTTTTGCTATTGTTTTGCCCTCATTCTTGCATGATTTGAACTAAACTAACCCAGACTGACGCTGTTTTCAGCAGAGCTGCCTGTATGGTTTTATTGTGTGCAGGAAAATGGATTTTTAGGTGTCTCAGAAAATTCCAAGAAAATCACAGAAAATCCACGCACCCGAAGGGCCATTGTGCCAGAAGTGGGGCCAGAGGGCAGCCAGGGGGCCCCAGGCGCCATGCTGGCGCGGCCCCACCCCTGGCCGCGCCAGGAGGCCGCCTGGGAGGGTCCTCCCCCCCTCTGGTGCCCTACCTTGGCTCCTATTTATTTCCGTGGCGAGGAAACCCCAGAACAGAAGTCGTTTTTCCAGTTTCCGTCGCGGAGCCGCCGCCACCCTCTGTTCTTCTTCGGGAGGGCTAATCTGGAGGCTGATTTGGCCGCCGGAGAGGGGAGATCGTCGCCATCGTCATCATCATCACCACTCCATCCTCCCTCCATGACTTCTCCTTCCATGTGTGAGCAATTCCCTGCTGTAGGCAAAGGGGATGGTAGGGATTGGATGAGTTAGATCATGTAATAGTTATCAGATTATTGGGGGCATGTTGCCTATCATCTACTTTGGTGTTTATCATCTTTGCTTCAACTTGTTGCTCTTAATGCTTGTCACTTTGGGCCCGAGTGCCATGTTTTCAGATCTGAACCCTATGTGTTTGCATGAATATATTTGTGTTCTTGATCCTATCTATGAGTTGATTGCACCTATTATGGTCCGGAACCGGCGATCCCAAAGGTGACAGCTTGAGACACCAAAGGGGATGGTCCATAATTTGAGAATTCCATGTATCCATTGAGTTTATTGCTTTGTTCCGGTGCTCTTTGACAGGAGCACCTTAATCTCCATAAGTTCCTTTTGGCCCCGTTCGTAGCGGGATGGTAGGACAAAAGATGTTGTGCAAGTTCTTATTGCAAGCACGTACAACTACCTGTGGGATACATGCCTAATGTTTGATATTTGCCTAGATGATCATTACTTTTCTGTGTGCCTTGCCCCAAGTTAGATTCATGATGTATCTCATCCATGCAGCGCCCAACCATCCATCTCCCTAGCCTACAGTGTTTCAATCCTGCTGGTTATTAGTTGTTACTTTTGCTGTTCACTTTTGCTGTCACCACCATCACTATCATATCACCGTTACCACTTATCTTTTGTTGCAAGTAAGTATATTTCAGGTGCGGTTGAATTGACAACTCAACTGTCAAAGCTTATAAATACTCTTTGGCTCCCCGTGTGTCGAATCTATAAATTGGGTTATTCTTACCCGCGAAGACTATCTCGATCCCTTACGGTTGAGGGTTATCACCCGCAGACAGGCAAGTCTGGGTACCCTAGTTTCCAGGACGCCGATAGTCGACTGTCCAGACGTTGAAGCCTTAGTGGTATTCAAACACTGTGTCCATGACGAATGGCTCACCCGACACCTCGGCCAGGAGAAGCCGAAGACCATGGCAGCTCTTACTGCACTTATGACCCGCTTTTGCGCGGGCGAAGACAGCTGGTTGGCTTGTAGAATCAGCAGTACCAGCGACCGCGGCACTTCTGAGGCCAGGGATGGCAATGGCAGGCCACGACACAACAAAAACAAGCGTCGGAACAATAACGGAGAAGCAGAGGATACGTCAGTAAATGCTAGATTCAGTGGCTCCAAATCCAGCCAGCGAAAGTAGCCGTTCAAGGGCAATCAGGATGGTCCATCCAACTTGGACAGAATAGTATAGAGACCTTGCCAGATTCATGGCACCCCTGACAAGCCTGCCAACCACACCAACAAAAATTGTTGGGCTTTCAAATAGGCCGGTAAATTAAATACCGAACAGAAGGGGAAAGGACCTCAAAGCGAGGATGATGACGAGCCTCCTCCACCGAACACTGGGGGACGGAAAGAATTTCCCCCTGAGGTAAAAATAGTGAACCTGACATATGTCACCCATATCCCTAAGAGGGAGCGCAAACACGCATTAAGGGAAGTCTACGTCGTAGAGCATGTCGCCCTAAAATTCAACTCATTGTCGCCTTGTCCGATCACCTTTGATCGCAGGGACCACCCAACCACTATCTGTCATGGAGGTTCGGCGGCCCTGGTACTCAATCCTATCATCAACGGATACCATCTCACTAGAGTCCTTTTGGATGGCGGCAGTAGCCTCAACTTGATCTATCAGGATATTGTCAGCAAGGTGGGGATCGACCCGTCAAGAATTAAGCCAATTAACACAACATTTAAAGGAGTGATACCCGGAATGGAGGCCTCCTGCACGGGCTCATTAACACTTGAGATAGTATTCGGCTCTCCTGACAATTTTCGAAGCAAAGAATTGATCTTCGACATAGTTCCTTTTCGAAGTGGCTATCATGCACTTCTCGGACGAACCGCTTTCACCCGCTTTAACGCAGTCCCGCACTATAGTTATCTCAAGCTCAAAATGCCTGGACCTCGTGGCATTATCACAGTAAATGCGAATATGGAGCGCTCCCTCCGTACCGAGGAACACACCGCGGCCCTAGCAGCCAAAGTTATGGGCAGCCTCATCAAGCCAAATAACTTATCGGTCGTCAAGACCCAAGACACTGCTAAACGTGTCCGACCCACATTACAACGTGTTTGCTCAGTGGAACCTGAGCTTGAGTTGAAGTTTAGCCTCCGCCGACTGCCCCATAAGGTTGCGGTATACGTACCTCACGTACATAACTACGCTTGTAAAATACCTTGGGCAGCGCCGGAGGCACACCCATGTAGCATCTACATGGGGGCTGAAGCCGACGATTGGTAACTTTCAGAAATATAACAATAAACAGCCGCACAGGAGGAAAAGTCGCTCGAATACAAGGCGCAAATATAAACATATATAATAGCATGGGTTCACGACATAGTTTTTATAGCCCGAACACACTTAATTATATATTACATCCTTCAAACACTGGCCCTCTATCACGCGGGCTCCTTCTAGGACATCATCGAAGTACCTCTCCGACTTCCGATGATCTTTGCCTTTGAGCGGACCTGCGATTGCCACTTTGGTGGCCTTCATCTTCGCCCATTGCATCTTGACGCAAGCGAAGGCCATCCAGGCACCCTCTATGCAGGTTAAGCACTTCACAACATTAATCTGCGACCGCGCATCGATGAGCCGCTTCACCAAGCTGAAGTAGCTGCTAGGGTGAGCAACGCATACCTCTGACCTCCAAAGATACTCTGCAAAAGAAAGGCCTTACTAGCCGCTATCTGCCTCGCCTAGTGGATCTCTTTGCGAGCACTCCGGGACTTTCTCCGCGCCTCTTTGGCATCATGGAGAGCCTTAGTAAGCTCGGATGACTGGTCTGAAGTCTTTTGCTCCAACGCCTTGCATTTGCGGATGGCGTCCTTCAACTCCTGCTCGACTTCGGCCACCCGAGCTTCATGTTGGCGGCGGGTAGCTTATTCGGCCTCCAGCTCGGCAGCCGCTTTGTCAGCGGCTGCCTTACTCGCATTTGCCTCCTTCTTGTCCTAGGCAAGGGCGCCCTTGAGGGTCTTGACCTCGGCTGCGCTAGCTGTGATCATAATTGCATCATTTGATGAGTTAACCTCTCAATATACTTATCATCTTCGCTATATAAATAAAAAAAATTAAATCCTCATACCTTGTGTTTCATCGAACCTCTTATTGATGCGGTCGAGTTCCTCATCGGCTACCTGAAGCTTCCGATTGAGCTCGGAAACTTCTGTGGCATGGACGGTCGCCGCCAACATGGAGGCATGTATCAGTAACGTCATAGTATGTTATATTCCAGAATACTATATGGATCCTCTGTCTAATTTCTTTCAAATTGGACAAAGCATCAGGGGCTACTATCTGTACATAGATTTATTATGCTACATAAGTAAAATGTACAGCTCTTCTTAGAGTATTACATCACATACCTCAAAGCCCGTCAGTAGGCTGTAGAAGGCTTCATTCAGTCCGCTCTTAGCAGACTAAATCTTCTCGATAACCGCACCCATTAGGGTGCGGTGTTCCGCCACGACGGAAGCGCTTTGCAGCCATTCCTCCAGAGCATTGGGCGCCTCCGGATTAACGAAGGTTTCCGCAGGAGCTGGTGCTTCTCCCCCTTTTGTAGGGGGTTGCTTATCCTATTCTGGAGCCATACTGGCCGCCAGAATGGGGTTCAGCGGGAGCCCGGATTGCTTGGGCTCCCTGCCGTCGGTCGCCATGGGAACCGCCTCCCCTTGGTTTTTGGCGACCGAGGTGTTAACCTCGAGCGCCCTCTGGTCGGACCCGCTCGCCCCCTCTCGGGTAGGGGACGTCCTCAGGGAGGACACTTCGGTGTCCCCCATGACGGTAGGTGAGGGGGCTTGTGGTGCCATCTCACTCTCTGCCATTTCGGCCGACAGAGAGTTCCCCTCCGATGATGGACTATTGGGGAGTGTGTGGGGAGGACTGATTCGACCGGGGGCTTCACCCTGGGTTGTCTTCGGGGGACAACTTCGGATCCTGAATCTGAACTGTCCGAGAGGTTCAGCTTCCTCCTCCTAGGCGCCCCCTCCTCCATGTCTTGGGGGGCCGCCCTCTTCTTTTTCTTCCTCCCCTTAAGGGGGAGTCGCTTTCCACCTCCTCCTCCTCCTCCTTTTCCTCCTCGTTGTGGGAGGAGGGGGCTTCGGTCTCTCTGGCACAGCTTTTGAAGGACCCTTGGGGAAGGGCCACCGTTGGCCTCCTTGCTTTTCTTCTTCTTGGCCTTCTTCTCCGGCGCTTGATAAGGCGCCGGTACCAGCATCTCCGTCAGCTAGGGTGTGTCCGGGCCCTCGGGCAGCGGTGCCGGACAGTTGATCCGCTCCGCCTTTGCCATCCAAGACTGTATGGAAAGGAAACACTGTAATTTCTGTTATACCTAAAATATTGACCGAATAGGTCTTCGGCAAAATCGTGCTTACCGCCGTGGCCGGAGTCTCACAGTCGAATCCGATGTCCTCATTCTTCTTCGGCCACTTTTTCCGCGCCCTGAAGAGTTGCTTCCAGATGACTTCGTCTGTGGTGTCGAAGAAGCGCTTCAGGGACCATGGCTTCTTCGGATTGAACTCCCACATCCGGGAGGCCCAAAGCTGGCAGGAAGAATGGGGCAGAAGAGCATCACTTGAATCACGTCAGTGAGATTAGTGTTCTCCACCAACATATGGGAGATGCGATTTTGGAGCATCTTCACCTCCGATTTGGACCCCTAATCAAAGCCCTTGGCGGTCCATGAGGTGAGTCTCACTAGGGGTCCGGATCTGAAATCGGGCGTGGCCGTCCAGGTGGCCTCACGGGGTTCGGTGATATAGAACCACTCCTTCTGCCATACCTTGACAGTTTCCACGAAAGCCCCTTTCAGGCAGGTGGCATCGGGGAGCTTGCTTACCATGGCTCCGCCGCAGTCCGCATGTGATGGCCTGGCTTATTAGGGATAATAGACTACTCATATCAATAAGGAATTCCTTCTTTTCTGGGAGCCCATTCGGATAGAACTCCAAAGTTAAGCGTGCTCAGCTTGGAGTAGTTTCAGGATGGGTGACCGACCGGGAAGTTGCTCCCGGGTGCGCACGAGTGAGGACAAAGTGCGCAGAAAAGACTAGTATTGATATGTGGGAACAGTCTAGATCCCGCCAGAAGTAACGACTACCGGCGGGTGTGTCCGGGGCGTTACAAGTTGGTATCAGAGCCGACCCTCGCGGTTACACGGATGTTTGCAGACAGTTTGCAGTCATGTTGTGCATGACGTTTGTGACCCGTCGTGGCACACGGCATGACACATGTGCTGTCCTGGAAGCACAAACGGTTGTGCCATGAGGGAACGTTCCTGTGGCCCGACGAGGACGTCGGTTCCTCTGAGTGAGGGTGTATGTGATGGCCTGGCTTATTAGGGATAATAGACTACTCATATCAATAAGGAATTCCTTCTTTTCCTGGAGCCCATTCGGATAGAACTCCAAAGTTAAGCGTGCTCAGCTTGGAGTAGTTTCAGGATGGGTGACCGACCAGGAAGTTGCTCCCGGGTGCGCACGATTGAGGACAAAGTGCGCAGAAAAGACTAGTATTGATATGTGGGGCCAGTCTAGATCCCGCCAGGAGTAACGACTACCGGCGGGTGTGTCCGGGGCGTTACACCGCATGATGTCCGTCAACCATCATCGGCTTTAGATTGAAGACCTTAAGGCATAAGCCAAAGTGTGGGGGGACACGGCGGAAAGCCTCACACACGACTATAAAAGCCAATATGTGTAGGACGAAATTTGGGGCTAGATCACGGAAATCTGGCCCGTAGAAGAACAAAAGGCCCCGGACGAAGGGGTGCAGGGGAAATCCTAGCCCCCATAGTAAATGGGGGATGAACACGACCCTCTCATCGGGCCCTGGAGTAGGAATCACCTGATCTTTGTAAGGGATCTGGTGCGCTATGTCCGCGGACAGATAGCCTGCGCTCCGGAGACCCTTCATGTCCTTTTCGGTGATGTTGGATGCCTCCCACTTGCCCTTGGAGCCGGATCCGGCCATTGTTGGAGAAGGAGGTGGTGGTGGAGGCGATTAGAGTTGCAGGCGCTTGAGCTAGAAGATTGGGAAGCAGAGGCTAAAGGAAAGTGTGAGGAAAAAGGAGAAGTCTTTATCCTTTTATAGACGGTAGAAATACCAGATGTCCCACAGTCAAGCCATAAAACTCGCGTGTTCCCAATGAGATCGTACATAAGGTGCGATTGGGTTACCCAAACCATATTGATAAGGATTTCGTAATGGGCGGGCACGATCTCTGTTTCGACAAGACGTGCCAATGGAGGTTATGCCTCGAAACAAGAAACAAGAGGCGAGAAAACGGTTCGAAATGTTAATGGGTCAAGTATGACGTTTCAGCGAAAAACTTTGTCAGTAAAGACACTCTTCTTATTTTGACGTCTTGCCTTCGTGGCTAAGGGTTGTATTAATCATACAGAGCCGGACATAGTTCCTTTATGCAGGAAACTAACTTAAAATGTTCAAAAGAAGCAACCCGCCTTGCAATGCTGAAGACAGTATGCGTGTCGAACACATCATCATCGAAGACTAGTTCAGGGGCTACTAAGGGAGCCCTGGACTAGGGGGTCCTCAGGTGTCCAGACTACTCGATATGGGACGGATTGATGGGCCGTGAAGATAAGTAGAAGGTCCTCCCCCGTGTCCAGGTAGGACTCCTATGTGCGTAGAATGGCAAGTTTTGTGTCCGGGTGTAATGTTTCCTTCCTCTGCAAGATAACTTTGTACAACCCTAGGTCCCTGTGGTGTGTATATAAACCGGAGGGTTTAGTCTGTAGAGGCTATCAGAATAATCTCAGGCTAGACAACTAGGGTTTAGCCAATATGATCTCGAGGTAGATCAACTCCTGTAACCCCTATACAGATCAAATTCAATCAAGCAGGAAGTAGGGTTTTACCTCCATTAAGAGGGCCCAAACCTAGCTAAACATCGTGTCCTTGTTGTCCCTTGTTACCATTTATCCTAAGATAAACAGCTTGGGGCCCCCTACCCGAGATCTGCCGGTTTTGACACCGACACCCCCCCCCCCACACACAAACACACACACTTCCCAACATTGAAGGA
>LR738714.1:441407132-441467585 GCA_902687465.1 Secale cereale
CACACACACAAACACTCGCTAGGTGTGCCTCTGTGCCTACCACGTGCACACTCTTGATACGTCTTTCTCTACCTCCCTGTCGGTGTCAAAACCGGCAGATCTCGGGTAAGGGGTCCCAAGCTGTGTCGCTGAGGATCAATGGTAACAAGGGACAACAAGTACACAATGTTTACCAAGGTTCGGGCCCTCTTAATGGAGGTAAAACCCTACTTCCTGCCTGATTAAATTTCATGTGTATAGGGGTTACAAGAGTTGATCTACCTCGAGATAGTATTCGCTAAACCCTAGTTGTCTAGCCTATGATTATTTTGATAGCCTCTACAGACTAAATCCTCCTGTTTATATACACATCGGAGGGACCTAGGGTTATACAAAGTTATCTTCCAGAGGAAGGAAACTTTACACACGGACACAAAACTTGCCATTCTATGCACATAGGAGTCCTACCCGGACACGGGGGAGGACCTTCTGCTTTGTCTTCATGGCCCATCAGTCCAGCCCATATCGAGTAGTCTAGACACCCGAGGACCCCTAGTCTAGGACTCCCTTAGTAGCCCCTGAACTAGTCTTCAATGATGATGTGTTCGGCACGCGTACTGTCTTTGGCATTCCAAGGAGGGTTCCTTCTTCTGAACATTTTAAGATAGTATCCTGTATAAAGGAACTATATCCGGCTCTGCATGATTAATACAACCCTTAGCCACGAAGGCAAGACGTCAAAATAAGAATAGTGTCTTTACTGACAACCTTTTTCGGCGAAACATCATACTTGACCCATTAGCATTTCAAATCGTTTTCTCACCTCTTGTTTCGCATTTCGAGGCATAGCCTCCATTGGCACGTCTTGTCGAAACAGACATCATGCCCGCCCATTACGGGATCCTTATCAATATGGTTTGGGTGAGCCAACCACACCTTACGCACGATCTCGTGGGAACAGGCGAGTTTTATGGCTTGAGTGGGGGACGTTTGGTATTTCTACCATCTATAAAAGGATAAAGACCACTCATTTTTCCTCACGCTTTTCTCTAGCCTCTGCTTCCCAATACTCTAGCTCCAGCGCCCGTAGGTCCAATATCCTCCACCACCGCCTTCTTCTCCAGCAATGGCCGGATCCGGCTGCAAGGGCAAGTGGGAGGCCTCCACCGTCACCAAAAAGGACATGAAGGATCTCCGAACCGCAAGCTATCTATCCGCGAACATAGCCCACTGGATCCCCGACAAAGATCAGGTATTTCCTACTCCAGGGCCTGATGAGAGGGTCGTGTTCATCCCGCATTTCCTTCGGGGCTACGATTTCTCCTGCACCCATTCGTCCGGGGCCTTTTGTTCTTCTACGGGCTAGATTTCCATGATCTGGTCCCAAAATATGTCCTACACATATCGGCTTTTATAGTCGTTTGTGAGGCTTTCCTCCGCGTCCCCCATACTTCAGCTTATGGCTAAATGTCTTCAATCTGAAGCTAAAGGTGGTCGACGGACAGCATGCGGACTACGGCGGAGACATGGTAAGCAAGCTCCCCAACGCCACCTGGACCAAAGGGGCTTTCATGGAAACAATCAAAGTATGGCAGCAGGAGTGGTTCTATATCACTAAACCCCGCAAAGCCACCTGGGCGGCCACGCTCGATTTCAGACCTGGACTCCCAGTGAGACTCACTTCATGGACCACCAAGGTCCTTGACTGGGGGTCCAAATCAGAGGTGAAGATGCTCGAAACTTGCATCTCCGATATATTTGCAGAGAACACTAATCTCACTGACGTGATTCAAGTGATGCTCTTCCGATGCATTCTTCCCTGGCAGCTTCGGGCCTCCCGCATGTGGGAGTTCAATCCATAGGAGCCACAGACCCTAAAGAGCTTCTTTAGCACCACACGCGAAGACATCTGGAAGCAACTCTTCAAGGCCCAGAAAAAGTGTCCGACGAAGAATGAGGACATGGATTTGATAGTGAGACTTTGGCCACGGCGGTAAGCACGATTTTGCGGAAGACATATCCTGTCAATATTTCGGGTATAAAGAAATTACAGTGTTTGTGTTCCATACAGGCCTGGACGGCAAAGGCGGAGCGGATCAAATGTGCGGCACCACTGCCCGAGGGCCCAGCCATACCCCAGCTGACAGAGATGCTGGTACGGGCGCGTTATCAAGCGCCAGAGAAGAAGGCCAAGAAGACGAAAGGCAAGGAGGCCAAGGGCGGCCCCCGCCCCAAGTGTCCTTCGTAAATTCTATCCAGAGAGACCGAAGCTCCCTCCTCCCATGATGTGGAGGAAGAGGAGGAGGAGGTGTAAAGCGACTCCCCCCTTAAGGGGAGGAGGAAGAAGAAGAGCGCGGCCTCCGAAGACACAGAGGAGGGGGTGCCCAAGAGAAGGAAGATGAACCTCCCACATAGTTTGGATTCAGGATCCAAAGTTGTCCCCTGAAGACAACCCAGGGTGAAGCCCCCGGCCGAATTGTAAGTATTCAAAAACTTACTATCGTCTTTGTTCTACGTGCTTTTATTGTGTAAGTTACCTTGTTTGTTGTTTTTCAGTCCTTCCCGCACACTCCTTGATACTCCATCATCGGAGGGGAACTCTCTGTCGGCCAAAATAGCAGAGAGTGAGATGCCACCGCGAGCCCCCTCGTCTACCGTCATGGGGGACACTGAAGTGTCTTCCCTGAGGACGTCCCCTGCTCGAGAGGGGGGGAGCGGGGCCGACAGAGGGCGCCTGAGGTTAACACCTCGGTTGCCGAAAACCATGGGGAGGCGGTCCCCATGGCAACTGACGACAGGGAGCCCAAGCAATCCGGGCTCCCGCCGAACATCATTCTGGCGGTCAATATGGCTCCGGAATCAGATAAGCAACCCCCTACGAAAGGGGGAGGAGCACCAGCTCCAGCGGCAGCCTCCATTAATCCGGAGAAGCCCAACGCTCTGGAGGAAGCGCTGCAAAGCTCTTCTGTCATGGCGGATCACTGCACCCTGATGGGTGCGGTTATGGAGAAGATCCAGTCTGCTAAGAGCAGACTGAATGAAGACTTCCACAACCTACTAACAGGCTTTGAGGTATGCAACGTAATACTCTAAGAAGAGCTTTACAATTTACTTATGTAGGATAATAAACCTGTGTATGGACAGTAGCCCCTGATGCTTTGTCCAATTTGATAGAAATTAGACAAAGGATCCATATGGTATTCGGGAATATAACATGCTATGCTGTTATTGAAACATGATTGCATGTTGGCGATGACCGCCCATGCCGCAAAAGTTTCGGAGCTCAATCGGAAGCTTTAGGTAGCCGATTAGGAACTTGACCGCATCAATAATCGGTTCTATGAAACGCAAGGTATGCGTATTTAGAAAATTTTGTTTTTTTATCGAAGATTATATGTATATTGAGAGGTTAACTCATCAGATGATGTGATTATGATCACAGCTGGTGCAGCGGAGGTTGACACCCTCAAGGGCGCCCTTGCCCAGGACAAGAAGGAGGCAGAGGCGAGTAAGGCAGCCGCTGACAACTCGACTGCTGTCGTGGAATTAACACGGCAGATGTCCGGTTTAACGGACTTGATGATGGAACCATCGCACAGGTTAGCTTGAAGGGGTTAAAAGCACACAAAGGACACAGAGGGTTTATACTAGTTCGGCCCCTTCGATGAAGGTAAAAGCCTACGTCTAGTTTGGTTTGGTATTGCTTGGGCATCGATGAACAGGGAGCAGTTTGCTTGCCTGTCTCGACGGGTTGTTTCTTGCTTGTCCCTGAACCGTCGCCGGGTCGTCCCTTTATATAGAGGTGACGCCTGGTCCGGTTTCCAGAGTCCCGAGGCCGGCTCATACTCGTGTCCGCCTCGGTCTCTGCTCTTTCTTCCTTATCTCTCAAGTTACATCATCGGACGGTTTACAAACCATAACCCTATACATGGGCCCTAAAACCTCCTGGGCCGTAGCCTTTACTAAATATTACAACCATACAAACATATTATAATAAACCGGTTTACACTAGCCGGTTCATACCTGCTAGTAATATCCCTGACATTAGGCCCCAGAATGATTTGAACTTGTTCACATCAATCTTCTCAGTCTTGCATAATTTTCTTCCTTGTGTCTTCTCATTTTTTTGTAAACCGGCCCTGACGTCATCCTCGAGAATCACTGAATCTGACCGTGACATCACTTCCGCATTTAACGCCGTGAGCTGTCCATCGGCTTTGTTTAAGGGTTGTTCCGAAAATCGAGGCGACAGAGGATCTTTATCCAATCCTTTGCCTCCTCGAATCCCGTGCATGTCGCTTCGGATCTGCTTTTCTTCTATAAATACCTCTGTCCCCATTCATTATCTTCTTCCGCTCTTTCTTCCTCCTCCGTCGCCCGAACACAAAGCTCCATTGCCGCCCGAGCTCAAGCCGCCGCCGCTGACCGCTGAAACTACGTCTTCGCCGGCCGCTGCATCGACCTGAGCTTGACCAGAAAAGACTCCGCCGCCACTTCTCAGGTTTTTATCTTCTTCCTCATTGTAGATCTGTAACCTCTAGGGTTCTTCTTCTTACCTCCGCCATTAAGTTTCAGCGATAGTTTCATCCGTTCATCGTAGATGCCAAGTTCCACCGAAGTTTTGACCATTACATCTTGTCCTTAGATCTTGCCTTTACTCCGCTGTTATATACTTTAAATCTCGTTATTTATACACAACATGTAGATTCATCCGCTCCGTATATCACCCTTGTAGTTCTTCCCGTATATCCTTGCATTTATTTTTCTTTTTCTTGCATGTTTAGATCTGTTCCGCCTTAGCTGTCTGTGAAAAACCTGTTTCTTCTCCTTTGTAGATCTGTTAAGTATACTCCGGTTTAAACTGTCATGCACAAACTCTGTAGAAATTTTCTAGACATACGCAATGGTTTAGCTCTTCCTCTATTGCTGTCATGAACCGGTAGTAACATGGCTCCCTGTTATTGCCGGGTTATCCGTATCATTAGTCCCTTGCTTAAACCGTTGCGTAGTCCTTGCATATATCTTCCGGTTTATGTCGTTGTACTCGAATAATCCGGTTTTATACTTTATCTTTTCAGCACTTGTTTCATCTGTTGCTATGGCAAAACAATTTGTCTCCTGCAACTGGGTTCCCTCCACTGTAACAGAAGAAGTTTTAGCTAATGCTGTTGAAAACGGTATCTTAGGCCCTCAGGCCGTTTTAAAATGGAGGGCTCCAGGAGAAGAATGCCCTCCTACTCCCAAAGAGGGGGAAATTATTGTCTTCTTTGACCACATCGCTCGAGGCTTCACTCCTCCCAGTTCAAAGTTTTTCCGGGATGTACTTGCTGCCTTCCAACTCCATCCTCAGGACATAGGTCCCAACTCTATTTCCAACGTCTGTGATTTCCAAGTGTTCTCTGAAGTGTATTTGCAGGAAGAACCATCAGTCGACTTATTCCGGGACTTTTTCCACCTGAACCGGCGGACTGAGTTCACTAGTGGACCTCATCAAGAGTTTGGAGGGGTCAGTATTCAGAAGAGGAAAGATGCAGTCTTTCCTCATGCCGCTCTCCACACACACCCCAAAGACTGGAATAAATCTTGGTTTTACTGTATCGACACTTCACCTGAGGGGGAAAACCCATTGCCGGGTTACCGCGAGCACCGTCTTCCGGAGGATCACCCATTGCCACAGCGCCTTAGTTCCGCGGAGCGACCCCGGTTTGCCTCGCAACTTTCCAGGTTAAAAGCTTTTATGGCAACGGTTTAACTGGAGTAGATTTTACAAGATGCTGGCTTTCTTGGAGGATCCTTCCTTTCAGCCGGCGTCCAAGCTTGATGTGTAAGTTTTCCGGTAAACCGGATGACCCTCAACGGTTTACCAAGGAAAAAAATTCCGAGTCGGAAGTTATCGAATCAGCCAAGAAAATGCTCAATGTTCCTATAGACGAATGCAGCCAAACCGGGTTGGCTCCGTACTACAAGAAAAATAGACTGCCTGCAGTAAGTCTTATTCTCTGTCGTGTATCTGTAATCTGTTCCTTTAAACCGTTCTTTCAATTATCTTTCTTCTTTTGAACAGGCTGAGGATCCCTTTTGGAAGAGGAAACCTCAGGAGAAAACCGGAAAACAGGCACGCGGGAAAACCTTTGCTAGCAAGAAAAGAAAAGCGGCTGGTGGCTCCAGTTCTCACGCTGAAGATGACGATCCGGACTCTGAGGTATGAATTAATCCGGCCTTACCTTGCTTGCTTTTACTCATATCTGTATCTAATGATAACTTTTCACTGGAGTTGGCGGAAGGAGATAAACCAGCCGAAGTTGAGGTAACTATCCTTTCTTCCTATTCAGAACCTCTTCCACAAAAAAGTGGTCGGACAGTCCGGAAATATCAGTTTTCTCACCCATATGCTCAATTGGATCCTAATTTTCTTTTGAAGAAACAACAACATGAAGCTCTTCGCCGGACCACTCGCCACAGCGGCCTTGCTGTGGAATCATCCGGAATATCTCTTACTCCAGCTCGGAAATGCCGCTCTGAGGTTATACTCTCTCCAACCCTTCTTCATCCCAAGGACGGGCTCATACACAAACCTATTAAACCGTCTGACCCTGATTATCAGGAGACTCCGTTATCTTCTTCCGGTGAATCAACTACCACACAACTTCCACCCCTAAAAACCGTCCCAGGGTAAGTCTTTAAATTTATCCGGTTTATGATTGCACTTTGTCTTATAACTCTAACTTGTTTTCCAACTTCTTTCAGCAAGCCAAAGCCTAGCAAAAAAGCAAAAATCAACCAACCAACTACTGAGACCGCCGTTGACAATCCGGCAGCTGATCCGGACTCAGCTATCCCTCCGGAAGGCGAACCTACAATTCCACTTGAGGATCCTGCTCCTGCTGACCATCACACTATGCCTGAGAACCCCAATGCTGAAGATGTTCGTGAACCGGCAAGTCCTGCCCGGGCCAATGCTCCTCAGACCAATCCGGCTCCTCCCAGTCCAGTTCGCACTGCAACCCCACCACCAACTACTGCTTCTCCGGATGTGGAGATAACTCATACGGCTTATACCGCTCCCGCTGAACCCACTGTTTTAGCCAAAGATACGGCTAAAGCGGAGAAGGTGTATAAAGAAAAGGGTAAGTGGAGTACCGAACTGTCCGGCTTTGCTGACATGAGTGCTCAGGAGCTCTATTCCGGGTACTTAAACCGGCTCCACACTGGTCGAGATTATGAAGCAGGCCTGATTCACATGATGAAGGACAAGTATGAGGTAATCCCTTGCATCTTCTTTTAACTTTCAATGTACTTCTGTCCATATCGTATCAGCCCCCAAGTTCCGGTTTAGCTGTATTTAGAAGGTGAACCGGTACTTCCTGATGAATCGAATGATCTTACATTAGTCCCCAAGTGTCAAGTAGACAACTTGTTTTGTCTGCTTGAGACTTAGTCTTTGAATTACTTCTGCTTTTTACTTCAACTGCCCATTAGCCCCCAAGTGTCAAGTAGACAACTTGTTTGTGTGCTTGAGACTTTTGTCTTTAAATTACTTCTGACTATTGCTTCAACTGCCCATTAGCCCCCAAGTGTCTAGTAGACAACTTGTTTGTGTGCTTGAGACTTTTGTCTTTAAATTACTTCCACTTACCACTTGATCTTCCTTGTAGGCTGATTTAAACCGGAGGGATGAAGAAATCAGTGAACTCCGGAGCAGACTTGCTGAAACGGAGGCTGCTGCTTCTAAGGCCAAGAAAGATTTGAAGCTGAGTTTAAAGACTTATGAACAGCTGAAGAAATTCTTTGAAGAAGAGCGGACCGCCTTTGAGGTTCAAAAGAAAGATCTGGAAAAAAGGGCCAAGGATGCTGAAGAAGCTCTTAATCCGGTGACTGAAGAGTTATCCGGTTTAAAGCGGCAAATAGAGTTGATGACTTTTGCAATCTTCGGTAAGTATTTAATCTGTATTTCTGCTCCCATCCTTGTAATCTTCTACTGTGCCGGTTTAACTGTGATAATCATATGCAGGGCGCCGTGTCACCCATCTTGGGGATGACTTACGGAAGAAACTTAAGGCATGTTACACTTTGGTCGAGCAGTTGTATGCCGGCGCTCAAAGGATCATAAGTGCAACATCATTCAGTAAACCGGCCCCCACTACCATCCAAGGCACGTTAGAAAAGCTGTCTGTTCTGCCAGTGCGCTTGGAAGAAGTTAAGAAATCTGCTGCTCGAGCCGGTGCCCTCTTGGCGCTTACGAGAGCAAAGGCATGGGTTCCGGACTTTGATCCGGAAGAAGCTTTAAATGGGTATCCAAATACCAAGGATGACGGATCATCGTTTACTGCAAAAGAGCTCCATGCTTTGACGAAGGAGATGCGTCCTCTCGCCAGCCAACTTGCAGCCGAATCCGATTTATCCAAGTATCATCCGGGGTACGACTTGCAGAACGAGCGGGTGGAGCGGTCGGTTTATGATACCGTCAATCTAATCCCTCCAGTGTGCCCTCATACCTTCGCTCCAGATATCGATCCGTCTGAACTTATCAACGAAGAAATGTACTTTCGTGCCTTAACGAAAATCGACTGGTGCGTCCCGGACTTCCAGCCGCTTCAAGAAGAAGAGGAGACGCCGGATCAAGTTGATGCCAGCCGTCTCAGCAGGAAGGAGCATAACTCATAGCATATCTTTGTAGTTGCAGCCTCATTTTGCCGAACAATTTTTAATCCGTCAGGCTTGCTATGCCTTGTAATAGGATAGCTGAAAACATTTGTCTGCGTTGATCCGGATATTCCGACTTTTGTTTTGATATCGCCAACTTTGTCTGATATGGGTTATCTTATGTATCATCTGTTCCTGCATAGATAATGAAGATATGTCCTAACGGTTTTACCGTTGGACCCATTAAATTGTTCTCACAACATATCAAACAAGTGTATACTTATATCAAAAATAACTTTATACCTGAGATCAAGTATGCTTGATACTCTTAATCCGGCGAACTTTGCCTTTTTGAAGGGAGTCTTTGAATAGACCCTTTAATAATCCCTGGTCTCATAGAAGCTCATGATTGTTCCGGGTTATGATGAACACCGGATTAACTCTTGCTGCTGTTTTACAACCCAGACTTTTTTACTCATGCTAGTGCTCGTGACCCAGATCTTTAACTTTGTAAATATGTGATCAATTTCTTGAATTGTCCCACTCCGGATTAAAGAACCATAACACATAAGATCAGAAATGCAAATTTGCAAACAAAACCGTGTAGTCGAGGCTTTTTACGAGCTGCCAGGCTCAAAGCAAGGTTCATCCAATCAATGGAATGGACTTGCCATCCAGAGGGCCGGTCGATGGATGTGGCCGGATCATCCATAGGAACCATAAGAAAATCTTTAGCCAATCACTGGGTGGCTGTCGCCTGCCCAGAGGGCCTCCATGGTTCCATGAAACCATGGGTAATCATAAGCCAATCACTGGATGGCTGTCGCCTGTCCAGAGGGCCTCCATGGCTCCATGAAGCCATGGGTAATCATAAGCCAATCACTGGGTGGCTGTCGCCTGTCCAGAGGGCCTCCATGGCTCCATGAAGCCATGGGTAATCATAAGCCAATCACCGGATGGCTGTCGCCTGTCCAGAGGGCCTCCATGGCTCCATGAAGACATGGGTAAACATAAGCCAATCACTGGATGGCTGTCGCCTGTCCAGAGGGCCTCCATGGCTCCATGAAGCCATGGGTAAACATAAGCCAATCACTGGATGTCTGTCGCCTGTCCAGAGGGCCTCCATGGCTCCATGAAGCCATGGGTAATCATAAGCCAATCACTGGATGGCTGTTGCCTGTCCAGAGGGCCTCCATGGCTCCATGAAGCCATGGGTAAATCTTGAACCAATCACTGGATGGATTACCATCCAGAGGGTTTTCATGAAGCGTCCTCCTTGAGCCGGATGTGACCTTACGCTCTTCAGGGAGTTTTATTACTTCTAAGTATATACTATGCAAAATCAGGTTTAAACCGATCGATACGTTTGAAATATGACATATGATATTATATGTATTGTTGTCCTCATGAGATATTTGTATTGGAAAAAAGGCTGAGCCCCTGGTTTACCGAGGGTGCCGATTTATTCATTAATCATAATATATACATAGGATACAGTGGAGCTCATGGCTCAGGTATAGTAGGGCCGTAAGAGGGCGATGTTCCATGGCCTCTTTGTCTCCTCTTCCGATGTCCGTGAGTCCTTGTGTTCTCGAACGTCCACCAGGTAATATGAACCATTGTGCAGATTCTTGCTGACCACAAAGGGCCCTTCCCAAGGTGGGGATAGCTTGTGCATATCTGTTTGGTCCTGGATGAGCCGGAGTACTAAGTCTCCCTCCTGGAATGTTCTGCTCTTAATCCGGCGGCTGTGATATCTGCGCAAGTCTTGTTGATAAATCGCAGACCGTGCGGCTGCTATATCACGCTCTTCATCCAGCCGGTCCAAACTGTCTTGTCTTGCCTGTTCGTTAGCCACTTCAACATATGCTGTCACCCTTGGTGAATCATGACGGATATCACTTGGAAGGACCGCTTCAGCACCATACACCATAAAGAAAGGCGTATAACCTGTGGACCGGTTTGGCGTAGTGTTGATACTCCAAAGGACAGACGGTAACTCCTCAACCCAATAGCCCGGGGTTCTTTGCAAGGGAGTCATAAGCCGGGGCTTGATACCTCGCAGAATCTCCTGGTTTGCTCTTTCCGCTTGACCATTGGTTTGAGGGTGGGCCACAGAAGATACATCTAGCGAATATGCTCTCGTTCACAAAATTCTTCCATCTCACCCTTAGATAAATTGGTGCCGTTGTCTGTGATGATGCTGTGTGGAAAGCCAAACCGGAAAATTACCTTTTTGATGAATTTGACCGCTGTGGCTCTATCACACTTGCTCACAGGCTCTGCCTCAATCCACTTTGTAAACTTATCCACCGCCACAAGTAGATGAGTTTTCTGATCTTGGGATCGCTTAAAGGGTCCAACCATATCAAGCCCCCAAGTCACAAACGGCCAGGTTATTGGTATCATCCGGAGCTCCTGTGCCGGAACAAGAGCACGTCGTGAAAACTTCTGACAAGCATCACACTTCCGGACTAGATCCGCCGCATCAGCATGAGCTGTTAACCAATATAAACCATGTCGAAAGGCTTTAGCCACCAATGATTTTGAACCGGCATGATGACCACAATCCCCTTCATGGATCTCGCGAAGAATCTCGCAACCTTCCTCAGCTGACACACACCGCTGAAACGCTCCAGAAACACTGGGATGATGAAGTTCCCCGTTTGCAATTGTCATGGACTCAGAACGCCGGATTATCTGCCGTGCTTCTATTTCATCGTCTGGTAGCTCTCCTCGGCTTAGATATGCCAAATAAGGCAGCGTCAAATCCGGAATAACATGAAGTGCTGCAACCAACTGTGCCTCCGGATCAGGAACAGCTAGGTCTTCCTCTGATGGTACTTGCACTGATGGACTGTGCAGCTCATCCAGAAAAGTATTTGGTGGCACCGGTTTATGTTGAGAACCCAACCGGCTTAAAGCATCAGCCGCTTCGTTCCTTCGCCGGTCTATGTGGTCCACTTGATACCCTTTGAAATATCCAGCAACTGTTTCCACTTCTCGTCTGTAAGCCGCCATGAGGGGATCTCTCGAATCCCACTTGCCTGAAACTTGTTGTGCCACCAAATCTAAATCGCCGAAGCATTTAACCCGGCTTAAGTTCATCTCCTTTGCTATCCACAAGCCATGAAGTAACGCTTCATACTCTGCTGCATTATTAGTACAAGGAAACAATAAACGGAGGACGTAACAAAACTTATCACCTCGCGGGGAAGTCAAAACAACTCCAGCCCCCGAGCCTTCTAACTGCCTTGAACCGTCGAAGTGAATCGTCCAGTATGTAAGGTCCGGTTTTTCCTGAGGTGTTTGTAATTCTGTCCAATCATTGATGAAATCCACCAATGCCTGAGACTTTATAGCGGTGCGTGGCACATATTTCAACTCATGTGGGCTGAGCTCAATGGCCCACTTCGCCACTCTACCTGTTGCTTCTCTGTTCTGGATGATATCCCCCAATGGTGCTGAGCTAACCACAGTTATTGGATGACCCTGGAAATAGTGCTTCAATTTCCGGTTCGCCATGAACACACCATACACCAGCTTCTGCCAATGTGGGTACCTCTGCTTAGACTCAATGAGTACTTCACTCACGTAATAAACCGGACGCTGAACCGGGTATTCCTTTCCTGCTTCTTTGCGTTCAACCACAATTGCCACACTAACTGCCCGTGCGTTGGCGGCAACATATAACAACAAAGGCTCATTATCAACAGGGGCAGCTAGGACTGGGGGCCTCGCCAGCTGTCGCTTCAAATCCTCAAACGCAGTATTTGCCTCATCACTCCATATAAACCGATCCGTCTTTCTCATCATCTGATAAAGCGGAATCGCCTTCTCCCCCAAACGACTAATAAACCGGCTCAATGCTGTGATCTGGCCAGCGATACGCTGTACATCATTAATGCAAACCGGCTTTGTTAAAGATGTGATTGCCTTGATTTTCTCCGGATTAGCTTCAATTCCTCTGTTTGACACCAAAAACCCAAGGAGCTTGCCCGCCGGAACACCAAAAGCACACTTCTCTGGATTAAGCATCATTTTATAGGCCTGAAGATGGTCGAAGGTCTCCTTGAGGTCCTCTATCAGTGTCTCTTCCTTCCTTGACTTTACCACGATATCATCCACATAGGCATGAACATTTCTTCCTATCTGCCCCTTAAGACAGTTCTGAACGCAACGCTGATAGGTTGCTTGGGCACTCTTGAGCCCAAAAGGCATAGATACATAGCAAAAAGCACCAAAAGGAGTTATGAAAGCTGTCTTCTCCTGGTCTTTAACTGCCATCTTGATCTGGTGATATCCTGAGTATGCATCCAAAAAACTTAGCCGCTCACATCCTGCTGTAGCATCGATAATCTGATCAATGCGAGGGAGAGCAAAAGGATCGATTGGACAAGCTTTGTTGAGGTCTGTGTAGTCCACACACATTCTCCACTTTCCATTCTTCTTTAGCACCAGCACCGGATTAGCCAACCAATCTGGGTGAAAAACTTCCACTATGAACCCTGCAGCCAAAAGTCTGGCCACTTCCTCTCCTATGGCCTTGCGCCTCTCTTCGTTGAAGCGGCGCAGGTACTGTTTGACCGGTTTAAACTTCAGATCAATATTAAGACTGTGCTCAGCGAGTTCCCTCGGTATACCTGGCATGTCAGAAGGTTTCCATGCAAAGATATCCCGGTTCTCATGGATGAACTCGATGAGCGTGCTTTCCTATTTGGGATCAAGGTTAGCGCTGATCGTGAACTGTTTGGATGAATCGCCTGGCACGAAATCAACTTGTTTGGTCTCCTCTGCCGATTTAAATTTCAACGCCGGATCATGCTCTGTAGTTGGCTTCTTCAATGGGGTCATATCTGCCAGATCAACATTATCTTTGTAAAACTTCAACTCTTCAGTGGCACATACTGCTTCCGCGTAAGCAGCATCTCCCTCTTCACATTATATTGCTATATTGCGACTTCCGTGAACCGTGATCGTGCCTTTGTGACCCGGCATTTTGAGCTGCAGATAGACATAACATGGCCTAGCCATAAACTTGGCATAAACCGTCCTCCCAAACAGAGCGTAATAAGGGCTCTGGATCTTGACGACTTCGAAAGTTATCATCTCTGACCTGGAATCATGCTCGTCTCCAAAGGTAACTTCCAAGTCAATTTTCCCAACTGGATAAGCTGACTTACCTGGAACCACCCCATGGAACACCGTGTTTGACTGCCTCAGCTTCTTATCCGTCAAGCCCATCCGACGGAAAGTCTCATAATACAAGATATTGATGCTGCTGCCGCCGTCCATAAGAACCTTAGTGAATTTATAACCTCCCACCTGTGGTGCCACCACCAAGGCCAAATGGCCCGGATTATCTACCCGCATCGGGTGATCCTCTCTGCTCCATACAATGGGCTGCTCTGACCAGCGCAGGAATTGCGGTGTCGCCGGTTCAACCGTGTGTACTGCCCGCTTTAAAACCTTCTGATCTCGTTTACACAGACTCGTGGTGAACACATGATATTGCCCACTGCTCAACTCCTTCGGATTACTCTGATATCCGAATTGTGGCTGCTGTTGCTGACGCTGCTGATTACCCAGGTTATTGTGATTACCTTGGCCCTGAGGTTGGCTGCCTTGGTTATTGTAACCACCCTGACCATGCGGCGGATTACCCTGGTTATTATAACCACCTTGACCATATTGATTATTGGCCCGGCCATGATAACCGTTGCCATTGCCCCTATATCCTGATCCGGAGCTGTTTCCCTGCTGACCCGGACCATAGAACCCTGAGCCTGAACCACCATTCGGAGGCCTATCGTTAGAACTGAAGCGGCCCGCTACGACTTCCATCAAGGGCCTGCATTCTCCTATAGTGTGTTTTCCTGGTCGTCCTCTGGTGCTATGTTTCGGACAAGGCTGATTTAACTCCTGGTCCCAACTAACATTTCCTCCGCCGGTTTGTGGGGGTGGTTTCCCCCTATTGCGCTGAAAACCCTCTTGAACTTGGGTATTGGCCACGAAATCAGAGCCACCCTCCGCCTTTCGCTTGCCCAAGAAGCTTGCTATAGCCGGGTTACCCTGCGCCGGTTTACCGGGTTTGTTAACTTTCCCTGCTTTGTCTCCCTCTGCTTCTGGGTACTTAGTGTTGTCTGAGTCCCCATACTTAACCAGAGCACTCATGAGAGTTCCAATATCGTTACAATCCCGTTTAAGCCGTCCCAGTTTTAGCTTTAGAGACTCAAACCGGCAATTGTTCTCTAAAGTCACTATTGTCGTACTGGGATTGATACTAATTGAAGAATGCAAGATCTTCGATACTCAGCGCACCCATGCACTTGTAGACTCCTGCTCTCCTTGCACACATACTGCTAGATCCACCACTGACATCGGCTGCTTGCATGTATCCTTGAAATTTTTGATAAACTGGCGACGTAGCTCTCCCCATGACCCGATGGAATTTGGGGGTAAACCCTTTAGCCAGGTCCGGGCTGTACCTTCAAGCATCATAGTAAAGTATTTTGCACAAGCCGCTTCATCTACATCCAGCATCTCCATGGCCATCTCGTAACTCTCAACCCAAGCTTCAGGAGCCAAATCTGCGGTGTAATTAGGCACCTTACGTGGTCCTTTGAAATCCTTGGGAAGCTTCATGCTCCGTAAAGCGGGGATAAGACACTGTACCCCAAAAGAACTCGTTGTGACTCCTGTCTCCGCCGTGGTCATGTGAACCGGCGTCGTCTGACGGATTTCCTCCCGGGCTACCGACCTAACCCGGTTTACATCCTGAGCATGCGCAGCTGCGCCTGCCGGATTATCCTGTCTGTGCCGATGCCGCCTGCGTTCACTACTAGACACTTCTGGTTCCTCCCAATGCCTAGTGTAACTCCGGCTGTGACGTGGTGTTGAATGTATCCTCTCCCTGCTATGAGAATATGCTTGTTGTTGTATCAACGCCGTCTTGAGTAGATCCTTGACCCTGCGTGCCTCCAATGCCACCGGAGACATCCCCTCAATGGGTAAAGCGGCCAAGCGTGAAGCGGCTGCAACGATATTGTCCAAAGGATTCGAGTAATGACCCGGAGGGGTAGGAACGTGAGGTGTAGATGTGATCCGTCGATCTTGCTCTGCAGTAGGCTGCTGAACCGGCTCGTCCCTCGCTGGGGGTGCCCTCCGGTTTAAAGCTGGATCATTGCTAGTTCCTGCCCCTGGCATCCTAAACAGATCCGTCGCTTCATAAACCGGCGGTATACGGGATTGGTACTTCCGACTTCTTACTCCCTGTGTAGAGGCCTGTTCCATCCTTAGGTGAAAAGCCTGATCATTCAATTCCGCTTGCCTTAACGCTATCATAGCCTTCTCTGCCTTCAAATCATCCCTTGCTTGATCAATCCGACCCTTTAGCTGAAGGAGCTCTGCATCATGTTGCGCCTTGTCTTCTGGAGCTACCTCTGCCACAGCTTTGGCCGTGAACTCCTCGACTAAGGTGGATAGAACGTCAGTAGGTGAGAGGGCCAGGCCGCTCCCCCCTACACCAGCTTCCGCTGTCGCCCCGTTCATCGTGGGCTGTGAACCGGCCATAAAGACAGCCACCCGGTTTGGCGGGTCAAAGGGGTCCGGAATACTGTTCCCGTCCGACTCACCCTCAGACCGGCCGTCCTGCAACTGATACAGATATTCAGTTTCTCCGGATGAGGATTCGTCGTCGGAGTAGACAACTGTTTCACCGCCGGATTCCGATCCGTCCTCGGTTTGGACCCCGTGAACTGCTCCAACGAAAACGTGCTTCATGGCGGGCTGAATCCGGGCCGATCTCGCACGCTGAGCCGGCTCGATGATGTTGGAGAAGATGTCCGGCTCAGGTCCCGGTTCACCGATCTTGCCGATGAAGACATGGATGCCACCGAAGGGAACCCGGTACCCGTATTCGATTGAATCGGCCTCCGGTCCCCAACCCGCGTCGTCGATGTAGATCCGGCCGCGGCGACTCTTGATCATCCGGCCGGCAACGTAGCCCTTGAGCCCTTCAAAGCTGCCCTTCAAGAAATCGAAACCATCGTGCGGAGGCCCCACGGTGGGCGCCAATTGTCGTGGAATTAACACGGCAGATGTCCGGTTTAACGGACTTGATGATGGAACCATCGCACAGGTTAGCTTGAAGGGGTTAAAAGCACACAAAGGACACAGAGGGTTTATATTAGTTCGGCCCCTTTGATGAAGGTAAAAGCCTACATCTAGTTTGGTTTGGTATTGCTTGGGCGTCGATGAACAGGGAGCAGTTTGCTTGCCTGTCTCGACGGGTTGTTTCTTGCTTGTCCCTGAACCGTCGCCGGGTCGTCCCTTTATATAGAGGTGACGCCTGGTCCGGTTTTACAGAGTCCCGAGGCCGGCTCATACTCGTGTCCGCCTCGGTCTCTGCTCTTTCTTCCTTATCTCTCAAGTTACATCATCGGACGGTTTACAAACCATAACCCTATACATGGGCCCTAAAACCTCCTGGGCTGTAGCCTTTACTAAATATTACAACCATACAAACATATTATAATAAACCGGTTTACACTAGCCGGTTCATACCTGCTAGTAATATCCCTGACAACTGCCGAGCTGGAGGCTGAACAAGCTACCCGTCGCCAACATGAAGCTCAGGTGGCCGAAGCTGAACAGGAGTTGAAGGAAACCATCCGCAAATGTGAGGCATTGGATCAAAAGACTTCGAACCAGTCATCCGAGCTTACCAAGGCTCTCCATGATGCCAAAGAGGCGCATAGCGAGTCCCGGAGTGGTTGCAAAGAGATCCACTAGGCGAGCCAGATAGCGGCTGGTAAGGCCTTTCTTTTGTAGAGTATCTTAGGAAGTCAGAGGTTTGCGTTGCTCACCCTAGGGTGGATTTCTCCAGGCGCGTTTACGGATCTCCCAGAGAGTGCCGCCAACGTCGCACAGTTCTTCAGAGCCCAGGAGGGGAACTCGACGGAGAAGCTGTTCTGGTCGCAATTTCTTGCACTGGAAAACCCTATGCCTCTCAATGACAAGCTGAAGCACTTGGTGGAGCTACATAGGGGGGCAGGTTTGGCTATGAAGGACTTAATAGTCCACCTCTGGCCAACCGAGCCAATCCCTAGCAGCTACTTCGGCTTGGTGAAGCGGCTCGTCGATGCGCGGCCGCAGATTGATGCTATGAAGCGCTTGGCCTGCATAGAGGGTGCCCAGATGGCCTTCGCTCGTGTCAAGATGCAATGGGCGAAGATGAAGGCCACCGAAGTGGCAACCGCAGGTCTGCCAGAAGGCAAAGATCATCGGAATCCAGAGAGGTACTTTGATGACGTCCTAGCTCCCTGGATCCAAGGATGACGGTATCGATTGAACCCGGGATGGGTTCAAAATGGCAGGGTCTTGCACTGCAGGAGCAAGGGGTGTGTCCGCTGCTGCTTCTTGCTTATCTCACCCTATTTCCTTACTTTAGCTTAGAAGTAGGCATATGTGAAGTTACACAAAGATGACTTATCGGTTCGCCCTCGCCCTTCTACCTTTTGATTTAAACGTTCTCCCCCAGGAGCTGAGGAGTTCTAGCAGGGGCAGCCCCCTTTTCCAGATCATGATTCTGGGGAGAGTGATGATTCATCAACTGATGAATCAGATCTCGACACTGATTATGATTTAAGTGGTTGCGGTATATGCAAATCGGCCGGTTAGTTTGCTTCTCTCCAGGAGCAAGCGGTTGGATTGGCCTGACTCTTCAAGACCAAAGATACTCGGCTTCCTCTTCATCAAGTCACAAAATTCAACCCTTAGTTAGGAGCACCAAAACTAGAGCAGGCCCAAGACAAGCAAGAACAGTTAGTCAGCACCAAGGATCCCGTGTGATAGAGGGCCAGTGTTCGAAGGACGCAATATTTAATTAAGTGTGTTCAGGTTGTACAAACTATGTTGTAAACCCGTGCTATTATATATGTCTATATTTGCGCCTTGTATTCGAGCGACTTTTCCTCCTGTGCGGCCATTTACTATTATATTTCTGAAAGTTACGAGTCGTCGGCTTCATCCCCCATGTAGATGCTACATTTCTGTTTTACATGATGTGTGACCACACTTTATGCAATGTCTTGGTCCGTAAAGGAGGTGTCCGCGAGGTGAACCAGGCAATCAGACTATGCAGCTTCATTACTTTCACTTAACCATAGGAGTTTGACTGTGGGGCTAGGTACTAGCCCATTATGCGTGTGTGGCTATCCGGATTATGGTGCCTCGTCCACGCGGCTGGGCGAAGACCAGCCCCTCGTGTTACACGGGGTAAATCGCTAACGATCTATAATATAGTACTATGTCACCGAATCGCCGACCAGCTCTCGCTTATCATGACAGTCAGTTTCCGGCTTTCTCTACTGAGGTACTTGACTGGACGAACTAGAAATACAATCGCTGTAGTTCTCCCTTTACTACCTTAGCCGAACAATGCAAAACGTAAGGTGGTATGCACAAGAGCCGGGCAACCCAACTATATACCCAAGACATGATTTGGAGCCGATGCATATAATGCAATATCAGGGACGCCAAAAATTTCACTATAGGTGTTTGGACTTAAAATGAGTTGGGCCGCATACAGCCCCGATGTTAAGGCCGGATTGAAGCACGTGTGGCAATCTGAGGTAGGGAGGGAACACAGATGATAATGTAAAATAAAATGAATTCCAAACAAAGTGGTGATCAAATGCTTCCTTTATATCCTGATTGATATGGCGAGCCGTTGTGTTACAGATAATGCCAAAAACATCAAGGTCATTTCACATGCCAAAGGTTTATACAAGGGAAAGGTTTACATAGAGCCAAAACAAAAATGGTTTGAAAATCCCAATGATGCCCTGCTGCATGTCTGCGCCGTTTCTCCTTGGTGATACATCCTTGAAGGGGAGGAGTCTGATGGTCATCTGACGAAAAAGAGGAACCTAAAAAGAAGTCCCCACACGACCATAGATTAGGTAGGTTCTTTAATGAACCTATAGTGGAAAGATATTTGAGGTCCGAATGGGGTCAAGCCGTACTATGGACCTATTCTGCAGTGTGCCTCCGGCGCTGCCCAAGGTATTTACGAGCGTAGTTATGTACGCGAGGTACATATACCGCAACCTTATGGGGCAGTCGGCGGAGGCTAAACCGCTACTCAAGCTCAGGTTCCACTGAGTTACCGCGTTGTAATGTGGGTTGGACACGTTTAGCAGTGTCTTTGGTCTTAATGACTAATGAGTTATTCGGCTTGATGAGGCCGCCTTGAACTTCGGCTGCTAGGGCCGCGGTGTGCTCCTCGGTACGGAGGGAGCGCCCCATATTCCCATTTACTGTGATAGCGCCACGAGGTTCAGGCATTTTGAGTTTGAGATAAGCATAGTGCGGGACTGCGTCAAAGCGGGTGAAAGTGGTTCGTCCGAGCAGTGCTTGATAGCCACTACAAGAAGGATCTATGTCGAAGATCAATTCTTCGCTTCAAAAATTGTCTGGAGAGCCGAATACTACCTCTAGTGTCAATGAGCCCGTGCAGCATGCCTCCATGCCGGGTATCACTCCTTTAAAGGTAGTGTTACCTGGCTTAATTCTTGATGGGTTGATCCCCATCTTGCAAACAGTATCATGATAGATCAAGTTGAGGCTGCTACCTCCGTCCATAAGGACTCTAGTGGGATGGTATCCATCGATGATAGGATCGAGTACCAAGGCCACCGAACCTCCGTGACGGATACTGATGGGTGGTCCCTGCAATCAAAGGTGATTGGACAAGCCGACCATGGGTTGAATTTGGGGCAATAGGCTCTACCGCGTAGATGTCCCTTAATGTGTGTTTGCGCTCCCACTTAGGGATATGGGTGACATATATCATGTTCATCGTTTTTACCTCGGGGGGGGGGGGGTTGTTTCTGTCCCCCAGTATTCGGTGGGTGAGGCTCGTCATCATCCTTGCTTTGAGGTTATTTCCCCTTGTGTTCGGTAGTTAATTTACCGGCTTGTTTGAAAACCCAACAATTTTTGTTGGTGTGGTTGGCAGGCTTGTCATGGGTGACATGAATCTGGCAAGGTCTCTCTAGTATTCTGTCCAAGTTGGATGGACCGTCCCGATTGCGCTTCAACGACTTCTTTCGCTGGCCAGATTTGGAGTCACTTAAGCCAGTGTTTACAACCATATCCTCTGCTTCTCCGTTGTTGTTATGACGCTTGTTTTTGTTGCGTCGTCACCTGCCATTGCCATCCCTGGCCTCAAAAGTGTCGGGGTCACTAGTACTGCTGCTTCTACGAACCAACCAGCTATCTTCGCCCGCACAAAAGTGGGTCATAAGTGCAGTAAGAGCTGCCATGCTCTTCGGCTTCTCTTGGCCAAGGTGTCGGGTGAGCCATTCGTCAGGGACACTGTGTTTGAATGCCGCCAAGGCTCCGGCGTCTGGATAGTCGATGATTTGGTTCTTTTTAGTTAAGAGAAGATTCCAGAGTTTGCGGGCTCACTCCCCGGGTTGCTGGACTATGTGGCTCAGGTCATCAGCATCCGGTGGCCGGACATAAGTCCCTGAAAATTGTCCCGAAAAGCATCCTCTAACTCATCCCAACTTCCAATGGAGTTCTCTGGGAGGCTGTTCAACCAGTGTCGTGCTGGTCCTTTCGGCTTTAGAGGGAGATATTTAATGGCATCGAGGTCAACTCCACGAGCCATGTGAATATGGAGAATAAAGTCCTGAATCCATACGGCAGGATCTATCGTTCCATCGTACTGCTCGATGTTCATGGGTTTAAACCCTTCCGGAAATTAGTGTTGCATTACCTCATTGGTAAAGCACATAGGCTGTGCGGCACCTGTATACCGGGCGACGTCGCGACAGAGTTTGGATGTCATCTATGTTCGGTTCTTACTCCGAACTAGATGATGTTTGTCGTGCCAAGCTTGATGGCCGTCATCCCGTGTGGGAGCATGTCCTCTTGATTCATAGATTGATCTGGTCTGACCGGCTCTATTGGCCAGGTCCTGACGTAGGTCGTACTTGAAGCCCGGAGCCGCTGTCTCCTTGCCTCTATGGTGGGGGCGTGGGCTGGTGTTCGACGTTATTGGACGCTTTGTCCCGTCCATGTGGTGGTCGGTCAGGTTGATCGGCCTAATTGTACCTCGACGGTATTGGCACAAGGCCTTTGGCATCAAATTGTGGCAGTAGCTTGTGTTTGGGATAGCTCTTTGTTTGGCGCTCACGGCCATATCTCTCTTTGGCGTCTAGCACTTGATTGCATCTGTCATTGAGATTATCATGTTTGGCTTTAAGCCGCTGCTACTGCTTTTCCAGGCTCCTCGTTATGGCGATAAGCCATGGCTGAAAGTGTTCTTGTTCGAGGGGTTCCTCTGGGACGATGAATTTTTGTCACCAAGGCTAACCTCCTCTTCGAAGACAGGTAAGTAGTTGCTATCTTTCGAATCCTCGGGATTGGCGAGTTTTTCGAGGCTGGATTGACCCTGTTCCCTCTCCTCCTGCTCAAACACTGGTTCCACGGGGTTTTAGGGGTCTTCGGCATTATCCAGAGTGTCATTGTCTCCGGTACCATTGTTGCTTTCCCTACCTAGACGCGATCGTGAGCGGCGCTGTTGACACCGTCGTTTTGGTGGTTCATCGACGGGCTTATCCTCATCTGGATCATTAGTGCCATCGTCATCCTTCTTTTCGGGCGTGTCCACCATGTATACATTGTAAGTAGAAGTAGCCGTCCAGCACCCGGTGATGGGCGGGTTTTGACTTAGTTCGGCTTCGACATCGTCGTCCATGCCATCAATTTCTTTGAAAGCGTAGTCTAGTATGTCAGCTAAGTCCTTGACAGTGGCTACCACGTGGGTAGTGGGTGGGACGCAAAATTCCCTGGTGACAGCCCCCAGTTCGAACTGGGCATAGTTCGGAGGTGATACCCCTGTGATGGCGAGAGATCGTAATAAGTACAGCGCCTCATTTGAGAGTGAGAGCCGGGCAGGGGTCTGAGGATCTGCGGAGCTAGGCTCGGCGATGACCACTTGATCGAGCCCGGAGGGCACAGACCCCAAGAGTTTGGAGCTCGAGATCGGAGGAGAGTCTGGCTTCCCGACGACGGGAAGGGTCCTGTTTAATTCCGGGTCCACAAACAGTGTGATCGCCTCTCAGTCTCCAGCTAGAAGTTCCGTGGGGGGAGAGAGTCTGGCGGGGTTTATCCTCTCGTCTTCGCATGAAGTGGTCTGCTCCAGATCTAAGGCCAGAGCGGACATGAGTGTCGACCCCTAGACGGTATCTGATAGTAGATCTGAAGTATTTTCTTCATGCAGGTGGGGACCGGAAGCTGAGGCCGCGAACCCCTCGAAGATCAGATCTTCTCGGATATCAGTGGTGCAGCTCAGACTTCCAAACGTGATATGGTGACCAGGGGTGTAGCTGTCGACCTGCTCAAGGTGACCATCCGAGTTGGCATGTAGCACGAAGCGGCCAAACACAAAAATCTAACCAGGGAGGAAGGTCTCCCGGAGACAGTGCCATTTTCGATGACGAGGCGAGCCATCGATCCTTCTATCGACAACACAGCGGAACTCCCAATGAAAGCACCAATGTCGGTGTCAAAACCGGCAGATCTCGGGTAGGGGGTCCCAAGCTGTGTATCTGAGGATCAATGGTAACAAGGGACAACAAGCACACGATGTTTACCCAGGTTCGGGCACTCTTAATGGAGGTAAAACCCTACTTCTTTCTTGATTGAATTTTATGTGTATAGGGGTTACAAGAGTTGATCTACCTCGAGATCGTATTGGCTAAACCCTAGTTGTCTAGCCTGAGATTATTCGGATAGCCTCTACGGACTAAACCCTTCGGTTTATATACACATCGGAGGGACCTAGGGTTGTACAAAGTTATCTTGTAAAGGAAGGAAACATTACACCCGGACACAAAAATTGCCATTCTATGCACATAGGAGTCCTACCGCACACGAGGGAGGACCTTCTGCTTTATCTTCACGGCCCATCAGTCCGGCCCATATAGATTAGTCCGGACACCCGAGGACCCCCTAGTCGAGGACTCCCTCACTCCCCCTCCCCCAACAATGATTGCTGAAGGGTGACACCTCGATATTGATCTGAATCTATCCATTGGATTCTCTCTCAAACACAAACACACACTCGCCAGTTGTGTTTATGTGCCTTGCTCACACACACTCGATACGTCTTTCTCTCTGTAGCCCCCTTTGTTATGTAAATTTCTCTCGTGCGCACAGCTGTAGTGATGATGACGTTGAACCCAGTGTGCCTTGTTTATATTGGCCTCATGTGATAGTTTTCGCCCTATTTTCTGTTAACCAACAGGGCAAGCTTTTCTTTGTTATTACTAGTGAATTTTAAATCATTTGAGGCAGACATAAAAAAGGAAAGTTCATCCACGGTGCTTAAACTTGTGTCGCAAGCTCAATTTGGTCATCGTACATACGCAATTGGTCAATACGATCGCTATGTATAAGTCTAGGTGATTATACGATCATTAACTTGCCTTATAGCTTCATATTTTTCTTAGTTAACTGGTCAAACACAGTGTGTGACAATGTTTTCTGTTAATTAACAGGGCAACCTTTTCTTTGTTACTACTAGTGAATTCGGGATCATTCGGGGCAGACATAAAAGAGTAAAATTCATCCACGGTACTTAAACTTGTGCTGCGAGCTCACTTTGGTCATATCACATAAGAACTTGGACAATACGGTCACTATGTACAAGTCTAGGTGATTATACGGTCACTTATTTGCCGTATAGCTTCAAATTTTTCTGAGTTGACTGCTCAAACAAAGTGTGTGACAAAGTTTTCTCTCTCTTCCCACGCGGGTCCCACCCGTTAGTGAAAGGAGAAAAGAAGGAGAGACGGAAGAAAACTTTCAGCAGTTCTGGGTATTTGAACTTGACACCTCCAGATGAGCCTCGCTGTCTCGCTCGCGCTAGCCACTAGGACATCAATGCCGTTTGTATTTTGCAGTAGATTACCTCTATTATTTTCGGAACAGAAGAGCAGACGCACACAATGCATGATACACACACACACACATGAGATTATGTGGTTTCTCATGCTGGTTTTGCATGTGTGCGTGCGCCAGGCTCGGCTATGTTTGCTGGGTATGTGTCACCAGTATTTTTTCAAACAAAATTTTCAAAAAAAAATCGATGACTTTCTGGATATTTCGGTGACCCCATAAAAAAAGATGCTAGAATATTTGAATTTAAATGACCAAGCAATGTCAAATATGCTTCGTATATATGTTTGGATATAACTCAGTAGTTGGCATAGTGCCGTAGGAGCTGCAACATGTCATATTGCAGCCTAAGTTCAAGGCACTGTCTTTAACTCTTGTGCGAAGATAATTCACAATTCCGAAGATTGTGATTTTGTGCACGCGTCACGCGTTGCATGCGTGCCTGTGGTTGAGCCACCACCAGTGCGTGCATGAACCAACGTCTGACCGGAATATGTTTCTCGGTTGACATAGGGGTTTATTGGAGGCCTTTGATGGAGGTGATGAGGCATGTTCAACAGGGCGTGCGCCAGGCGGCGCGATACTATTTGATTTGACAGCTACTAGTAAACTAGGATAGTAAAAATAAATTGAGAAATGGACGGTAAACTAGTAAACCCGGATAGTTCCCAATACGGCTTTAATGCAGACGAAGAGGGAGAGGGTAGCAGTTCTCAAAATGTTGAACGGCCAATGATGCATCGTCCTTCAATTAGCACGCGGGAAGGAGCAATGCCACACATACGAAAACCTACGTGTTGGTTCTACGTAAAAGCTGATGAGGAGGTAGTTAATTGGGCCAGGATTAATGGCTGGGGACCAACCCAGTTAAAATCAGGGGGAGATAATTTATGGAAGGTTAAGTAAGCTTAATTATGATCTTTATGTAGGTGTAGGATTATTGCTTTGGGAAGTAATGGGAGAAGGACGGGGGAAAGAGGCATCACGATGTGAATGCAACACAGTTTGCACTCATATAAAGGAGCCCCTCCATTCCAATGCATCTAGCACATCATACGCACCTACACACCTACACTAAGTGCAACGGTACTCACTCCAGACCTATGACTACGATGCGCGTGAGCAGCCAGCGGCTGTGCCAGATTGTCCATGATGCTGGCCAGCGGCATGGCACCGAGGATCGTCTCGAGATGGTGTTGGCGACCGCTTTGTTCCTGGCCATTGTCGACGCCAGCTACGACTCTCAGTTGGACAAGATGATCATTGCCACCATCAACAAGTTCACCATCGTCAAGAAGCTCGCACACAACATCGCCGTACTCCTCCAGCCCGTGCACACATGCTCCTTGTTGCTTGACACCCTCATCGGCCTCCATGGCGAGAACCTCTTTCAAGCACTGGTGGCCCTGCAACTGCCCGCCGACGCAACAAAGAATGTCCACCTGTAGGTGGCACTCGCTACGAGACGCCTCGCCCTGCAAGAATTCATCAACCTACACATCCACGTGTATGAGCAAGTCGTGTACATAAGCATCTACAAGGACGGTGAGGACGCTATGATGTAGGCCTTCGTCAACCGGCTGGAAGCCTTGGACACCTTTGTCGAGAAGCACCTTGACCTCGACGCAAAAGCCACCGCTCCTAAGCCGCCGGTTAGTGGCCCAGCGCACTGAATCAAGGAGGAGGAGGTTCTTGATGGATGCATCTTTCTTCACGCCTCCTATAACCACCACTGTCGCGTTGTCGTGTCCTTACTTCTAATTGTACTACTGCAATCTCGTTCCCGTGGATAAAGACATGTGTGATCCCTTTTGACTCAACTTCTTAATTTACATGCGATGCTTCACCCGACCCACTTACTACTCGTAAATTCAAAAATTGAGACATAACTTATAAATTCAACACTACTCGTGCAGCACGCATGTCACATTCACAAGTTTAAAATGAGGCACTGTAACACGTACCTTAAACATGTCCCTTCCCCGTCGCATACCACACTGTCGCCCCCCTGGTTAACACGCATTGGCTAGGCTTTATATCACTACAACATGTGGGACCGCATGTCACCAAACCGACAATGCGCCAACCTAGCTACTACACCCTGCTTATCGGGTGGGAAAAGCCCCGCCCTGCCCTGCAGCCAAATCGATCGCGCGAAGGAGCAGAACCAAATGTTTCAATTTATACATGTTTAAAAGGAAACGTCTGCTGTGTTCGCATCGCACCCCCACACACCCAGGAATCAGAAGTACTCCATGGTCCGTCCACGCACACCACATAGCTAGGAAGGCATATTGCCTAGCATTTTCACTTTCATGTGGGACCGCAATTGAGCAACCCGACTATCGGCAAACCACACCCCGCCCTTCGTGTTGGAAAACAGAAACGAGGAGGGGAAGATATAGTTGGAGCACGGAAGCCAATAAATTTGGTGTCAGATGGGACTCGTTGATAGAGTAGCAGCACTCCGTGCTACTACTACTACCACTATACAACTAGGTACGTGCATGGCACAATATCATAGGAACAAACAACGGGAAGAACTTTTTTCAGTCAATGTAGTATGAATAATATGATGTGGGGGGCACCCATGAAGCCACATGGCACATCTCGAGGTCGTATTGAGAGCTTCTTGTGTGGATCGATCACACTATCGTGTTGCTCATTCGAGAAGAGCGTGTATGGGTACAATTAGGTTACAGTAGATCCGAATCGCAGCCACCTGGACCATTGGATCAACATCAATCAACAGTTTATATCATGTACGTGCAAATACACACATTGTCTGCATAAAAATAATTAATATAGAATATATAATACATAATACCGCATATTGGGTTTCTCTAAAGTCAAACATTGTATATTTTCAACATTTTGTAGGGAAATATATTAACATATACACCACCAAATATATATCATTTGATTCATCATTGCTTTTATTTCCACGTCGTGTAAATTTCTTAGTGTAAATGTTCATATCGTTTTCACCAAATTTTGTCAAGCTTTATAAAATTTGGTTGCAGCCAAAGCTATGTGTAGAGAAAATTACAGATGGAGGGAGTGGAATAGATATAGATATAACTATACAAATAAAAAAACATAGTAATATTGTCTATAGATATAGATAAGGCTACCACCTTTTTTCTAGGTTAGAAAACTCGCGTTGTTGTGTACACGTTGTATTGCTTCGCTATAATTTGCATTTGCGGGGTGTGTAGGACTACCGCCTCATTGAGATCCTATATCAACAACCCCACCACTATCCATAATTAATTCATATTGGCAATTAAGATTGCATTATATTAGTTCTAGCCGGTTCTTCAGTTGCTTGGAGGAACTCCATCTCATTATTCAGGTTGATTTTGTGCATACGACAAAATCATCGACCATCGAAGATTGGTTTAGTAACGATTGTCGATTTGTATCACCGGGTACGATATAGTTGGGTCGTCAACGTCAAAATCCACCAAATAGATACTTATCCCCACTCTCATTGAAAGATTGGGTCGCCATCATAAGACTACCACCAAGACAATTCCTTCCCTATAACATACACATGAGCACCCATCTCATTACCCAGGTCCACGCCTCCCTTTGTCTCTCGAAACACACACACCTCTCCACACGATGTGTGTCTCTTGGTCTCTCTCCCATCCCATGAAAAAATGTACACCACCATTCTCTTCTTCCTGTTGCCCCCTTCTATGTAGTTAGGTCTCCCTGCAACAAAAAAGAATTCATCTATCTTTCTCTTTCTACCACACATAACCTTACGCCCCCTATCCAGCCGTGCTGTCAAGGTCTATCTATCTCTCTCATAGGAAAATTGACGTTGTCTGTGTGTCCCTTCATCACACACACACACACAATGGCTCTCCCATATCCCATCCTCGTAACCTTGGTGATCGCCACATTACACACACCTCTCTATCTCTCTCTCTCTAACACAAACACGCACGCGAACACACCCTATCTCTCCCTTTTCGGACACTCCTCTATCTACAACACACATAGTCTTTTCAACACGCATATGCCCCTCTCTCGTTTGGTATCGCTGCCCCTGCCCCCCTCTTTCTCACACAAATAGTCTTTCTATATCTATCTCTCGCAATAACATGCTTAGTCTAAATTGAAACCAACTACAAAAATGAGCTCTGATTACAAAAATCAAATCCACTCCCAAACAGAATATGAAAATAGGGTGAAATCGTGCATACAAATGTTTGTTGCGTGCATGAATGTCCATGATATGGATGTACTACTTGTACATCCACATAGACCCATTTCACACAAATTATGGTGCGCATGTGATGTTTATGGTACTACTCCTGCCAGCCTTCCTCCGACACGTTCCAACATATTGTGCTACTTGACATTCTATTTTTCTCCTCAGACCATGTGAAACCATGAAAAGGTTAAGGTCTATTTGGATGAGAGCTAACAACCTCCTAACCAATTTTTTGGCGTTGACCCGGGACATGGGCATTCATTTGAGCGGAAGCCTGAATTTTGGATATGAGCCAACTTTTTGTCGAGACATTCACTTTTTGCGCCAACGGCAGGCCGAGTTGGCAGCGGCGAAAACGTACGCCAAATAATTTGCGCACCCTGCATTGGCAAGGCTAGGTCGGGTGCTATCCAAACAGCGCCTAACCCCCGCCCCCATTGGTACTATAGCTCGAAGTTCCCATACGGACACAACACCCACCGAAGCACGCAACCACTGTCGTAGTGGGCAGTGCTGCGGCCTAGGAAGAGAACGGAGTCTCCGACATTGCCAAGGTGGAGGACGCCCTCGATAGCCGCGAGTAGCGTGCGCTGACTGGCAATGCAAAGGACAGTGTGATCTAGCAGTTCGCGCTCATCGGCCACGAGGGGTAGCTGTGCTCTAGCAGCTGCCCTAGTTGGTCACGAGGAGGTGCATCGCGTCCTCGCCGCTCACAATGTTGACGAGCGCGTTCTCCAGCAGCATGCCCGCGAGCATCGCATCCTTGCCGCTCTCGACGTGAACGAGAGCATGCCTGCGAACATCGCATCGTTGTCGCTCCCGACGTGGACGAGCGTGTGCCCCGATAGCACGCCCACCAACATCGCATCCTCACCGCTCTCCACATGGACGAGAGCACGCCTGCGAACATCACATCTTCGCCGCTCCCGACATGGACGAGTGTGTGCCCCGGTAGCACGCCCACCAACATTGCATCCTCGCCGCTCAGGCGTACGAGTGTGTGCTCCAACATCACGGTCGCGAGCATGGCATCCTCGTGGGGCACGAGGTGGCTGAGTGTGTGCTCCAGACAGTACCCCACGAGTCAGGATGTGAGCACCGCGCCCCCGGCTACGAGGAGTACTGCATGGTGCCCATCATGGTTTAGGAAAATCCCGTGACTCCGCCGCTCAAGAGTGCGAGCTCCAGTGGGCAGTCGAGGAGTCCCGCGCCGATATGCAGGTGCCAGGGGACGTGCAAGATTATCCTTCGAGCTCTCCTCCTCCTACGAAGACACTTCCACCGCCCCCGTCATACGTCCTCTGCCTTGGCTTCGGTGGATCTTTGGAGTTTAGTTTTATGTAACATTAATATTTGGATTAATCGTACCGCTACCAAAATGCGAAGGATCAAGAATAATGCAAAAAATAACCTATGACTAACATACATGAATAGATGATGTGGCGAAATTGCATGTTAGAGATTAACGCAAGTATATTACAATTTATGGGTTGCATTCATGACTAGCTTATGTGGCATGGTTGCATGGCTAGGAAAGGCTAGAGAAAAAATAAATATATAATATGTTTATAGTGCACCCCACTAAATGGGAGCACGTAAATATCTTTAGAGTGCACTACACTTCTTTCTTCAGACGCTTAGGTGCACCGGATGTCGTGCCACACTACAAAATGTTAGAAACAAATCTTCTCCAATGTTTTAAAAATCTATTATTATCTTGAAACCAGCCACACCCGTCCCTCACCTCATCAAAACGACCCGAGGAATATGTGTTGGGCGAAGTATAGTTTTTTTACTGATATATGTATATCAAAACTAGAGTATTTATATTTCAAGTTTGTGAACAAGTAGTATTCTACTACTTTGGATCCATTGCAACGCACGGGCCGACACATTGGTAGTAGTAAAAGAAACAAATTTCGAGTTTGGCACGAGTTCGTATAGTGGGAGCACCACAAGGCCTGCGTAGGAGTTACACTTCCCTCTCGAGGCCAATGGGACTGAGCTTCAAAGGCTGACTGCACATGCCTTTGTGTCCATGACATGTGGACCCTGATTGCAGCTGGCCCACATGTCACTCTCACAAAGGCAGAGGGGCGGTGGGACCGAGAGGGTGACTTGGTGACGTGTGGTGTCATGGGTTCGAGCGGCATCGTGGGAATCACGTGTGGCTGTTGTAGAAACTTGATGGTTGCCGCAGTTCAGCTGGACCACGTGTCATGGACACAAAGGCAGAGGTGCGGTGGGGTCGAGAGGGGTGAGGTGCATGTAGGGGGACGTGGTGCAGTGGGTTGGAGCGGCGTGGGAATCGCGTGCTGTAGTGGAAGAAACGTGATGGTCGCCCTAGTTCAACTTCCATGGACAAGTTCTCATGTCTACCGACACATGCATTGCATACAGATCATTGAAAGGAGTAGTAGAGAAAACTAGGCAGATAAATAGTTCATTATAGTCAGGTGGACCTATGCTACTACACTTGTTCCAAAGACATCCACACCAACGAGATAGTTCATCTATATCAATGTACACAGAGAGGAAATATTTTTTTACAAGAGAGGAAATTGGTAATCCATCTATAATGCCCTCCTGCTGATGTTCTTCTTTCTTCTTCTGTATTCTTCTTCTTCTTCTTCTTCTTCTTATCATTTTTTCTGGGAGACGGTTTTGCAACATGCTATGTCGACCTTGCAGCTATCTCGAAACTCACACGGGCATCGAGGGCAACATATTTTATCTGCTCGTAGGTCAAGGGATAATTATCCCATCCAAATGACCTTAATCCCAGTGTCTCATCACCCTTCTCAAGATTTATTCCTAGCACTGAATTTGCTACGTCGAGTAGGGATGGTGTTTCTTTATCACAATCATCTACCGGAATTCTTGTTTGTAGGTCAGCGATGTTTTTCAAGTCAAGGTTGTACGGTGCCAGCTTCTATTTGTCACCTTCGATGGCTGCCGCACAAAAGTATATGTCCTCCCGAGACATGAAATCGTGGAGCTCAGTTGGTATGGAGCACGCGTGTATGATGTGATACACCAAAACTGCATCTTCGAGGCACAGCTAAAGGATGGCATCGCGTTGGCTCTTCCCAGTGGCACGCTCCGTGTACTCCACGTCGAGACTGATGACCTTCATGTCCACCTTTTCGAGGGAGTTGGATACATTGTTGATCCATTCCCGAACACCCCTTGGGTGGTCGGTGACGGTGGAAACTATGCTCAACGAGCCTTCGATGAGGACATGTTTGACACTAAAAACATGCATGGGGATCTCTTTCGCAATTTGCAACCGCTAGACTGGAGGGCTATGGTTTGGAGAATTAGGGTTAAGTTGGCTAGTCTAACTAAAGAAGGTGGTTATTCAAAGGGGCTTCAGAATTACTCCAGGAGTATCTTATGTGGATGTTAAAACAATGTGAATCCAATGGTGTTTGAATGCAAATGAAGGAGAGGTGAAGAAGCCAAGGAAAATCAGTTCATGATGGAGAAGTAAATGGGAGAAGTGGCAGGCAGGCAGTTGATTAGACGGCTAGGTAGACCAACCTGCAAAACAGAAAGGCTATGCGGTTAGCATACTCAGGAGTTTTATGTGTCTGTGTACGTGCCCATCCTTCTATCGCTACATGTGCCACTAGTTAGTTGAGGTCACTCTTTCGAATCACCGTGGTGAAAAATTTTATGATTCCTTTTTTATTTCTACACCCCTCTTGGCATGTGGGACCTACGCAAAACCCACGTGGCTAGACGAATAGATAAACAAACATATTCATCTCTTTGCATAAAAATGTGTCCTAGCTGGTTCGGGTGCATATTGGCGCGTGCGTGCGAGACACAACCTTTTCTGGTTAAGGAAATGTAGCGACCCGAACCGAATGGATCAAGTCTCTGTGCTTAAGTGTCATCCCTGGATCGGTATGCTGACACACACAGTACTCGAGGATTTATAACAGAGGTAAATCACATGTATAAAGTATCGTAAATACTATTACCTCAATCGATCATAGCGGAAGCAACAAAGGTTGTGGATTCCCATCAACACCAACAGCAAAGTTGAGTGTAGACAGCGCAACCCTAATGTAACACTTACTCGTCGAATAATTCCTGCAACATGAGACGTTGTAGCCATATAGTTCAGTACATTGAATGTACTGGCAATTTCACACTGTAATGAGAATGATGAACAATGCCTACAACTACATGCATATTTGGCTGGTGGAGGCTGTAAGGTTGTTTTTGCATAAAGCTGATTTTTCCTTACCACAAAGAAATGAATTTATTTAACTACTTTGTTAAATTTAAATCATGAACAATTGAGAATGGTTCCTCCATCTCAAACCCAAACCAAAGTCATTATTAACCCAACAAGTTAATTAAACAGAGTGTTGAGATCAACAAATAATCCACTTCTAGATACTCAAAGATGTCCATAACCGGGGACACGGCTAATCATGATCAGTTTGTACACTCTGCAGAGGTTTGTGCACTTTTCCCACAAGACTCGATTGCCTCCGTTTGGTTTCTCGCACTACATGGTGTTTGAGAAACGGATGACCGTGACACAGTCTTTCAGAAACATTCACTCTTTACCCTGAGTGGACCGGTACACCTACATTCCCCCTACATCTGCTAGTCCACCACTGAAAGAGCTCACACAACTTACTCATACTATGCCAGAGCCCATAATGGCTTGTGGTTGCACATGGAAGTTTCTAGGCATGAAAAATATTATATGATCCCTTTGAGCCTGGGTGGCATTCCAATAGGGTGATCACACGGTTCCTCCGGGATCCCCTAGGACAACACTGGTTTCTCCAGGTGCCGAGCAACCATTGGGTACTCCAGGGTGCCACAACCAATCCACCCAGATGTTTATTAAATTACCACCTTAAAGTTTCCCTTAAATATCACTCTCGCATCTTTCATGAAACTCTCATACCAAACCACGTCTACGAGCATAGCATGGCAACCTAAGCATAACGTAGAAGTAACTCCCAAGGGTTTGAAAATAATGCAGGTAATAGGTTCTACCTCAAACTACTTCCCGGTCCCACAAGTTAAGAGTTCCTACTAATGCAATGTGTTTGAGGATATAACTAATGCAATGAAAACTGGGTATTGGAAAATATGATCAAAGTGTGAACTTGCCTTGTACTAACAATGTAGAAGATTCGCACTCAGAACTCGTGATAGATCTACTCGTCACACTTCGATCAACCTATCGTAAGCAAGCAATAGTAACAACACATAAGCAATCACTCAAAAGATCGGACAGAGCGAATAAAACACTTCGGAAAACTTCAAAGACAAACGAATGACTCTTGAAACATAAAACAATTTCTAACAGTACCAAAATTATGTGAATTTGGCCTTATCAGAAAGTTTAGGTCAAGAGCTTCGATTTGCAAAAAGAATCAGCTAAAACGGAGTTATAAAACTCAAGTTATGATCAAAACAAGTTCAAGTTCAAATCTAGTTGAATTCAAATTTTAAAACAGTCAAAAACATGTTTAAGTTGTTTTACTGGAAACAGGGGATCGTAACGAAGACGTGGGCGTTGGTTTCATTGGATTTGGACCAACGAGCAAAAAGTTAAGGCCGTTTGAAGTTTAGGGGCTAAACTGTAAAATAACTTCACAGATAAGTCCCTGGCCAAAAACTAAAACAGAAAAAGAAAACTTAACGAACGAACGTTTGTTTTCTAACCCTAACTAGTGGGTGTTCACTAGATAGTTAGATCTAAAAAAACGATCTAAAACGAAAACCTAACTAAATAGAAAAATCGAGGCGGTTTTTATTACCTAGGCGGTTTGGCCGCGGAAACCGGCGGTTCGACGGTGGGGAACTGGGGCGGCGGATTGGATCGAACCGGCGGTGAGCTCCGGCAAGTCCGGCAACTCCGGCGAGGCGAGGCTGCTGCGGCACGGCGTGGCTCGGGCGGCGCGCGGGCAAGAGCAGGCGAGGGGCAGCACGGGCGAGGCTGCAGCCAGCGGCGGCGGCGGTCTACAGCGGCGGCGGCGGCGCGAGATGCGGGAGGAGGGGAGGCGAGAGGGCGGCAGGGCGGCGCATTTATAGGCGGGGCGGAGGAGCAGCTTCCGGGAGGGGCAAGGGAGGCGGTGGCGTGGCGTGCACGGACGCCGAGGTCGGCCGGCGGCGGGACTCCCAGCGGAGTCCCCGTTGGGGACGACGTGCGAGCTGGGCTGGGCCGGTCTCGGGTGCTGGGCCGGCCCAGTTCGGCTAAGAAGATTTTTTTTCTCTTTAAACATTTTTTTAAACAGACATAGAAAACAAATAAAAACAAAATAAATAAAAATATCCTATAGGCATATTATATATCAAAATTTTCATAAAAAGAAACCCTACAATATGAACATTTTTCTACTGCAAAATAAAATCCTCACAAATTCTAATAAATAAAAAAGATGCTACTGTTGCAATAAAAACCAATAAAAATCATTTTAACAATACCAAAAAGACTTCAAATTTATTTATCTCCAATTTTATGCTGTAGGGAATCATGTTACCCTATTTTCCATATATTTTATTTTTGGAGAAAAATAATTTGAATAAAAACCAAATAACTCAATATTTGAAATTGAGTTTGAGAAAATTTCAGAAAGACTTCCAACTCATATTTCCTATAATTTGAAGAAGTCATTTTATCTTCTCTCGGGAAAATCATTGAGTTGCATAAAGTTTCTGAATTGAAAATATTTCGAGGATGAAATTCAAAAATTCTTCAAAGCCCTTTATCATTTAAAATAAATGGAAGAAGTCATATTATCTTCACTCTAGGGTTTTGTGTTGAAAAGAATTTTGAATTCCCTCGGAGATCAAAAAGCAAAGTGAAAGTTTTGGGAAAGTCATTTTATTCCCTCTCATTTAACTTTCAAAAGTTTCAAATTTCACTCAATGTCACACAGCACATCAAACAACAATCAAATCTATCTATTTATTATAACATTCCAAAATTTCGAATTTTGAGATGTTACAAACCTACCACACTTAAAATGAATCTCGTCCTCGAGATTCAGAGAGGCTAGCAAGAAATAGGTTAAGTTTTGGGGGTCTTCTAGCAACTCCATTGATCGGTCTGGTCTAGGGGGCTACCACACTTAGAAACATGGATACGGTTCCATCAAAACTCAGGTACTCCATTCTTTGGGTTGATGGTGTAGGTCTTCTCAAATCTCTGGGATAATTCCCTCTCTGGGCTCTTTCGGTAGTAGCATGACCTTTGTCCTCAATTCTTGAGTCCTTTCATCTTGGTAAGGCTCTTTCGAGACTGATTCTTCTTAAGTGACAAGTCTGGCGCCAATACTAAACAAATATCAATTTCTCATGGTGGTCATGAAACAATTTAACTGGGTCCCTGCTGAAAACGGTTCTGGGCTTTATGCTCACCGTATATCCTATGGATGGCAACAGTTGCCTTGTACAGGGGAAAAAAATTCTATACCATTCTAAGGTTTAAACAAGGTTTTGACATCGCCGTCTCTCTACTATAGGTAAGTCTCTCAGATTTACCATCCCGTATAACAGAGGCGAATAATAAGAGTAAGTCGGTATGGTGATCAATCCATCCCGCACCCAAATCATTACCTTGTATATGGTTTAGTGAATCTCGCATTATAACACTCGGTCATCCTCACAAGCATTGCAGAATTTCATCTTGTCGACGAACTGAGTTCGGATATATCCATTGATTCTGCAATCCAACCAACCATCTATCGTGTTTCACAACCCTCGGGTTTAACTTAACCACCTATAAGATCGTATGTTGGCAAAATCGTACTTCTTCCAGGGGTTTTCCTTCAGCAAGAATGTGCTTGCTTCCTTGACATGTCCTGGGCCTGTGGGTTATGGCTCATCTCATACTTGTCACTAGTAACACTTGGTCTCATCATTGGGTTGCAACTGGTCATACTTGCAACATCCAACTTCCTTGGTTCTCTTAAATCCATCCAATTTGTTTGGTATCCCTTTCTTCTTTGGGTACAAAACTGAGTGTAATTACTCACACTCATCCTTGGGTAATCCATTCCAAGTCCGACGTATCTAACAACTAGCTAGTGTATTCGGGTAGTGGTGTTGGGTTCTACCACACTTAAAATGAATAACACTAGTTTCTTCAAAATCTTGATCCATGTATCATGTCTTCACTCATCACTTATATAGTAACAACTCATAAAATCCAAAATCAATACCATGATACCAACTATATTGATTCTCAACTCGCTCCGATCTACTGCTCTTCCATTGCATGCTTCAACTCAACTACTTAGCACCAATCTCCTTCTCCTTGGAACATTCTTTAGCAAAGTGCCCTGCTTCACTACAGCAGAAACATATTACTTCTGACAAGTCTCGTGGTTCCCTTATAATTACGTAGCCTCCTTTAGGTCCTCGGCTTGTGGGTCCACTTCAGAACTTGTATATCCTTAACTCGTCCTTGGAGTCAATATTGCTCCACATCTCTAGCATTACACCCTCTTTAAATCCAAATGTACTTCTTTCCTTCATAACCTTGGGGTAGGCTTCATATCAAGAATAAACTCCAATTTATTTGGGCAATCTCCACTATTTGGAGCAACACTTACCTTTCTATTGGTCCAGGGTTCACTCAAAAAAAGTATCGTCCTAAAAAAAATGCACTGGTTCATCCGTAATCCATATTCTCCTCATATCAAATCTTTTATTACTTCCTGAACCATTATTCAACACTCCAATTACAAAGGTGCTTCACTACGAATGTTGTCATCCACATAGTTGGGTATGGTCAAACATTGCTCCCATCTTTATTCCTTTGTCCTAGCTAAGGACGCTTCAGTCCCACTGGAATTGTGAAATGTGATTCTTAAAATCCTCCCTCTTTTGCTTCGTCCTATTGGTCATGTGCTTCATCTCCATCATCTTTGCCTGCACCTTACTCAAGCTTTCCCGGGTATAATGAAGTCTTGCTTCGAGTATTTCTCCAATCTCACGTATGGCCTCCATAGCAGCTTCACGAACAGAATCTAAGAAGGTTGTTCGTGGTACTCGGGAGATGAAAAAGTATTGACCCATGGTTTTTGGGCAAACTCCTTTCACACGATGGAGGTGTACCTCCACGTACCAAAGTTCAACTCCATTTTCCATGAAGGGATAACCCTTGTAAAGAGCATCTCCTTCCAGGTGAATATGCTTCATCATGTCCTTCAGGATCTTTGGATAATCCTGATCGCTAGTCAGGGTCATGATGGTTTCCGGGCCTTTGAGAAAAGACTCGTAAAGGGTTGTCATCTGTAGGTATAAGAAGAAAGGGCACTCAGGACAATGTAGGTATTTTCTTGTGGTCGTTTGTCCGAGAAAGGTTTGGGGTCAGCTTCTCCATGGGTTCTAGGTTTTGGTCTGGGTGAGGGGCACTCACAATCATCCAACAACTCATAACATCTCCTTCTTAGATTCCAAAAATGTCAACTTCTATTTCTTCACGAACTATTACAGTGTTCTTTCCATAACTCAACTCAACATTGTAATAAAGTGTATTCCATATTTAGCTACATCCTTCATTCTAATTTCCAGATCTCAACTACTCTGATCATCCTTCCTGCGGTCTGAAACTTCTCTAGCAAAATGCCCTACTTCCTTGCAGCGTAAACTAATGACATAAGACAAATCTAGGGACTTCATGGCGACTATCATGGTTCAGTGGATTCTCCGCTTCTTGGTTGGGCAGTTGCTAGCATAATGACCTAAATCCTTGCACCGATAACATGTGATGTGACTTAGGTCCTTTTCGGCAGAAATTGGGTCGTTCTGGGGACACATGCTGTTTCTCTTCCTCGACTTCTTCGTTCCTATCAATTCTTCTATCTTTTGTGGATCAAACTCCACCTCTTTTGTCGGGAAGTCTCCCAGATACTCTTGAATTTCCCTTGTGCAATGCTGTGAAAGATGTCCTTTCTCTCCACATGAATAGCAAGCATGGGAGTAATATTTGTCTAGTCCTTCTCCATCAGGGTCGTCAATATCTTCCTCCATCGCGGATTCCTTTAAGGTTTCCTCGAGGACTTCTTTCATTGCTTCTTTCTTATGCTGGATAGTTCGTTGCACCATGGGGTAAATGTGACACTGTGCAGGGTAGTGGGTAGTCCCTTCACACAAGAAACAAGTAATCTGCCTAGTTGGGCATTCTTCAGCTGGATGACTTCCTTCACAATGAGGGCATTCATCCTTGTGCTCCACCTGGGTGTGTCCTATTTCTCCACAAATCCTGCAGGCACAACGTTTCTTCTTCTGGTTGTCACCACGCTCTCAGATGAGACGGGATCTTAACAAAGTCTTCTTGAATTCCTCCCGACTTCATGCTCCATTACATCCTTGTATGGCTTGATGCATCTTCCACCATGTTGCAGCACTTTTTGTAAAGTACTGAAGAGCGTATTGAACCGCATACTTCCTTGCAACCAAATTTTTCCTAAAGTGATCCTCCATGTTTTCTTTCCATAGTTCTACCTCCGGTTGGGTCATTGGTCCAGAGACTTCAAGTCTATCTTCTTTCATCCTCTATTGGGTCCAAGGGTTTTGGGATGAGATAGAAGGTGGGGAGAGAGATACACTAAATACAAACAAAAGTTTTGAAAAGACGGTTTTGTTTTGTGTCCGTCTGTAAAACATCAAACAAATGACAGCTCACAATCGTCGCATCTAACGTAAGTACATAACAGGGGTTTGATCTTTTAAAGGTCAACATCTCCTCAAAGTCGTCAACTCTTCAAATCTTCGGAGTATCCATTGTTGTAGCTTCAACACTTCCAATGCATGGTGAAATCCTCTTTACTCCGAAGTGGTCCAAATGGTAAAGGGTACTATCTAACTATTTAAGGTCAAAGAGAAGATTTGACAAAGCTCAGAAAAGAAGAGAGATAAGAATCTTTTTGAAAAAAGATATTTTTAGAGAAATCCTTTCCTATAGTCTGGCCAGTTTCTAGGGTCATGTCCTACAGTCCACATGTGCTCTGATACTATCTTGTAGCGATCCGGCCCGAATGGATCAAGTCTCTGTGCTTAAGTGTCATCGCTGGATCGGTATGCTGACACACACAGTACTCGAGGATTTATAACAGAGGTAAAACACATGTATAAAGTATCATAAATACTATTACCTCAATCGATCATAGTGGAAGCAAAAAAGGTTGTGGATTCCCATCAACACCAACGGCAAAGTTGAGTGTAGACAGCGAAACCCTAACGTAACACTTACTCGTCGAATAATTCCTGCAACATGAGACGTTGCAGCCATGTAGGTCAGTACATTGAATGTACTGGCAATTTCACACTGTAATGAGAATGATGAACAATGCCTACAACTACATGCATATTTGGCTGGTGGAGGCAGTAAGGCTGCTTTTGCATAAAGCTGATTTTTTCCTACCACAAAGAAATGCATTTATTTAACTACTTTGTTATATTTAAATCATGAACAATTGAGAATGGTTCCTCCATCTCAATCCCAAACCAAAGTCATTATTAACCCAACAAGTGAATTAAATAGAGTGTTGAGATCAACAAATAATCCACTTCTAGATACTCAAAGATGTCCATAACCGGGGACACGGCTAATCATGATCAGTTTGTACACTCTGCAGAGGTTTGAGCACTTTTCCCACAAGACTCGATCGCCTCCGTTTGGTTTCTCGCACTGCATGGTGTTTGAGAAATAGATGACCGAGACACAGTCTTTCAGAAACATTTACTCTTTACCCCGGGTGGACCGGTACACCTACATTCCCCCTACATCTGCTAGTCCACCACTGAAAGAGCTCACACAACTTACTCATACTATGCCAGAGCCCATAATGGCTTGTGGCTGTACATGGAAGTTTCTAGGCATGAAAAATATTATATGATACCTTTGAGCCTGGGTGGCATTCCAATAGGGTGATCACACGGTTCCTCCGGGATCCCCTAGGACAACACTGGTTTCTCTAGGTGCCCGGCAACCATTCGGTACTCCAGGGTGCCACAACCAATCCACCCAGATGTGTATTAAATTACCACCTTAAAGTTTCCCTTAAATATCACTCTCGCATCTTTCATGAAACTCTCATACCAAACCACATCTACGAGCATAGCATGGCAACCTAAGCATAACGTAGAAGCAATTCCCAAGGGTTTGAAAATAATGCAGGTAATAGGTTCTACCTCAAACTACTTCCCGGTCCCACAAGTTAAGAGTTCCTACTCATGCAATGTGTTTGAGGATATAACTAATGCAATGAAAACTGGGTATTGGAAAATATGATCAAAGTGTGAACTTGCCTTGTACTGACGATGTAGAAGATTCGCACTCAGAACTCGTGATAGATCTACTCGTCACACTCCGGTCAATCTATCGTAAGCAAGCAATAGTAACCACACATAAGCAATAACTCAAAAGATCGGACAGAGCGAATAAAACACTTCGTAAAACTACGAAGACAAACGAATGACTCTTGAAACATAAAACAATTTCTAACAGTACTAAAATTATGTGAATTTTGTCTTATTAGAAAGTTTAGGTCAAGAGCTTCGATTTGCAAAAAGAATCAACTAAAACGGAGTTATAAAACTCAAGTTATGATCAAAACAAGTTCAAATTCAAATCTAGTTGAACTCAAATTTTAAAACTTTAAAAAACATGTTTAAGCTGTTTTACTGGAAAGAGGGGATCGTAACGAAGACGTGGGCGTTGGTTTCGTTGGATTTGGACCAACGAGCAAAAAGTTATGGCCATTTGAAGTTTAGGGGCTAAACTGTAAAATAACTTCACAGATAAGTCCGTGGCTGAAAACTAAAACATAAAAAGAAAACTTAAGGAACAAACGTTCGTTTTCTAACCCTAACTAGTGGGCGTTCACTAGATAGTTAGATGTAAAAAAATAAAACCGATCTAAAACAAAAACCTAACTAAACAGAAAAACCGAGGCGGTTTTTATTACCTAGGCGGTTTGGGCGCAGAAACCGGCGGTTCGGCGGTGGGGAACCGGGGCGGCGGATCGGATCGGACCGGCGGCGGCGTGGCTTGGGCGGCGCGGCTGCGGCACGGCGTGGCTTGGGCGGGGCGCGGGCAAGAGCAGGCAAGGGGCAGCGCGGGGCGAGGCGGCAGCCAGCGGCGGCGGCGAGCGAAGCGGCGGCAGCGGCGGTCTACAGCGGCTGCGGCGGCGCGAGATGCTGGAGGAGGGGAGGCGAGAGGGCGGCAGGGCGGCGCATTTATAGGCGGGGCGGAGTAGCAGCTTGCGGGAGGGGCAAGGGAGGCGGTGGCGTGGCGTGCACGAACGCCGAGGTCGGCCGGCGGCGGGACTCCTAGCGGAGTCCCCGTTGGGGACGACGGGCGAGCTAGGCTGAGCCTGGCTTGGGTGCTAGGCCGGCCCAGTTCGGTTGAGAAGATTTTTTTCTTTAAGCATTTTCTTAAACACACATAGAAAACGAATAAAAACAAAATAAATAAAAATATCCTATAGGCATATTATATATCAAAATTTTCATAAAAAGAAACCCTACAATATGAACATTTTTCTACTGCAAAATAAAATCCTCACAAATTCTAATAAATAAAAAAGGTGCTACTGTTGTAATAAAAACCAATAGAAATCATTTTAACAATACCAAAAAGACTTCAAATTTATTTATCTCCAATTTTATGCTGTAGGGAATCATGTTACCCTATTTTCCATATATTTTATTTTTGGAGAAAAATAATTTGAATAAAAACCAAATAACTCAATATTTGAAATTGAGTTTGAGAAAATTTCAGAAAGACTTCGAACTCAGATTTCCTATAATTTGAAGAAGTCATTTTATCTTCTCTCGGGAAAATCATTGAGTTGCATAAAGTTTCTGAATTGAAAATATTTCGAGGATGAAATTCAAAAATCCTTTCAAAGCCCTTTATCATTTAAAATAAATGGAAGAAGTCATATTATCTTCACTCTAGGGTTTTGTGTTGAAAAGAATTTTGAATTCCCTCGAAGATAAAAAAGCAAAGTGAAAGTTTTGGAAAAGTCATTTTATTCCCTCTCATTTAACTTTCAAAAGTTTCAAATTTCACTCAACGTCACACAGCACATCAAACAACAATCAAATATATCTATTTATTATAACTTTCCAAAATTAGAATTTTGGGATGTTACAGGAAATATGCGATTATCCTCAAAAATAAAAAGCCCTTCTTTGCACTTCCGCATGCACAAGAATTTGGTTCGTCTCGCAATATGGATGCTATCTGGAGGATGAAGTGAACCCAAAGGCATGCGGTACTACTCCGTATGTTACAACTACTAGTAGTACAACTGTAGTACACCTGTTGGTCAAAATATTATTCATTCGGTCCTTACAGTGAAGTGATAAGACCATGTGCCCGAGGTGACACTAGTCCAGGTGGCGTGTTCGGGTTACCAAAGTTATCCTCACCTTGTGCACTGTGCAGTCACTGTCACCGTCGTTGTATAGCATGCCTTACATCATCTCCCTTTCCCCTAGCACTACTCCATCTCCATCTCCATCTCGCCGGAGATCCTAAGGTCACTCTTCATCATCTCACTGTGGCCCCGCATACCCTCACCCCGCTCGCCTTGTCCAATACCATTATTCCCTCGCTAGCCGCTCCAGCACAGAGATCCTTCTCCCCCGTAAATCAAGCCCCCCAAAACCCCACCTTACAAACTCCACCATGGTCGAACATGGACCTAGTAGCATCCGTATGAGTCGCGATGGGAGCAATCTCCCCAATGAAATACTCGACCTCTGTTGTTCCTGTATGGATATGATGAGCACTGTGCGGTTTTGCTGCATGCTTGAGGGACATGCATGCGGACATCATCGAAGCAAGCCTGAGCTTTTCAAGACACCCTACTTGCTGCTATCTGCTCTTGCGAGATGCGCTCACCATGATACAGAGGCGTACATCATGCCCCTCGACTTCAATCCGGCCTCCATTAGCCAAAACTGCTTTGCAGGTATGTACTGGGTCATCGTACATCATGTCCCTCAACTTCGAACATATCACCATCGCCTGAAACTTCTTGGCAGGTAGGTACTGGGTCGGTGATACGTCTCCAACGTATCTATAATTTTTGATTGTTCCATGCTATTATATTATCCTTCTAGGATGTTTTATGGGCTTTATTATACATTTTTATATGATTTTTGGGACTAACCTATTAACCTAGAGCCCTGTGCTAGTTTCTGTTTTTCTCTTGTTTTAGGGTTTCGCAGAAAAGGAATATCAAACGAAGCCCAATTGACCTGAAATTCAATGGAGATCATTTTTGGACCAGAAGAAGCCCACAGAGTGCCGGAGGGGGACGAGAAGACCCACGGGCTGCCCACGAGGGTGGGGGCGCGCCCCCTGCCTCGTGGACAGCCCGTAGACCCCCTTTGCTTGGCCCCGAATCCAACACTTCCTATATATACTGAAACCTCCGGAAAATAACCTAGATCGGGAGTTCCACCGCCGAAAGCCTCTGTTGCCACCAAAAACCAATCTAGACCCCGTTCTGGCACCCTGCCGGAGGGGGAATCCTTCTCCGGTGGCCATCTTCATCATCCCGGCGCGATCCATGACGAGGAGGGAGTAGTCCACCGTCGGGGCTGAGGGTATGTACCTGTTGGGGAACGTAGTATTTCAAAATTTTCCTACGATCACGCAAGATCAATCTACTAGATGTATAGCAACGAGAGGGGAGAGTGTGTCTATGTACCCTCGTAGACCGGGAGCGGAAGCGTCAAGTGACGCGGTTGATGTAGTCGAACTTCTTCGCGATCCAACCGATCAAGCACCGAACGTACGGCACCTCCGCGTGCAACACACGTTCAGCTTGATGACGTCCCACGAGCTCTTGATCCAGTTGAGCTTCACGGGGGAGTTTTGTCAGCACGACGGCGTGGTGACGGATATGATGTATCTACCGGCGCAGGGCTTCGCCTAAGCAATGCAACGGTATGACCGAGGTGTGTTTCTGTGGAGGGGGGCACCGCACACGGCTAAAACAATTCAACTTGTGTGTCTTTGGGTGCCCCCCTGCCCCCGTATATAAAGGAGCAAGGGGGGAGGCCGGCCGGCCCTCTATGGTGCGGCTAGAGAGGCAATCCTACTAGGAATAGGATTGCAATCCTATTCCTAGTAGGAGTCCACCAAGAAGGAGAGGGGGAAGGAAGGAGAGGGAGAGGGAGAGGGAAAGAGGGGCCACGCCCCCCCTCCCCTAGTCCTATTCGGACTGCCCCTAGGGAGGGGGCGCGCCACCTCCTGGCTGCTGCCCTCTCTCTCCCGTATTGCCCACCAGGGCCCATCATTCCCCCGGGGGGTTCCGGTAACCCCCCGGCACTCCGGTAAATTCCGAAACTTTCCAGAACACTTCCGGTGTCCGAATATAGTCGGCCAATATATCAATCTTTACGTCTCCGACATTCCAAGACTCCTCGTCATGTCCGTGATCTCATCCGGGACTCCGAACTACCTTCGGTACATCAAAACTCATAATATCGATCGTCATCAAACGTTAAGCGTGCGGACCCTACGGGTTCGAGAACTATGTATACATGACCGAGACTCATCTCCGGTCAATAACTAATAGCGGAACCTGGATGCTCATATTGGCTCCTACATATTTTACGAAGACCTTTTGTCATCGGTATGTTACTTGCCCGAGATTCGATCGTCGGTATCTCTATACCTAGTTCAATCTCGTTACCGGCAAGTCTCTTTACTCGTTCCGTAATACATCATCTCATGACTGACTCATTAGTATTTTGCTTGCAAGGCTTATTATGATGTGTGTTACCGAGAGGGCCCAGAGATACCTCTCCGACACTCGGAGTGACAAATCCTAGTCTTGATCTATGCCAACACCACGAATACTTTCGGAGACACCTATAGAGCATCTTTATGATCACCCAGTTACATTGTGATGTTTGATCGCACACAAGGTGTTCTTACGGTATTCGGGAGTTGCATAGTCTCATAGTCATAGGAACATGTATAAGTCATGAAGAAAGCAATAGCAGTAAAACTAAACGATCATAGTGCTATGCTAACGGATGGGTCTAGTCCATCACATCATTCTTCTAATGATGTGATCCCGTTGATCAAATGACAACTCATGTCTATGGCTGGGAAACATAGCCATCTTTGATCAATGAGCTACTCTAGTAGACGCATACTAGGGACATACTATTTTGTCTATGTATTCACACATGTATCAAGTTCCCGGTTAATACAATTCTAGCATGAATAAAAGACATTTATCATGATATAAGGAAATACAAATAACATCTTTATTATTGCCTCTAGGGCATATTTCCTTCAGTCTCCCACTTGAACTAGAGTCAATAATCTAGATTACAAAGTGATGATCCTCACACCCATGGAGTCCTGGTGCTGATCATGTTTTGCCCGTGGAAGAGGCTTAGTCAACGGGTCTGCAACATTCAGATCCATATGTATCTTGCAAATCTCTATGTCTCCCTCCTTGACTAGATCGCGGATGGAATTGAAGCGTCTTTTGATGTCCTTTGTTCTCTTGTGAAACCTGGATTCCTTCGCCAAGGCTATTGCTCCAGTGTTGTCACAAAAGATTTTCATTGGACCCGATGCACTAGGTATTACACCTAGATCGGATATGAACTCCTTCATCCAGACTCCTTCATTTGTTGCTTCCGAAGCAGCTATGTATTCCGCTTCACACGTAGATCCCACCACGACGCTTTGCTTGGATCTGCACCAACTGATAACTCCACCGTTCAATAAAAATACATATCCGGTTTGTGACTTAGAGTCATCCGGATCAGTGTCAAAACTAGAATCGACGTAACCGTTTACGACGAGCTCTTTGTCACCTCCATATACGAGAAACATATCCTTTGTCCTTTTCAGGTATTTCAGGATGTTCTTGACCGCTGTCCAGTGATCCACTCCTGGATTACTTTGGTACCTCCCTGCTAGACTTATAGCAAGGCACACATCAGGTCTGGTACACAGCATTGCATACATGATATATCCTATGGCTGAGGCATAGGGAATGACTTTCATTTTCTCTCTATCTTCTGCAGTGGTCGGGCATTGAGTCTTACTCAACTTCATACCTTGTAACAAAGGCAAGAACCCTTTCTTTGAATGATCCATTTTGAACTTCTTCAAAACTTTATCAAGGTATGTGCTTTGTGAAAGTCCAATTAAGCGTCTTGATCTATCTCTATAGATCCTGATGCCTAATATATAAGCAGCTTCACCGAGGTCTTTCATTGAAAAACTCTTATTCAAGTATCCTTTTATGCTATCCAGAAATTCTATATCATTTCCAATCAACAATATGTCATCCACATATAATATTAGAAATGCTACAGAGCTCCCACTCACTTTCTTGTAAATACAGGCTTCTCCAAAAGTCTATATAAAACCATATGCTTTGATTACCTCATCAAAGCGTATATTCCAACTCCGAGATGCTTACACCAGTCCATAGATGGATCGCTGGAGCTTGCATACTTTGTTAGCACCTTTTGGATCGACAAAACCTTCTGGTTGCATCACATACAACTCTTCTTTGAGATATCCATTTAGGAATGCAGTTTTGACATCCATTTGCCAGATTTCATAATCATAAAATGCGGCAATTGCTAACATGATTCGGACAGACTTAAGCATCGCTACAGGTGAGAAAGTCTCATCGTAGTCAACTCCTTGAACTTGTCGAAACCCTTTCACAACAAGTCGAGCTTTGTAAATAGTAACATTACCGTCTGCGTCGGTCTTCCTCTTGAAGATCCATTTATTTTCGATGGCTTGCCGATCATCGGGCAAGTCAACAAAAGTCCACACTTTGTTCTCATACATGGATCCCATCTCAGATTTCATGGCCTCAAGCCATTTTTCTAGAATCTGGGCTCATCATCGCTTCCTCATAGTTCGCAGTTTCATCATGGTCTAGTAACATGACTTCCAGAACTAGGTTGCCGTACCACTCTGGTGTGGAACGTACTCAGGTTGATCTACGATGTTCAGCAGAAACTTGATCTGAAGTTTCATGATCATCATCATTGGCTTCCTCACTGATTGGTGTAGGAATCACTGGAACAATTTTCTGTGATATACTACTTTCCAATTCAGGAGAAGGTACAATTACCCCATCAAGTTCTACTTTCCTCCCACTCACTTCCTTCGAGAGAAACTCCTTCTCTAGAAAGGATCCATGCTTAGCAACGAATATCTTGCCTTCGGATCTGTGATAGAAGGTGTACCCAACAGTCTCTTTTGGGTATCCTATGAAGACACATTTCTCCGATTTGGGTTCGAGCTTATCAGGTTGAAGCTTTTTCACATAAGCATCGCAGCCCCAAACTTTAAGAAACGACAACTTTGGTTTCTTGCCAAACCATAGTTCATAAGGTGTCGTCTCAACGGATTTAGATGGTGCCCTATTTAATGTGAATGCAGCTGTCTCTAAAGCATAACCCCAAAATGATAGTGGTAAATCGGTAAGAGACATCATAGATCGTACCATATCCTATAAAGTACGGTTACGACGTTCGGACACACCATTACGTTGTGGTGTTCCGGGTGGCGTGAGTTGTGAAACTATTCCACATTGTTTCAAATGAAGACCAAACTCGTAACTCAAATATTCTCCTCCATGATCAGATCGTAGAAACTTTATTTTCTTGTTACGATGATTCTCTACTTCACTCTGAAATTCTTTGAACTTTTCAAATGTTTCAGACTTGTGCTTCATTAAGTAGATATACCCATATCTGCTTAAATCATCAGTGAAGGTCAGAAAATAACGATACCCGCCGCGAGCTTCAACACTTATTGGCCCACATACATCAGTATGTATGATTTCCAACAAATCTGTTGCTCGCTCCATAGTTCCGGAGAACGGAGTTTTAGTCATCTTGCCCATGAGGCATGGTTCGCAAGCACCAAGTGATTCATAATCAAGTGATTCCAAAAGTCCATCACTATGGAGTTTCTTCATGCGCTTTACACCAATATGACCTAAATGGCAGTGCCACAAATAAGTTGCACTATCATTATTAACCTTGCACTTTTGGTTTCAATATTATGAATATGTGTATCACTACAATCGAGATCCAATAAGAATAGACCACTCTTCAAGGGTGCATGACCATAAAAGATATTATTCATAAAAATAGAACAACCATTATTCTCTGTTTTAAATGAATAACCGTCTCGCAACAAACAAGATCCAGATATAATGTTCATGCTCAACGCTGGCACCAAATAAAAATTATTTGGTTCTAAAACTAATCCCGAAGGTAGCGTGCCGACGGCGATCACATCGACTTTGGAACCATTTCCCACGCGCATCGTCACCTCGTCCTTAGCCAATCTTCGTTTAATCCGTAGTCCCTGTTTCGAGTTACAAATATTAGCAACCGAACCGATATCAAATACCCAGGTACTACTACGAGCATTAGTAAGGTACACATCAATAACATGTATATCACATATACCTTTGTTCACCTTGCCATCCTTCTTATCCGCCAAATACTTGGGGCAGTTCCGCTTCAAGTGTCCAGTCCCTTTGCAGTAGAAGCACTCAGTTTCAGGCTTGGCTCCAGACTTGGGTTTCTTCGCGGGAGTAGCAACTGTCTTGCTATTCTTCTTGAAGTTCCCCTTCTTTCCCTTGCCCTTTTTCTTGAAACTAGTGGTCTAGTTAACCATCAACACTTGATGCTCATTTTTGATTTCTACCTCCGCAGCCTTGAGCATAGCGAAGGGCTCGGGAATTGTCTTTTGCATCCCTTGCATATTATAGTTCATCACAAAGCCTTTATAGCTTGGTGGCAGTGATTGAAGAACTCTATCAATAACACTATCCTCGTCAACTTTGCAACCAAGTTGAGTCATATGATTGTAGTACCCAGACATTCTGAGCAAGTGTTCACTGATAGAACTATTCTCCTCCATCTTGCAGCTGTAGAACTTATTGGAAATCTCATATTTCTCAATCCGGGCATTTTCTTGAAATATTAACTTCAACTCTTGGAACATCTCATATGGTCCATGACGTTCAAAACGTCGTTGAAGTCCCGGTTCTAAGCCGTAAAGCATGGCACACTAAACTATCGTGTAGTCATTAGACCGCGTCTGCCAGACGTTCAAAGCGTCTACATTAGCGGGAGGGGGCTTGTCACCTAGCGGTGCTTCAAGGACATAATTCTTCTGTGCAGCAATGAGGATAATCCTCAAGTTACGGACCCAGTCCGTGTAATTGCTACCATCATCTTTCAACTTAGCTTTCTCTAGGAATGCATTAAAATTCAAAGGAACGGTAGCACGGGCCATTGATCTACAACAACATAGATATGAAAAAACTATCAGGACTAAGTTCATGATAAAGTAAAGTTCAATTTAATCATATTACTTAAAGAACTCCCACTTAGATAGACATCCCTCCGGTCATCTAAATGATCACGTGATCCAAATCAACTAAACCATGTCCGATCATCACGTGAGATGGAGTAGTTTCAATGGTGAACATCTTATGTTGATCATATCTACTATTTGATTCACGCTCGACCTTTCGGTCTCCAGTGTTCCAAGGCCATATCTGCATATGCTAGGCTCGTCAAGTTTAACCCGAGTATTCTGTGTGTGCAAAACCGGCTTACACCCGTTGTATTTGAACATAGAGCTTATCACACCCGATCATCACGTGGTGTCTCGGCACGACAAACTTTCGCAACGGTGCATACTCAGGGAGAACACTTATACCTTGAAATTTAAGTAAGCGATCATCTTATAATGCTACCGTCGTTCTAAGCAAAATAAGAAGCATAATAAGATAAACATCACATGCAATCAAAATATGTGACATGATATGGCCATCATCATCTTGTGCTTTTGATCTCCATCTCCAAAGCACCGTCATGATCACCTTCGTCACCGGCGCGACACCTTGATCTCCATCGTAGCATCGTTGTCGTCTCGCCAACTATTGCTTCTACGACTATCGCTACCGCTTAGTGATAAAGTAAAGCAATTACATGGCGATTGCATTTCATACAATAAAGCGACAACCATATGGCTCCTGCCAGTTGCCGATAACATTACAAAACATGATCATCTCATACAAAACCGTATATCTCATCATGTCTTGACCATATCACATCACAACATGCCCTGCAAAAATAAGTTAGCCGTCCTCTACTTTGTTGTTGCAAGTTTTATGTGGCTGCTACGGGCTTAGCAAGAACCGTTCTTACCTATGCATACAAAACCACAACGATGTTTCATCAAGTATGTGTTGTTTTAACCTTCAAAAGGACCAGGCGTAGCCACACTTGATTCAGCTAAAGTGAGAGAGACAGACACCCGCCAGTCACCTTTAAGCAACGAGTGCTCATAACTGTGAAACCAGTCTCGCGTAAGCGTACGCGTAATGTCGGTCCGGGCCGCTTCATCTCACAATACCGCCGAAGCAAAGTATGACATGCTGGTAAGCAGTATGACTAGTATCGCTGATGGCTTCTCGCCCCTCGTTGGTTACCCCAAGTGGAAGGTTGAGATGTAGCGTAGCGGCAAATTTCCCTTGGCAAAGATACCAAGGATCGAATCCCGTGAGACTCCGAGGGTCGACAAGTAGGTGTCAACGGCGCCAGAAACTTAGCGGTTGACGGGACCTGCATACAGATACAGATAACTTTGCTCCCAACGAGTACAGAGAGGTTGTCAATCCCTCCGGCCTTGTTGTTTACCAAGGATCAAACACAAGAGATAATAATCATAGCTATGACTGCAACTAGGAAATAAAAACAGGAAGTAAATAGAAGGTGTGATCAGCGGTGGTAATATGGATCGGGGTCCCATGATGTTCACTAGTGATGTCTCTCTCCCAAAAGATGATAAAACAGCAAAGCGAGGTAAACAAATTACAGCTGGGCAATTGACAGGATTATGTGCGCAAACCAATGCTAACTATGCTGCAAGGAAAGGTAGAGACTCAAAAGCATGGGCGGTACGCCAAGGCAAGTAGACCGAAATCCATCTGCATCTACTACTAATCATCCACCTTGAGATATCTATCCAGAACATCTCGTTGGTCTTAAGTTGCGAATCCCACCCAAAGTGTAAACTCAAAGCAACAGACAACTGCATTAAAAGAACTTTGCGTAAAGTAAACAATCCTTGCACCCGAAAGTACAAGCACTGTTGTTTTCTCCCTTGTGGCAACAGCACATCCCCTAGACTCATGTTTCTGTCACTCAAGCTAGTCATCAGGGGGCATGAACCCACAATCAAGCATAACGCTCCCTCTTGGAGTTACTACCTACTACTTGGCCAAAGCAATAAACAGCAACGGAGAACATGCAAGAATTACTCAAGAACAAAGATATAAAAGAGGTGAATCAAATATATTACTCAAACACAATCTGAACATAGTCTCATAATCCATCAGATCCCAACAAACTCAGCAAAGCAACAGCAGAAAGATTACATATGTGCCTCGATCATGTAGGGCAGCTCACGAGGTCTAAACCATGAAGAGCAAAGAGGGGAGGAGAACATCACATAGCTACTGATCATGGACCCATGGTCCAAGGTGGACTACTCACGACTCATCCGGGAAGCGTCCATGGTGGTGGAGAAGCTCCCGGTGGTGGTTCTCCCCTCCGGTAGGGTGCCGGGAAGAGTTCTCCTGATGCTCCCGATCTTGGAAGCGCTGCGGCGGCGGAACAAAGGCGAGATCGCGAAAAAGGGTTCTGTCCTCGAGGGTTTCAGGACGAGAGGGATATGTACGCGAAGGCGGGGCAGCCAGAGGCGGAGCATGGGCCCCAGGCGCCCCCCTGGCGCGGCCAGGGGTGGGGCCGCGCCAGGTGGCCGCCTGGGCCTCCCCTGGCTCCCCTCTGGCCCATCTTTGGTTCTTCGCGAAGCTTCCTGTATGCTGATTTTTCCTATATTTTTCCTGGAATTTTTGGAGCACTTTTAATATGGGGGAAACTTGAAATAGAAAAACAGCAGAAAACAGGAACTGGCACTGTGGTGCACTGAGTTAATAGGTTAGTCCAAATATGATCAAACGTGTATGGAAGTGCATCAATATCATAGAAATATCACACAAAAGAAGCATGGAGCAAGCAGAAATTATAGATACGTTTTGGACGTATCAACATCCCCAAGCTTAATTCCTACTCGTCCTCAAGTAGGTAAATGATAACAAGCATAATTTCTGTGGTGACATGCTATCAACCATATAAGAACTTTTAAGTAAAGCAATCAAGGCATGTAATTCAATTCAAGTCATAACAAGCAAGAGTCTATATTAGCATTGTAACAAGCAACATAAGAACATAAAGGTGCAAGATCTCTCGCTGTCCGTGACTCGAATGTCTCCAAATGGTGTTTGCGTGCAAGAAAGGGGATAGGGATATACGAGAGAGTAAAACATAGTTTTTGTATTGTTGAGAACTTAATCTACTAAAGTTTCACACGTGGTCTTCTTTGGAATCTTATCTTGACTCATCCCCAGACCACTAGCCAGGTACAAGTCAAAATGATCCACTCCCTTTCGATATTTTGAGCACTCATGCAATGGATGAGCGTAAGCAAGAAAGTTGACACTTAGGATGGCAAAGAGAGAAAAATGATGAAGGGGGAAGACAAAAAAGGTGTGAAAGGCTCACATCAATGAGGACAATCATAGGCGAGAGAAAGCCAAATGATAGATATGATGTGAGGAGTAGGGATTGCAATGCAACGGATGCACATATGAGCTAACGTAAGCTCTCCAATGGAACTAGTGGGGGTGCATCCAACTTGCTCGCTCAAGAAGACCTAGAGCTCTTTTGAGGAGGCTCATCATTGGAATATACAAGCCAAGTTCTATAGTGTGAAGGTCACCACATAGCTATATGCATGAATGATAATCTCTATGGAGTACAAGGTATAAGATGGAGTACGAGTGTGGATCTCTCAAAAGGAATAGTAGTGTGCCCCCTTCTCTCTTTTTATTTCTTTTTCTCTTTTTTCTATTTTTTTGGTTGCCTCAATGGCTCTTTCTATTTAACTCTCATTTGTCCTCTTTGGGATCTTTTGATTTTGTCCTCTTTGGAATCTTTTCCTCACTTTAGGGGCAACACTCTATATATTACAAGAAGTATAGAAGATCTTTCACACTTTACAAAAGTACTCAACATAAAGAAGATGAAACTATCATGATGTATGCAAATGTATGTCTCTGCCGGTGTAGCAGGATATGCAATGATACTAGCGCATCATGTAGCAATGATTAGGGCAAGGCCCAACTAGCATGCGGCTCATCGATCAAGCAAAAAGCATGTATGACATGAAGATCAAGTCATGAGAAGATGGATATTGCATGGCAATGTATCTCGGAAAGGCTATGGAAATGCCTTGATAGGTAGGTATGGTGGCTGTTTCGAGGAAGGATATAATGAGGCTTATGATGACAGAGCGTATCGTGCCAAGGATTTGGATGCACCGGCGAAGTATGCGCCAACTCTCGAGGTGAGAAAGGGCAATGCACGGTAACGAAGAGGCTAGAAAAATATGGCTAGGTGGAAGTGTCAACTTTCGAATACTCACATTAGTCCGAAGAACTCATGCACTTATTATCGGTAACTCTCAATCTAATTAGGAGGTTCACAAAGAGACAAGTACCCCGAGGAGGTGTGTATGGGGGTTTGGTTATCCTTGCGCATCCTCGGCTCATGGTACGTGAGTGTACTCTAATATTCGATCCCTCCAAAGATTAGTGATCCATCTAGTAGCTAAAGTTCTCAACTATTTTGTAGGTTTTCGAAAATAAACACGGATTGCCCAAAATACGACATCTATCACTAATGGGCTAAAGCTCTTGACACCAAAAGTTCAGACATTACTCATGGCAATACCTCAAAACTATTGCAAGTTACTACTAAAATTAAATAGCAACCTCAGTTACCTACTTTATGTTAAGACACACAACTCAGTGCAACAGGCAAACTCTCTTAACAAGATAAACATGAAAACTCAAGAGAGTTCAGCAACCAACTAAACAAAAGCTCTTTAAAAAGAAAAGCATGAAAACTAAGAGCTAAACATGACAGCAGCTATGGAAAGACAAAGAACACACACAACAAAGATAAGCATGAAAATCCTATGTTGTGTTCTAGGTTGAAGTGGAGCGTGTTTCTCTCCCACACAAAGAAAGCTGGGTTCTAACTTGTTATGAACAGCAAGCAAAGCTAAAGAAAACTAAAAAAGGAAACTAAGAGCAAGACGCTCCAAGCATAGCACATAATGCATGAAGTGATAAGAATATAGTGGAACGAAAGACGAACTGATAATTGTTGATGGAGAAGGGGATGCATGGGGGCATCCCCAAGCTTAGACGCTTGAGTCTTCTTGAATATTTCTTGGGGGTGCACGGGGGCATCCCCAAGCTTGAGCGTTTGACCCTCCTGAATCTTCTTTTATCATCTTCCCTCGCACACTTGAAAACTCCCTTCATACATAACTCATCATAATCTGATTAGCGAGGTTAGTACCCACAATAAAATAATTTTTTCCTACTGGAAATAAAGATAATCTTGAAGAGCTACTGTTTGTCAAGATTGCCAAAAGGATTTTGCAAAGAAAAAGCAAGCTCAAGGTTTGCAAAACGAAGAAAAGGCAAAACAGGACAGAATCTGTGAAAAACAGACCAGCAGGTAGTAAATAATTTTTTCGGGGCACTTCTGCAACTCAAATCAAAAAACTCAGAACAGACGCTCGAAAGCCAATTGTATAGAGCACGCTGTCAAAATAATTCAGATCAAAAAGATGATCTGGTGATTTTATTCGATTTTTTCTGTCCAAGGACAGAATCTGTTTTCTGGACAGCACGTCACAACTTTTGAACTTTCTTGCAATCGGAGGCTAAACTTGGCACAAAGCTGAAAAGAAAAGATACAATGATGATGCTACTGTAGTAACAAACATCAAGACACAACAAAAGAAAAATAAAACCTAATTCGTTGTGGGCCGCCTCCCAAAAGCGCTTTCTTTTATGCCTTTAAGCTAGGCATGATGCAAAAAGAGAAGATCAAGTTTTATCAAGAGTAAGAGAATAGCTAGCCCGTGTAACGGACTCAAAAGGAAACTTAATCTTCTTCCTAGGGAAGTGTTCCATCCCTTTCTTGAGAGGGAATTGGAATTTTATATTCCCCTATTCATGTCAATGATAGCACCAACGGTGTGAAGAAAAGGACGTCCCAAAATAATTGGACATGAAGATTCACATTCAATATCCATAATAATAAAATCAACGGGAACATAATTGTCATTGACAATGATAAGAACATCGTCGATCTTCCCCAAAGGTTTCTTTACGGAAGAATCAACAAGACGAACACCAAAAGAACAAGGATCAAAAGGTTTCAATTCAAACATATCATACATTCTTTTGGGCATAACGGAGGTACTAGCTCCAACATCACATAAAGCATAGCAAGAGAAGTTGTTCAATTTAATTTTGACTATGGGATCCCAACCATCTTCTAGCTTCCTAGGGATGGAAGTCTCAAGCTTGAGCTTTTCTTCCCTAGCTTTGGTAAGAGCATTGGTGATATGCTCTGTCAAGGCAAGGTTAAGTGTGCTAGTGTGGGGGTCTTTAGCCATTCTTTTTAAAAAGGTGACAACTTCTGAGAGACTACAATTATCAAAATCAATTTTATCATTATTGAGAAGAATTGTAGTGTCATCTTCTTTGTTTGAATTGCTCTCTATTATAAGAGTTTGGACGTCTTCCCAAGTTTGGGGAAGTGTGGGAGCAACATTAAACATAGGCTCATACTTTTTTCCTGGAAGACCATGCCATGGGCATAACTCTCCATTAAAACTAACATAATCACAAGGTTTATTACTTTTGTAGATCCCGACAGTGGTGATTGGCGTGATGGAAGAAGGAGTGTACTCCTCCCACTTAGTGTTTTTGGTGGAACCCATAGCAGCAGCAAGCAAGATAACTATTTTTGTGATTTTTGGTAAGGGACACTAAAGCAAAAACTGAAAGGTAAACTAACAAGACTAAAAAGCAAAGATAAAAGATAGCGTGCAACTCCCCTATCTTGAAGAGTGGAGTCCCCGGCAACGGCGCCAGAAACTTGCTTGATGGCTTCTCGCCCCTCGTTGGTTACCCCAAGTGGAAGGTTGAGATGTAGCGTAGCGGCAAATTTCCCTTGGCAAAGATACCAAGGATCGAATCCCGTGAGACTCCGAGGATCGACAAGAAGGTGTCAACGGCGCCAGAAACATAGCGGTTGACGGGACCTGCACACAGATACAGATAACTTTGCTCCCAACGAGTACAGAGAGGTTGTCAATCCCTCCGGCCTTGTTGTTTACAAAGGATCAAACACAAGAGATAATAATGATAGCTATGACTGCAACTAGGAGATAAAAACATGAAGTAAATAGAAGGTGTGATCAGCGGTGGTAATATGGACCGGGGTCCCATGATGTTCACTAGTGATGTCTCTCTCCCAAAAGACAATAAAACAGCAAAGCGAGGTAAACAAATTACAGCTGGGCAATTGACAGGATTATGTCCGCAAACCAATGCTAACTATGCTGCAAAGAAAGGTAGAGGCTCAAAAGCATGGGCGGTACGCCAAGGCAAGTAGACCGAAATCCATCTGCATCTACTACTAATCATCCACCTTGAGATATCTATCCAGAACATCTCGCTGGTATTAAGTTGTGAATCCCACCCAAAGTGTAAACTCAAAGCAACAGACAACTGCATTAGAAGAACTTTGCGTAAAGTAAACAATCCTTGCACCCGTAAGTACAAGCACCGTTGTTTTCTCCCTTGTGGCAACAGCATATCCCCTAGACTCATGTTTCTGTCACTCAAGCTAGTCATCAGGGGGCATGAACCCACAATCAAGCATAACGCTCCCTCTTGGAGTTACTACCTACTACTTGGCCAAAGCAATAAACAGCAACGGAGAACATGCAAGAATTACTCAAGAATAAAGATATAAAAGAGGTGAATCAAATATATTACTCAAACACAATCTGAACATAGTCTCATAATCCATCAGATCCCAGCAAACTCAGCAAAGCAACAACAGAAAGATTACATATGTGCATCGATCATGTAGGGCAGCTCACGAGGTCTAAACCATGAAGAGCAAAGAGGGGAGGAGAACATCACTTAGCTACTGATCATGGACCCATGGTCCAAGGTGGACTACTCACGACTCATCCGGGAAGCGTCCATGGTGGTGGAGAAGCTCCCGGTGGTGGTTCTCCCCTCCGGCAGGTTGTCGGGAAGATTTCTCCTGATGCTCCCGATCTTGGAAGCGCTGCGGCGGCAGAACAGAGGCGAGATCGCGAAAAAGGGTTCTGTCCTCGAGGATTTCGGGACGAGAGGGATATATATGCGAAGGGGGGCAGCCAGAGGCGGAGCAGGGGCCCCAGGCGCCCCCCTGGCGCGGCCAGGGGTGGGCCCGCGCCAGGTGGCCGCCTGGGCCTCCCCTGGCTCCCCTCTGGTCCATCTTTGGTTCTTAGCGAAGCTTCCTGTACGCTGATTTTTCCTATATTTTTCCTGGAATTTTTGGAGCACTTTTAATATGGGGGAAACCTGAAATAGAAAAACAGCAGAAAACAGGAACTGGCACTGTGGTGCACTGAGTTAATAGGTTAGTCCAAATATGATCAAAAGTGTATGGAAGTGCATCAATATCATAGCAATATCACACAAAAGAAGCATGGAGCAAGCAGAAATTAAGATACGTTTTGGACGTATCAATCGCCCACAACTCATTGTGTTCTACTCGTGCATATCATCTACGCATAGACCTGGCTAATGATGCCACTGTTGGGGAACGTAGTATTTTAAAATTTTCCTACGATCACGCAAGATCTATCTACTAGATGTATAGCAACGAGAGGGGAGAGTGTGTCTACGTACCCTCGTAGACCGGGAGCGGAGGCATCAAGTGACGCGGTTGATGTAGTCGAACTTCTTCGCGATCCAACCGATCAAGCACCGAACATACGGCACCTCCGTGTTCAGCACACGTTCAGCTTGATGACGTCCCACAAGCTCTTGATCCAGTTGAGCTTCACGGGAGATTTTTGTCAGCACGACGGCGTGGTGACGGATATGATGTATCTACCGGCGCAGGGCTTCGCCTAAGCACTGCAACGGTATGATCGAGGTGTGTTTCTGTGGAGGGGGGCACCGCACACGGCTAAAACAATTCAACTTGTGTGTATTTGGGTGCCCCCTGCCCCCATTTATAAAGGAGCAAGGGGGGACGCCGGCCGGCCCTCTATGGTGCGGCTAGAGAGGCAATCCTACTAGGAATAGGATTGCAATCATATTCCTAGTAGGAGTCCACCAAGAAGGAGAGGGGGCAGGAAGGAGAGGGAGAGGGAGAGGGAAAGAGGGGCCGCGCCCCCCTCCCCTAGTCCTATTCGGACTGCCCCTAGGGAGGGGGCGCGCCACCTCCTCGCTGCTGCCCTCTCTCTCCCCTATGGCCCACCAGGGCCCATCATTCCCCCGGGGGGTTCCGGTAACCCCCCCGGCACTCCGGTAAATTCCGAAACTTTACAGAACACTTCCGGTGTCCGAATATAGTGGTCCAATATATCAATCTTTACGTCTCGGACATTCTGAGACTCCTCATCATGTCCGTGATCTCATCCGGGACTCCGAACTACCGTCGGTACATCAAAACTCATAAACTCATAATACCGATCGTCATCAAACGTTAAGCGTGCGGACCCTACGGGTTCGAGAACTATGTAGACATGACCGAGACTCATCTCCGGTCAATAACCAATAGCGGAACCTAGATGCTCATATTGGATCCTACATATTATACGAAGATCTTTATCGGTCAAACCGCATAACAACATACGTTGTTCCTTTTGTCATCGGTATGTTACTTGCCCGAGATTCGATCGTCGATATCTCTATACCTAGTTCAATCTCGTTACCGGCAAGTCTCTTTACTCATTCCGTAATACATCATCTCGTGACTAACTCATTAGTCTTTTGCTTGCAAGGCTTATTATGATGTGTGTTATCGAGAGGGCCCAGAGATACCTCTCCGACACTCGGAGTGACAAATCCCAGTCTTGATCTATGCCAACACCAAGAATACTTTCGGAGACACCAGTAGAGCATCTTTATGATCACCCAGTTACGTTGTGACGTTTGATATCACACAAGGTGTTCCTACGGTATTCGGGAGTTGCATAATCTCATAGTCATAGGAACATGTATAAGTCATGAAGAAAGCAATAGCAGTAAAACTAAACGATCATAGTGCTATGCTAACGGATGGGTCTAGTCCATCACATCATTCTTCTAATGATGTGATCCCATTGATCAAATGACAACTCATGTCTATGGCTAGGAAACATAGCCATCTTTGATCAATGAGCTAGTCTAGTAGAGGCATACTAGGGACATACTATTTTGTCTATGTATTCACACATGTATCAAGTTTCCGGTTAATACAATTCTACCATGAATAAAAGGCATTTATCATGATATAAGGAAATACAAATAACATCTTTATTATTGCCTCTAGGGCATATTTCCTTCAGTACCAGTAGCTATGTGTTTGATCTCTCTCTCTCTCTCTCT
>LR738714.1:441467695-441503857 GCA_902687465.1 Secale cereale
CTCTCTCTCTCGCTCTCTCTCTCTCTCTCTCCCTCGTGTTCTTGAGATGGCACGATCTTGATGTATCGCGAGCTTTGCTATTATAGTTGGATCTTATGATGCTTCTCCCCCTCTACTCTCTTGTGATGAATTGAATTTTCCCTTTGAAGTTATCTTATCGGATTGAGTCTTTAAGGATTTAAGAACACTTGATGTATGTCTTGCATGTGCTTATCTGTGGTGACAATGCGATATCACGTGATCCAGTTGATGTATGTTTTGGTGATCAACTTGCGGGTTACGTGACCTAGGAAATCTATGCATAGGGGTTGGCACATGTTTTCGTCTTGACTCTCCGGTAGAAACTTTGGGGCACTCTTTGAAGTACTTTGTGTTGGTTGAATAGATGAATCTGAGATTGTATGATGCATATCGTATAATCATGCCCATGGATACTTGAGGTGACAATGGAGTATCTAGGTGACATTAGGGTTTTGGTTGATTTGTATCTTAAGGTGTTATTCTAGTACGAACTCTATGATAGATCGCACGGAAAGAATAGCTTCGTGTTATTTTACTACGGACTATTGTGTTAAAGTTAGAGTCATGCTAGTGGAGTTATTATGAAATTGAGGAATACTTGTGTTAAAGTTAGTTATTCCCGTAGCATGCACGTATGGTGAACCGCTATGTGACGAAGTTAGAGCATGAGGTATTTGTAGAGTGTCATCCTTTGTGTGGAGGTCGGGGAGCGCGATGGTTAACTCCTACCAACCTCCCCCCTAGGAGCATGTGTTGATTGCTTTGTTTTGATGACTCGTAAATTTTTGCAATAAGTATATGAGTTCTTATGACTAATGTTGAGTCCATGGATTATACGCACTCTCACCCTTCCACCATTGCTAGCCTCTCTTGTACCGCACAACTTTTGCCGGTACCATACACCCACTATATACCTTCCTCAAAACACCCACTATATATCTTCCTCAAAACAGCCACCATACCTACCTATCATGGCATTTCCATAGCCATTCCGAGATATATTGCCATGCAACTTTCCACCGTTCCGTTCATATGACACGCTTCATATTGTCATATTGCCATGCATGATCATGTAGTTGACATCGTATTTGTGGAAAAGCCACCATGCATAATTTTTCATACATGTCACTCTTGATTCATTGCACATCCCGGTACACCGCCGGAGGCATTCATATAGAGTCATACTTTGTTCTAGTATCGAGTTGTAATATCGAGTTGTAAATCAATATAAGTGTGATGATCATCATTATTAGAGCATTGTCCCATGTGAGGAAAGGCCGAACAAAAGAAAAGGCCCCTCCAAAAAGAAGGGACAATTGCTACTATCTTTTTCCACACTTGTGCTTCAAAGTAGTAGCATGTTCTTCATGATAGAGAGTCTCATCTTTAGTCACTTTCATATACTAGTGGGAATTTTCATTATAGAACTTGGATTGTATATTCCAACGATGGGCTTCCTCAAATGCCCTAGGTCTTCGTGAGCAAGCAAGTTGGATGCACACCCACTTAGTTTCTTTTGTTGAGCTTTCATACACATTTAGCTCTAGTGCATCCGTTGCATGGCAATCCCTACTCACTCACATTGATATGTATTGATGGGCATCTCCATAGCCCGTTGATACGCCTAGTCGATGTGAGACTATCTCCCTCCTTTTTGTCTTCTCCCCAACCACCACTCTATTCCACCCATAGTGCTATATACATGTCTCACGCTCATGTATTGCATGAAAGTTGAAAGGTTTGAAAGAATTGAGTAAGAAAACAAGTGCTTGGCTGAAACCGGGGTTGTGCATGATATGAATATTGTGTGTGATGAAGAGGGAGCATAGCCAGACTATATGATTTTGTAGGGATAACTTTCTTTAGCCATAGTATTTTGAGAAGACATGATTGCTTTGTTAGTATGCTTGAAGTATTATTATTTCTTATGTCAATATAGACTTTTGTCTTGAATCTTTAGGATTTGAACATTCATGCCACAATAAAGAGAACTACATTGAAAATTATTTTAGGTAGCATTCCACATCAAAAATTCTGTCTTTATCATTTACCTACTCGAGGACGAGTAGGAATTAAGCTTGGGGATGCTGATACGTCTCCAACCTATCTATAATTTTTTATTGTTCCGTGCTATTATATTATCCTTCTAGGATGTTTTATTGGCTTTATTATACATTTTTATATGATTTTTGGGACTAACCTATTAACCAGGAGCCCAGTGCCAGTTTCTGTTTTTCTCCTGTTTTAGGGTTTCGCAGAAAAGGAATATCAAACGGAGCCCAATTGACCTGAAATTCAACGGAGATCATTTTTGGACCAGAAGAAGCCCACGGAGTGCCGGAGGGGGACGGGAAGACTCACAGGCTGCCCACGAGGGTGGGGGCGCGCCCCCTGCCTCGTGGACAGCCCGTAGACCCCCTTTGCTTGGCCCCGACTCCAACACCTCCTATATATACTGAAACCTCCGAAAAATAACCTAGATCGGGAGTTCCACCGCCGAAAGCCTCTGTTGCCACCAAAAACCAATCTAGACCCCATTCCGGCACCTTGCCGGAGGGGGAATCCTTCTCCGGTGGCCATCTTCATCATCTTGGTGCTCTCCATGACGAGGAGGGAGTAGTCCACCCTCGGGGGTGAGGGTATGTACCAGTAGCTATGTGTTTGATCTCTCTCTCTCTCTCTCGTGTTCTTGAGATGGCACAATCTTGATGTATCGCGAGCTTTGCTATTGTAGTTGGATCTTATGATGCTTCTCCCCCTCTACTCTCTTGTGATGAATTGAATTTTCCCTTTGAAGTTATCTTATCGGATTGAGTCTTTAAGGATTTGAGAACACTTGATGTATGTCTTGCATGTGCTTATCTGTGGTGACAATGGGATATCACGTGATCCACTTGATGTATGTTTTGGTGATCAACTTGCGGGTTCCGTGACCTGGGGAATCTATGCATAGGGGTTGGCACATGTTTTCCTCTTGACTCTTCGGTAGAAACTTTGGGGCACTCTTTGAAGTACTTTGTGTTGGTTGAATAGATTAATCTGAGATTGCGTGATGCATATCGTATAATCATGCCCACGGATACTTGTGGTGACAATGGAGTATCTAGGTGACATTAGGGTTTTGGTTGATTTGTATCTTAAGGTGTTATTCTAGTACGAACTCTATGATAGATCGAACGGAAAGAAGAGCTTCGTGTTATTTTACTACGGACTCTTGAATAGATTGATCAGAAAGAATAACTTTGAGGTGGTTTCGTACCCCTACCATAATCTCTTCGTTTGTTCTCCGCTATTAGTTACTCTGGAGTGACTTTTTGTTGCATGTTTAGGGATAGTTATATGATCCAGTTATGTTATTATTGTTGAGAGAACTTGCACTAGTGAAAGTATGAACCCTAGGCCTTATTTCCTATCATTGCAACACCGTTTATGCTCACGTTTACCACTTGCTACCTTGCTGTTTTTATATTTTCTTATTACAAAAACCTATATCTACCATCCATATTGCACTTGTATCACTATCTCTTCGCCGAACTAGTGCACCTATACAATTTGCCATTGTATTGGGTGTGTTGGGGACACAAGAGACTCTTTGTTATTTGGTTGCAGGGTTATTTGAGAGAGACCATCTTCATCCTACGCCTCCCAAGGATTGATAAACCTTAGGTCAATCACTTGAGGGAAATTTGCTACTATACTACAAACCTCTGCACTTGGAGGCCCAACAACGTCTACAAGAAGAAGGTTGTGTAGTAGACATCAGTCGGCATGAACTCCCACTGGATGGCTACGTCAGAGAAGACTGGAACAAGTTGGTGCACGTGAACTTCTCCCATTAGATTATCCTTTCTACATTCGAGTATGTACGATTTTATTGTTGCGGTCCAAGTCATCTAGATTACCACGTCAGTTGGACGGACCTTGTTTTACAGAAGATTGTAATCTGCCAAGTGCCCACACGATATGCGGATTACACAGACTTCAAGCTAATTGCCTTGTTCGGGCGCAGATTCGCCTATCTTTCCATCTGTTCCTTCTTTAGGTGGAGATAACTCACCTCACAGTGGATCATAAAACCAGATACACACTTTTGTGATGCTATTGAACACAATGGCATCATCTACGCGATCGGCAAAGCAGATGGCACCACATAATGTTGGGACGGCACGTGTAAGTTGTTTTTGTCTAATTTTAATGATAACGCCATGACACTCTTTGAACTTTTGTGATGATTGCCATATCCCTGTTTGAGCAGAATTTGAGTAGAACTATGGCAATGTATTAGAGACGTCGTAAATCAGCTATATTTGGAATGAGTCAATTCATGCGATTGAGACCATGTCATTACAGTCAATTTGTACCCTTATATAATCAAATGGTTAGGAATACACAGATATTCTCCTAGCTTTGTAGTAATCTATATACTACTAAATATGGGTGTGTATCAATAGCCATGTTAGTTTCCTCATTTTCATGATGTACAAACATGCATCACACTGTTGGTTTCATCTAACCATACATTAGGGAAGTAAATGTGCATATGGAGAACTCTATATTTCGAAGTAGTGAAATCATTTAATGCTTACCATGTGTACATACCTATATTTGCCCTTCAGCAATCAATGGCTAGAATAATATCCTCACAAGAATTTTGCCCACAGAACATGGGTATATAACAATGCATGTTGTGTTAGTTTCCTTGAAGAATTTATTTGTAAGGACCAAGGTTGTCAGAATCGTGATTTTGAATCGGATCGGAGCTTCGATGGTAGGATCGCAAATCGTAGAATCTTCACTATCAGGATCGTAGAAATGTAGATTCTAAGAACTAAAATCGTAGAATCATAGGGGTCTGTTTGGATCGTAAAGTCATAGAATCATATAACAGACCCGTGATTCTGACAACCTTGGTAAGGACGGAACATGATTGCATAACATGCCTGGCAAAGTAGTTTCCTCTGAAGGATCGATTGTGAGATAACATGAGTATAACCATGCATGGCACTTCTATATTTTTGAACTCAGTATACATTTCCCTGTATTTTCGTCTCAGTTCCAACAGGGACAGATCGATGTTGTTTCTTGCATTATCCTACTCATACTTTTAAAAATGTTGATATTACATTAACAATGCCTTTCCTTTTTGATATGATGTAGTGTCCTTACAGTTACAGCCCTTTGTAATCACACCTCCTTTTCCAAAAACAGGGAAGCATAACTGGTTCCATGCTCGATCAGATGATGGAAAAAGACTGATGATCATTCGCACAAATGAGCCGGGAGATTTATATTGCAAAACCACCACTGTGTACAAGCACCATGAAATACGTGAGCATGCGGATAGTGCTTGTTACGTCTATGAGTAGAATAACAGCTTGTTGGGGCCTTCAGGATTTTTGAGTTGGAGGCAAGTAAACAACCTTGGTTCACACTCTCTGTTTCTCGGACTCAATTATCCGATTAACCAGGAGATCACCGTTGGCAAGGACCTTGATGGTAGAGAGACTATGTTTGCTAGGGAGAACTGTGTCTACACGGCGAGCCCTAGGACCTCAGGAGCAAACTCCCCTGATTGTCAACGATACAACCAGGAGCCAAAAAAAGGTGAGAATGACAAATGCATCTGGATTGACTTTGATCCTTGGATGTCTCAAGTCTGATAGGCAGTGATGTGGTTCAAGCCTTCAGGTTGACAGGTAATTGGCCTGTTGCATCAAAAGGGTGGAGTCCTGGTGTCTCCGAATCACTGGTGGCTGAAGCGGGGCTGCAAATTATGATGATCTTGGATCATACCTCTTCGAATGACTTGTTGTCTTTGTTGTTTGTTCTGGATGGCTAGTTCTCTCTTTTGTTATGCAGACTCCTTGTCATTTGGTCATCCTCGTCTATGTCACTCTTACTATGTAACAGTTGCGCCTCTTTAGAATGTCATTCTCGTCTGGATCAGGAGAGTCTGAGCGCTGCAGATGGGTGCATTTTGGTGGTGTTGCAAGACTTCTTATGAACTATCATGTCTTGCTGTTTATGTCAGTAAGTATTAGTCACTACTCAGTGTTTGAATGTTGTATATATCGTTGTTTTGAACTGTTTATTGTCTCGAACTACTGGTGGGATAAACGAGGGCATCACCATTCTTCACTGTTCAGTGTATATATAGGTTGACCTCCATCACTGTCGACGCCGGCTCGCTGAACGCCGTTGTCATATGAATCTTTGTAAAATAAAAACATACTAATATTTAATTTTAATGAAAACAATGGTTGTACACCGATGCAATGCAAGTTCTAATTGGGGACTCCTGATCTCGACCAGGTAAATAGCAACATGTGTTTTCTTCGTAGTGAAGCACGATTGTATGTAACACGTGCTATGTTAACATGAAGACTTGTTATTCCCATTGCAATGCACGGGCACGTTTTCTAGTGTATATCCTTTTTTCACGTTATAATTTGAGCTTAGTCTCTTTTCGATGATGTACACTTGTTTGGGCCAATGTGAGGTGTCGTTGAATATGGGCCGAGTAGTAACACAATGCCAAACAAGTCAATTAGGGTGTGGCTAGGTCTAAGTTAACTGATATTTAACCAACTCTCAGGTCGGGCGCTCGAGAAAAGAAAGAAAAGGGACTCTTAGGCCGATATGTGGGCGCCATCGTTATTTTCATGCGCTTGCGTGCCAAGAGCATATTGGTGCGTGTTCGAAATTCATGCTACCTTTTCATTACCAATCTCCCGCCCCTCCCCCACCTCTGGAATCTTGATTCCTACTCTAGTTCCCCCAAATCCCCCTCCTGTACTCCCTGTACTCAAGCGCACTATCATGTCACCGGTCAACACAGATCTCCGAGCTGGAGATCCTGAGGTCCGCCCTGCCTTCGGGTGCTGAGTTCTGTCGCTTAAAACTGGCATGGCGGCGCTTGACGACTAGTTTGCCGACAAAATGCTGATGGTAACCATCAATATCGACTGGCGTCCCGTCTCACCGGACGACCTTGCCAAAGCTCTTGGCATTGCGCATGGCATCTAAATAAGTGACTTGCTCGTCAAAGTCTATCCGCCACCAGCTAATTTCTTCGTCGGGTTCCAGACAACTTTCGACTGCGGTCATGTGTTCAAATCATCCCGGCATTTGTTCTACGATGGCGCGCTGGTGAGCTCTGATCGGTGACACCCAGGATGGGGCTCGATGCCCTTTGAGCTTGAGTTTGTAACAAAGCTTACCTTCCATGGCATGCCTCGACGTGCTTGGAATAGTGAGTCCATGAATGAGCTTATCAATGACCTAGGAGGTGAGCTCGTAAGTATGTTTGTTCCTCCACATAGCTGGGCTATGATGGTTATGTCATGGATGAAGAAGTCGTCCACCATACTGAAGGTGATTGGTGTTGAGATACCGGTGCAGGAACCGAGGTTGTACTATTTGTAACAACCAAGGCTGATGTGGACCATGTTAGGGATGTACCTGTATCGAGTGTCCGTGCATGTCAAAGAAGTGGTCAATCCATCAATCGAAGTCCTACCACCGCCGCTGGTGCTAGGGTCCGTCGGCGACGTCCATTACAGGGGTCAACATCAGACTTTCCTATGTTGCCCGTAATGATGGATGGCACAGAACCTACTCCATCGCATGGTGGAGGCCACTGCTTCTTTGGGAGAAGAGGCAGGGATGGCTGCCTTGATATGCTCAAATTTGAGGTAACAATTGAATCTTCTCATATACTAGTTAAATTCGAGCTATCGGTGTGAAGCACTGATGTGCGAGTACATTTGATCGTGACCTGTTTTATTTTTTACCTGAACTTTTTCTTAGAAAGGGGTGTACGTCAATATGCTAGCAGAACTTATTATGTTGTCTGTCTATTTTCTTTACACAGCATCCCAGATATTTCCCCATCATTGATAAAGACGATGAACAGTTATGTACGAGTTTATTGGTTTCAACATAGCCCTACCCATAGTGATCCACCGCTTCCACCCTGATTGTGCCGCCTGCGTGAAATTTTTGTATGCAAGTTCAATGTGCTATGATGTTGTATATGATTGTGTCAACTACAAGTTTTTACTGAGCATCAACAATGCATATGGCTGAAAGATGTATTCACGAGCATCGACAGATGGGTTTCTCTCTATCTCTCTCTCTCACACACACACACATACAAGTGGGACCCGTTGAATTATTTCTTCACTCGTGACTCAAGATTGACTCGTGGCAGCTTTTAATTAGGTTCTACTATATTCTAACTATTTTTAATCATAAGAGCTCATTGACTTCAAAACGTTGTACACAAGCCTTATTTGGGCCTTTTCAGGCGTCGTAGAATGTGGGTTGAGAGCTATGGAAAGTTGTATTGTGCTACACATGCCTTTTTCATTGAACATCAGCAATCCAACTGGGCCGACAGTTGCACACAAGATCCTAAAATAAGCGCAGCCTAGCCTATGTTTATTTTAATAAAATGCACAACTCAATTTGTTTTTATATAATAAGATTACCAAGCCCAACTTAAGTTTTTTTAATAATATTCTGATCTCAATATTACTCAATCCAGACCATCATTATTTTTTCACCCATCCCAGAAAATGGGTCGATTTCTACTAAAATTAAATGGGTTGTAAATTATTAGAAATAATAAATGGTTGCATGTGCGCAATATTTTTTTCACCCAGCCCAGTAAATATGTGTACTCGAATAAATAAATAAATGTGCAGTAAATTATCATAAATAGTAAATCGGCTATTATTATTTTTACCCAGCCCAGGAAATAGATTATTTTTAAGTCAAAGCACAGGAAATAGATGTATTGGCAAACAACATGAAATGGGCTGTAAAATCTAAATAAATGGTCTGCAATCCACCACAGCTTTCAAAGCTGACTTTGTTGGCCCACTAGGACGAAGCATGTGCAAGGTGTTGTCCATTTAGTGAACAAAACGATTTAATGGTCTAAAACAAAAACTCAACAAATTTTTCTGATATATGTAGTCGTTTGATTGACATCCAGCGGCGATCCTGCTTCTTCTATCTCTGATCTAGTTGCTCTCGCTCCGGCCGCCAAAACCATCACCGGCTGGAGCGCCTGCATGTGCCTCCCGTGGCCGGCTGTGCTGCCGCGTGGGCCTCGCCGCCCCACCCTACTCCCAACGGTGGCCAGGTCATACCTGTACTCAACCACACCTTCTATTATTCTCCAGCAACGGCAACCTCACCCCGCAGCCGAACCAGTCCCTCGTACTCCCCTCCGCCAGGGACTCTAGTGCCCCTACTTCCAAAACTCCACATCGTTCCCATCTTAGGCCTTGCTATCGTCCACCGCCATGGTCCGCCCAATGATGCATGGTCAACAACAAGAGCCAACATGGAGTACGTCGAGAGGCTGACAGCTGGGAACCACATGCAACATCTTCGCACGCAAGCTAGTGTCTCCTTATTTTGCGGGAATACAAGATTCCTCCCTTGACAGGTTGGACCCACCAGCTACAATCGTTGCACGCAAAGAAGTTACTTCTTATTATGCAAATAAAAAGTTTCCTCACCATGACAGCTGGGACCCACAACCTATATCATCGCATGGAAGGAAGTGCCTCCTTATTATGCGCAAGGAAAATGATTCATCCCCCTGCTAGCTCGGACCTACCTGGTTTGGAGGCTGACTTGTGGGCCTACTAAGTTGACACGTACGCAGGGCTTTGTTAACCTAGTCAACTAATGATTCTAGCAGTAGTGACCATTGGATTAATATACAACGGTCGGGCTGCTTCTTCAATCTCTGATCATCTTGCTCCAGCCACTGAAACTAGCGTTGGCGAAACCGCCTGCTCCTACCTCCCATGGCCGACTATGATTTCACCACTGGCCATGCCATCCCTCTACTAACCCCCACACCTCATGTTATTCTCCGGCGATAGCAACCTCACACGCAGCCGAAGCAGTCAACCCCCATACTCCCCTCCGTGTGGGAATCCACTGCCGCGTCTTCCCCGGCTCCGCGTCGTTCCCTTCATAGGCCTCATAGTCGTCCACCGCCTTGCTCCTCTCGGAGCAGCATGGTCAGCATGGACAACGAACGATAGCCATCGGAAGACAACTTTAGGGGGTGAGGCTGATAGCTGGACCCAGCAGCTACATCTTCTAGCACAAGGAAGTGCCTCCTTATTACTCGTAAAATAAAAATGATTCCTCCCGCTGACAGCTGGGACCCACCATCTATATCTTTGCTCAGAAGGAAGTGCGTCCTTATCCCCCTACCAGCTGGGACCCACCCAGTCGAAGAGTGTGTAGCGTTGTATGTCTGGTCATGAATATGTACATACATACTGGTCGGTCGGTCTCTCTACAACGATGAACCATGGCCGAGCAAGCAGCAGCACGTGTCATAGTAGAGCCCCCGACGTAGCAGTTCAGGTAGTCCTGTCTAAACCGTGTACACATACGTACAGCCACAGGGCAAAGTACATACATGCAGGCGGTGTCTGGTATGCGTACTCGTGTATACGTAAGGCCAGGGTTGGTGTACGTGGAGACTACAACGGATGGCAGCAACGGCGTCATGTTCATCGGCGGCCAACTGACGGGTCGGAACAGAGAAACAACGTCGTGTTCATCCGGAGGAACGGAACGCGTCATGTTCATCGGGAGCCAACCGGCTTGGACGGAACAGCCGAAACGGGGTGTGGCATACCGCAAAACTGAGGGAAACGGCCTTCTCCTCAAGCACGTACGGTCAAAACAGGGTCCTATTCATCAGGAAGGGTCTGGCGTACCGCAAGACGGAGGAATTGGCCTTCTGCTTGACCGGCTATGGTCGAAACGGGATCCTGTTCATCGAGAGGGGTCTGGCGTACCGCAAAACAGAGGAAATGGACTTGTGTTGTAGTGCTACGGTCAAAATGGGGGCCCTATTAATCAGGAGGGGTGTGGCGTACCACAAAACGGGACTCCACGGGCTACTGTTCACCCACCGTCGACTTCCTCCCGCCTCCACCTACACTGTTCATCTACCGCTTCTTCCTCCTGCCTCCACCAGCTAATGTTCCTCCAGCCCTCCACAGGTTACTGTTCAATGAGCCCTCCACAGGGTCATGTTCATCCACCCCCAACCAGTTCGGTTGTGCTGGCCTCCTCTTGGGGACCTGTTCATCCAGCGGAAACCGCCTATAGTACCCACGGGGTCCTGTTCATCCAACCCCACCGGGAACTGTTCATACAACCCCAACTACATCTCGACTAGTTCAACCAACTCCCATGTTCACTGTTCATCAAGAGGCAGCAGGTTTCTTCGGCTTCAGGAAGCAGCAGTAGCCGCGATCGATCGATCGCTCGGGTTTAGTAAGCACCAGTAGTCAAGAAATCGCTCGGGTTAAGTTAATAGCCAAGGGATCGATCGCTTGGGTTCAGTAACGTAGCTAGTGTAATCGCTCGGGTTCAGTAAGTGAACGCCTCGCTCGGGTTCAGTTAGATCCCAACGCCTCGCACACACGCGCGTACGTATACGAGAGAAACATGCAAACCTTCGTGCATTGCTCCGCCCATACCACCCGCCATAACTGGGAACTCCCCGAAATTTTCCGCGCCCTCACTTCTACCATGATTTTTTCCATCATGGACGGCCCAAAGAATGTCATCCAGGTGTGTCTCCGGCCCTCCCAGGACGAAAAGCCCATTTTGTGTCATGATTTTTAATCATAGAAATAGGAGCCCACCACATCTATGATGATATTTTGTTTTGTCCCAATTATCATCATAGAAGTGTCATAAGCATGACAGAAAAAAAATCGTTCAGGCCAAAATGTCACGGATGTGTCTTTTTTGTAGTGATAATAACATCGGCTCGCATATACCTGGTGCTGCTAAGATGGGGATACTGGCGAGGAGGGCCATGATGTCTTCTAGGGCCACTACGGCCTCCTCGGGCCATTTGAATGCCTTTGTTTGTTTTAAGAACATGTACAGAGGTAAAGCTTTCTCCCCAGGTCTTGAAATAAAGCAACTGAGTGCTGCCATGCACCCTGCTGGTTTTTGTACGTGTTTCAGCTTGGTTGTTACCTCTAAGTGGTCCAAGGGTCGTGTTTTCGCCAGGTTGGCTTCAATTCCTCGGCTTGATATGATGAAGCCAAGGAGTTTGCGGGCTGGGACCCCGAAGACACATTTCTCCAGATTGTGTTTGATTTGATATTCCTGTAAGCTAGAAAATGTGTCGCGGAGGTTCTGCACCAATTGGTCGATGTGTTTGGTTTTGTCGACCACATCATCGATGTAGGCCTCGACGATTTTCCCGATGTGCTTTTCCTAGCATGATTGAATCATGAGCATGTATGTGGTGTTGGTGTTCATTAATCCGAAAGGCATTGTGTTAAAATAGAACGGCCCATACAGTTTGAGCACACACACATGCATGTGTACGCATGAATTCCTCCCATCGAGTCAAAGTGGCTAGTACAACAACACACCATGAATCGATCTCGCTCTATGTGGGGACTGTACGATTTTCGACGCACGTGCCACATCAATGTGGTGAAATGGTATTCAAACATGCATGCGCACATCACCTCCATACATATGCATGTAGTGGTTTTCTTCGAACGGTACACTCCCTCACGTGGTTATCGGTGACAAGCCTATATATTCGTGGGCCCACGTGGACATCCATGATCACCTTTACCGACAACAAGATAGGTTACCATGGCGGATTCTTCCTTTGGTTCGTTTTATGATAGTATAGGTCATGGTGAGATTCAGGCCTAATTAAGTTTGAGCGCATATACTATGCACGCAGCATGCATGAATCCCCATCATCGGCTTGAAGTGTGGTGTGACATACATATGCATCGTCGACCTAACCCTCACTCAGTGTGGGGATTTCTAGTTATAAATCACGATGCCACATCAAAGTTGTTCCGTTGTGTATTCAGAACACACCTTTCCATACATATGTTTGGGCCACACGCATGTAGTGGTTGTCTTTCGGGGACTAGCTACTTGTGTGATTATTGGCGAGCTAGCCCATCTCCGGGGTTGCATGGACGGCCATCACTTTTACCAACAACAAGAGAGAGGTTGTACGACCAAGGTGGATTATTCTTGATTCGTTTTACGATACATCTTGGTGAGATGCCTCTCTGGCCCGCCGACTGGAAGTGGGCGTGTGTGGGGGGCTGCTACTTCGCACTTTGCTAGGTGAACCTCGGTTGGGGGGGCATGCATTCATAGCTTAGGACTCCCTTCGTGCCGACACAAGGGGGGCCAAGCAATATCGTGCGCTTTGCAAGATAGGTGCCACAACAAAGTTTCATTTGGTATTTGAACATCAAACCACCCTTTTCATACATAAATTTGGTCCACATGGAAGTGTGTTCATGTTCTGACCCTCTCCCGCGTCATTTTTCGCCAAATTTATGAACATTAGACAAGTCGGATGACGCAACAGACACAGTTCACTCACACTAATTGTGTGCCAAGCCGGTTCCCCTGTCACGCACATCCACACAGTACATTGGGATCCACGAGCCTTCCCCTCTCAAAAATATCTACCCGCCTGCAGCTTTTTTCTGTTTGATAGTTATTATGTTTCGACCATGTGTGATGTTTCTTGTTCCCAATCCCGCCTGCATCCCTCGAAAATATCTGCCCTCCTCGAGGGTTTTTCTGTTTCATAACACACAGTTGTTATCTCCGGACCGTGTACCATGCACCATCATCCACATTTTCATTAGCCCCGGCATTTCACTCTCGCGTTTGACTCCCGCGTAGTAAAAAAATTAGTACTCGCGTCATTTCCTCAAACACACACCCCGCCGCACACCCATCTCCCTCCACACACACACACACACACACACACACACACACACACACAAACACACCAAAACCTCCTCGGGTGCGCGTGCACACACACCCCCTCCCTCGCTCGAAACCAAAGGTCCCCGCCGCCGCCGTAAGGCCTCCATTGACAACATCTGCCGGTTTGCCCCTGCAGCTTACCCACCAATCTCCATACCCGGGCCGCCCTGAGTTTCTTAGATGACGCGTGCCAAATGCCCCCTTTCCCACAGATCCCTGATGGCCCACAAGTGTAGGGGATCTATCGTAGTCCTTTCGATAAGTAAGAGTGTTGAACCCAACGAGGAGTAGAAGGAAATGATAGGTAGTTTTCAGTAAGGTATTCTCTGCGAGCACTGAAATTGTCGGTAACAGATAGTTTTGTGATAAGATAATTTGTAACTAGTAATAAGTAGTAGAACTAAATAAGGTGTAGCAAGATGGCCCAATCCTTTTTGTATCAAAGGACAAGCCTGGACAAACTCTTATATAAAGGAAAGCGCTCCCGAGGACACATAGGAATTATCGTCAAGCTAGTTTTCATCACGCTCATATGATTCGCGTTCGTTACTTTGATAATTTGGTATGTGGGTGGACTGGTGCTTGGGTACTGCCCTTACTTGGACAAGCATCCCACTTATGAGTAACCTCTATTGCAAGCATCCGCAACTACAAAAGAAGTATTAAGTTAAACCTAACCATATCATGAAACATATGGATCCAAATCAACCCCTTACAAAGCAACGCATAAACTAGGGTTTAAGCTTCTGTCACTCTAGCAACCCATCATCTACATATTACTTCCCAATGCCTTCCTCTAGGCCCAAACAATGGTGAAGTGTCATGTAGTCGACGTTCACATAACACCACTAGAGGAAAGACAACATACATCTCATCAAAATATCGAATGAATACCAAATTCACATGACTACTTATAGCAAGACTTCTCCCATGTCCTTCGGAACAAACGTGACTACTCACAAATCATATCCATGTTCATATTCATGGTCATGATATATATTGTCATACGATTTCTTATGCAAAAGTAACAATCTATTCACAATGTCAAGTATGAATCAGAAACTTCATTGAAAACTAACAAACTATGATATCGGTCATTGAAGCAATTGCAATTTATCATAACAACAGAAAGAGTCAATATAAGAGCTTTTCAGCAAGTCCACATACTCAACTATCATTTAGTTTTTCACAATTGCTAACACTCACGCAATACTTATGGGTATGGAGTTTTAATCGGACACAGAGAAAGATAGGGGCTTATAGTGTTGCCTCCCAACCTTTTACCTCAAGGGTAATGTCAACAATAATAGTTCATGATAGCTTACATCCAATTGGGTATATATGTCAAGATCTTTCCAACACAATGTGCTTGCCAAAGGATAAAATGTAAAAAGGAAAGGTGAAGATCGCCATGACTCTTGTATAAGGTAAGAACAATAGATAGGCCCTTCGCAGAGGGAAGCAGAGGTTGTCATGTCCTTTTATGGTTGGATGTACAAAATCTTAGTGCAAAAGAACGTCACTTTATATTGCCACTTGTGATAAGGACCTTTATTATGCAGTCCGTCACTTTTATTGCTTCCATATCACAAGATCGTATAAAGCTTATTTTCTCCACACTAATAGATCATCCATATTTAGAGAGTTGCAACAATGACAACATACTTGAAGGATCTTACTCAATCCATAGGTAGATATGGTGGAATCTCATGGCAAAACTAGGTTTAAGGATATTTGGAAGCACAAGTAGTATCTCTACTTGGTGCAAGCAGTTTAGCTAGCATGAGGGGGAAAGGCAAGCTCAACATGTTGGATGACCCATGACAATATACTTTATTTCAGAAATAAGAAAAAATAACCCATTACGTTGTCTTACTTGTCCAACATCAACCTTTTAGCATGTCATATTTTAATGAGTGCTCACAATCATAAAAGATGTCCAAGATAGTGTATTTATATGTGAAAACCTCTCTTTCTCCATTACTTCCTATTAATTGCGACGATGACCAAAACTATGTTTGTCAACTCTCAACAATTTTTATTCATCATACTATTTATATGTGAAGTCATTACTCCCCGTAAGATCAATATGATCTCTTTGATTCTTTTTATTCTTTCTTTTATTCTCTCATTATCAAATTGAGATAATCAAGCCCTTGACTCAAAACTAATCTTTATTATATATAGCTCACGGAGTCGATTACATAAATAATGATCATAAAGCAAAGCTCACAACTAGATCGCACTAAACTTTATTCTACTAGATCAAGATATTACCAAAAGGATCGAACTAGGAAAAATGGTAAAGATAGGAGTGTGATGGTGATCCGTGTGACGCCCGAAGACCGACGTCCCAGAAGATTCCAGATGTTCCGGGTTCTTCCGTGTGTTTCATTTGTGCTTGTGTTATTTAGTTTTGCTTTGCATCATGCCATCATGTCATTAATTTTTGCATCTCAACTTAAATAAATCGTGTGGATCTTCGATCCATTTAAATCGAGGGAAGTGTGACTTCTCTTTATAACATATCCTCCTAATATATGGAGCTATATAATTATTCCATTGCTTCGGAATCACCAACACACACTTGCATATCTTCCCTATTTTGTTGGAACCATTTTTGTTGGGTTGGTAATATTCCATAAAGCCTTACAAAAATGTTCCATCATTTATTTTCTGTTCATGGCCTTTTTTCTTAATATTTTTGAACGCTCTCTATTTTTCTGCTAAAGAAATCAAGAGGGAGAGAGAGATGGCCCAACAGCGGCCAGGCCCAGCCGCTCCATCAGGCCCAGTCGTGCCCCTGCTTAACCTAGCCCGATACGTCTCCCTCCCGTCCTCCCATCGACCCCGCAGCCCGCCGCCACCTCTCGCTTCCCCTCGCTCGATCTCCTGCTTACCCTCACAGCGCCGAGCTCCTCCTCTCCACTCCTTCACCGGAGTCGTCCCGAGCTCGCCGTTCCGCCGCATTGCCAGGGCCGCCAAGCGCCGCAACCCGCACCGAGCGCCACCATGCCGCCCGCTCCTTCCTTGTCGGTCGATTCCGTGCCTGAGGCCTTGCTCCTCTGCCCTGCCGGCCCTACTCTGCCTCACCATGGCCGCGCCTGATCCCCGTCGGCCCCGCCGCCGAGCGCCTCCAGCCGCCGTCGTCAGCCTCTTACTCACCTTCGACCAGTGCCGCCGTCATCAGCCCCGATCACCTGCTCCAGCGCCATGGATGGCCACCGAGGGAGCTCGCCCCGGCCTCCTCCCGATGACCGGCCCCGTCGCCGGCGACCACCTCGTCTCGTCTCTACCCTGCACCAGTCCGCGACTTCCTCCTCGGCCTCGTGGAAATTCCCTCATCGCTCGCTTGACCGCGAGCACACCTACAGTCGTTGCTTCCCCAGCTGCGCCATGGCCTCTTCTTCCTCCCCGAACAGGAGCTCCGCCTCACCTGCTTCACACCAAGGCCGAAGCCGGCCACTTGTCCATCGCCTCCTTGCTGTTGCCACCGTGAAGCTCGAGCATGGTCTTTCTTTTGTGTGCATCGGATCTACCATGTTCCTCTTCCAGAGACGCCAAGTGCACGAGGACCTCAAGTACGACTACACCACCATCGGCGCCTATGGATTCGCCAAGTCCGACGACGCTCTCGTACAACTATGATGCCGAGACCGAGACCGGAAAGACCACTACGTCCGATGCCGCGACAAGTACCTCTACGGAACGTGTACGACGACCGTGAACGAAGATGCCAACGTGAACGACTACCGTCGCCCGGAAACGATGGCTTCGTCAAGTACCTCTTCGGAAACGTGAACGACTACTTCCTCTACGATCTTGATCCTCCTCGAAACGAATGTTCCGAAGGTATAACCCTGAGACGACGCCCGTGAACGGATGCATGTTATGTTGTATGAGATGTATCCCTTGTTGCACTGTGTCCTTTGTGCCTCTCTTTTGTCGCCGACCCGTGGGAACCCGGAAGCCGGGATCACCCCACCTTTTCATCTTGTTTGACTCGCTCACGCCACCTTTCTTTTGCACCGGTCTCTCGACGAGTTACCGGAACCGAGATGTTGCCGTTGCATCATTTTCGGATCGTTGCCGTGGCACCTTATCTTTCCACCACGGTGACAAGTGCTTCATATCTCTTATGTTAACTCTTTAATAAAATTGCATAAAACTTGAAAATGTCATCCGCATCATAACAACAACATTAAAAAAATTAAAATTGTTGGTTGCATTAAAATTGCTAAATATGCACATGGGGAGTTTCCGGGATTTGATGTTGTTATTTCCGGCCTCATTTAAAATGACTAGATAGTGTAGTTTTGCTCATGCTTCACCTCTTGCCATGTTAACAAACATTTAATCTTGTCTTGTAAATAAATGAGAGTCAACTAAATAAATTAAATGTGGTGTTTCGTCATAATGCAACTCGTTGCATATTGAGCTCCACTTAAATTGTAGTGTTGTTTGTTGTGCACTCGGCCATGCCATGCACAATTAAACCGGACATGCATCATACTTGGTTGTGCATCATATGCCATGTTTATGCTTGTGTGTTTACCGTGTTGTTTGCTTCTTTTCGGTTTGCTTCCCTCATTAACTTCGGGTTCGTTCCGGAGTTGTGAGGTTCTGTTCGACTACTTCATGTACCCGTTCTTCTCCCTTGCGGAATCCCAGGCAAGATGATCATACCCTTGGATACCTTTACTACCATTGCCATGCTTAGTTTTCTCGATGCTATCGTTACATGTCGCGCTACCCATCTTTTATGCCAGCCTCTCCTTGTCGCCATGAAACATCTAACCTTCGACACCTTCCTAGCAAAACCATTGTTTGGCTATGTTACCCGCTTGCTCAGCCCCTCTTATAGCGTTGTTAGTTGCAGGTGAAGATGAAGATTGTTCCAGGAGGGAACTTGTTGTTGGAATATCACAATATCTATTATTATTATTATTAACACACCAATATACTGGGCAAAGGGTGGAAGGCTTGGCCTTTTGCTCGGTGTTTTGTTCCACTCATGCCACCTTAGGCGCCGATAAACCGGCATTATGTTCCTTGATTTTTTGCGTTCCTTACATGATGGGTATATGGGGACCCCTTGACACTTCGACTTTAAATAAAACTCCTCCAGCAAAGCCCAACATTGGTTTTAATTTGCTCATAATAACAATTTAATTAATTAATTAATTTGCATAAGGGGGACGCTCCTTGGAGATTCTTTTCTACATAGCAGGGGGGCCAGTGCTGATGGTGTTGGTCCCAAATAGAGTCGTTTGCGGCGCCCCCCCTTGGAAACTTGGGGTTTGGCTGTTGTACGCTGTGCTCATCCGGTCGTGGCCTGAGACGAGATACGCGCGGCTACTATCAGGGTGTCGGCACGCCAGGAGGTCTTGCTGGACTTGTTTTACCATTGTCGAAATGTCTTGTGCACCGGGATGTCGAGCCTGATCGGATTTCCCTAAGATAAGGGGTGATGATATTATATTTATCACTTCAGCTAATCGTGAGAGCTTGTGATGGGCTAAGTTGGGACACCCCTGCAGGGTTATGATCTTTCGAAAGCCGTGCCCGCGATTATGTGGCAGATTGGAATTTGTTAATGTCCGGTTGTAGAAAACTTGACAGATGATCCGAAGTAAAACACACAACTGTGTGAGTAACCGTGACTGTATCTTTTCACTTTGAGAAGAGAACACGATGGGGTTATGTTTGACTCGTAGGCAGTTCAGGATCTTTAGCGATCACTACTAGTTTGCGACCGTTTGCATAGATGCTCATCTTATTCTTGTACTCGTAAGTTAGCCACCATATTATGCTTAGCCGCTGCTGCAACCTCACCACTTTACCTCTTCCTACTCATAAAGCTTTGCTAGTCTTGATACCCATGGTTATGGGATTGCTGAGTCCTCGTGGCTCACAGATACTACAACACCAGATGCAGGTTCAGCCGAGAATGATGCAGGAGCTGGTTCAAGTTCTACACTGGGAGCTCGATGAAGAGAGTGACCGTTTGCTTGTGACGTTTTCGACGATCAGTAGTGGTTTCTACTAGGGGCGATTCGGACCTGTGGCTTTATGTTTTGGTATCTTTCTTTTGGATCTTCGCCCGTAGTCGGGTTGTGATGTTTTCGAATGATGTTTTGCTTATGTAATGTATTGTGTGAAGTGGCGAGTGTAAGCCAACTATCTCCTTTTGCAATTTCATCCCTATTTTTACATGAGTCGTGCAAAGATACCAAACTTGAGATCATTCCAGAATGGGCTTATACCTTTAAGTCGTGCCTCGACACGTAGGAGGTATAGTCCCATCCTGGGCATTACAAGTTGGTATCAGAGCCTTCTCCGGCCTAGAAGCCCCACTGATTGATCGAATCGTTGACGGTTGAGTCTAGGCACACACTTAAAATGTTTTGAGTCCTATATATATATCGGAGAGTAGGATTTCTTTTTGCTCCTCATCTCTTTTCACTCTGGTGAGGACTCCTGACGATTACTTTTGTCTCTTCTACTCTCAAAAATTCACCAATTTTTTTAGGATCACGCGAGTATTGTTTGGATTGTTCCGATGTCTTTGTGATGAGAACATTGTTCTCGATGCCTCCTGCCATTAGGGGTTGTGGCAGTGTCCCGGGGAGTTGAGCTCCGAGGTGTTGTCGTCACAAATATATCGCAGCGGTTCTAGAATACTTAAGACGGCCGACATCGAAAACTCTCCTATGCGGTTAGTGGCAAGATAACCCCGACATCACCCAACACTGGGGAGGTAGTTCGGGAGTATTGCCACAGCTTGTATAGTGGATGCGTTTCGAAGGTCCGAGGTAAACGGGTTCCGGAAAAAACTGGTTATGTGTTGAAGGATGGATACAGCTGGATGTAGGATTAGAGTTGAGTGCGCGATGCTTCCCCTGTATCCCCAACACCTGATTGCATAACTGGAAAATTTCGGAAATTAATAGGTGGGTTCATCTAGTAGTTCTAGGCATTCTTCCAACGAATGCATGATATGGAGTTCGGGGTTCTACATTGAGTGAAGTAGTTTTATGGGCGTTGTTCCGATCGGGAGTTGCATCTTAAAGGGTCCTTGGCTATGCTGATCCGGGGATTGCAAAACCCTTTTGTAACACGTTCCATGAGCTTTCAGCACGAATATGTCGGACGAAGATTCTATCTTGTATTTGTTCTATCTGCTCCTTGTTGTTTTTATTTATCTTTTGTTCTCCCTAGTGGCTTCTCGACAAGCTGATGTACCTGCGGAATTCATTCGTTTAATTCTCTGTTCGGATGATATTGTGAAGATTATGTTGCAACATATCTATCCTTTGTTGTTGTTTTGATTCTGGTATTCGAGTTGCTTCGATGTCAAATGTTGATTCCATACCTTCCTAAGTGGTGTTCTCATATTTATATGAGAGTGCTAATTCTTCTTGACCATCAAGATTTTCATGTTAATTCTTTTCAACCGGTGTGCCTTCTCTTCATGTTATTCCATACGGACGCCGTTTAGAAATCTGACGATTTGTCTGTTTCATTCGTCCCAAATTGTCTTTGTTTTACCCACCCTCCCACCCTTCTTCTTCTCAGAGCAAGAAATCTCAAATCAAGTATCCATTTTATTCATGTGATGTTTCTTCATTCTTTTCCTTCAACGTTCTTATCCGGTGTTTTCTCAGGAAGATGCTCAAGAGCTTCAAGTTCATCATTCTTTTGTTCTCAAATTCTGCCGGTGGATGTAATTCAAGATTTCGGTGTTGATCTTATCCTTTTCCTCTTTTCACAATGCTTTCTTATTCCGGTGCACCAATTAATCATTCTCCTCTTGCTATTCATATCCGGAGTGCTGAAGATTCATAATTCCATTCTTAATCCGTTCAAATTATTTTTGAGGATTGTTATCTTACTCAAGTCATTTAATTCAACCGGTGCAATATCTCTTAAGCAATCTTTTCCAACGGTGATTTCTTTAGTGGGCCCTAACCCACAGGTCTTTCTCCAGGATCTTACCTGACTCTTCCAATTTTTCTGGAGTTATACTCAAATTCTTTTCAAAGTGTGACGTAAGAATGATCTCCATCAGTCACATGCCTTCTCCAAGCTTGTTTTCAATTATTTCCATCTTTTGCTCCACCTTCCTCTTGTCATTCGTCCGGAGTATCTCGAAATTCTTCATGGTATTTCTCATCTTCACTCTCAACATTTGAAGACCGGAGAAGAGTTTCTCTTAAATTTTGACCCGTTCTCTTGATGAGTTGTGGTTCTAGCTTCATGCCATCCTCATTATTGTTCCGATTGTGAGGAATTCTTTTTATACCCGTCCGAAGCATTTCATGAATTCTTTCCATTGTGATCCTCTGAAGGCCATCATTTTAGAATATTTCTTCATTCTCAGTTTTCAACTTGTCCTCCAAATATTCTTCATTGATGCCTCTTCGTTCGTCTCCCTATTCTTACGGTGGCTCGTTCAAGATTACTCTTTCGTGTTTTCGTTTTAATTCACTCGTTCTTGTCATAATCCGACCGGTGGTTCGTTGAATATTATCCAAGGTTGTACTAGATCTCTCTTTAATTCTTCCCAACGAGAATAAGTAGGATGCCAAATCCTTTGGTTGTCATCAATTTAATTGGTGAAGGATATGCATGACATAATTCTTATTCTTATTCCTTCAAGGTGATTTAATTCTTTTGTCTGGAGCTTGTTCATCATATCATATCCTTGGTTCTAAGTTTTTCATCTTGTTTTCCGGAGCTTCAAGTTATTTAATTATATCATTTCAAAGCTCCATCTAATTCATCGCAGGCCTTGAATCTTATTCTTTTCATCTTTCACTTCTCATGCTTTCATTACCGGAGTTCTTCAGGGTGGTTCATCATCATTTAATTCATCCTCGAAGTCTACATCAAGATTCTTGTTGGAGCTCAAGCATTCTTCATCATGCTTTCCAAGTGCAATTCTTTCTACCGTATTGGTTGAGATGGTGGTATGCCATTTTTGACAATTTTCCTTCATGTTTCATGATTCACAAGTTGTCAGGAATGGGATATTTAAACCCATCATTTTGTTTGTTCAGGAGATCTTTCCAACCCTTCAATTATTCGTTGGAGTTATCTTGGGTTATAATTCACCTAAAAGCTTTCCCTAAGGATTGTTGCTAATTATGGTGCTTATAAATGACCCAGTTTCTTCATTTATCTTCCTGCAGAAGCAAGTTTTCATCTTGTCATTGATCTCAATCAAATCAATGTTTTCATAAGTGGCTGGTTATCACCTCTTAATTTTGAGATGTTTTCCATAAGCCCACATCAAGCTTATTCGTTTTCGTTGTTGTTTTTCAACAAATTCGTTCAACCTTTCTTCGTAAGGATGCTTTCAAAATCATTTCTAGTCGAAGATGTTCTTCTTCTTCGATCTTTTCACTCCTTTATTCGTTCCGAAGGCTTTGTCATATTGCTCTCTTCGAAACGTAATCTTGTTTCGTCAAGATCATGTTCTTTCCTTTGCTTATCCAGTCAACCGGAGTGTCGTGACCTTCATTCTAATTCTCTCGTGTTTTCATGTTTTGCCTCTCTTTTCAACCGGAGTGCTGTCTGAAATCTTTCTTACCCTCGTGCCATTCTTTCAATGTTCCGGAGGCTGTGTGTTGTTCATTTCATCAAGTATCATTCCATCTCCTCAAGTTCTTGTTCAATTACTTCCATTTTCAGACGGAGTGTTGTCCAAATTATTTCGTTCTTATTCCTTCTCAATCTTGGTTAACCGGAGTGGTTTTGAATTCTTTCGTCATCCGTGAGCTCTTGTTTCATGTCTTTCAACCTGCAAGGTTCTCGTGATGTTCCTTGTTCCTCATTTTACCGGAGTGCTCTTAACTTCGTTCATCTCTGTTGTATTCTTCTTTCAATTTGGTCAACCTCTCAGGTTCGTGGTTTCACTCGTTTGTCGAAGAAGCAACTTTGTTTTACCTCTTCTTTTTCGTTTCTATCCGGTGCCATCTCTAGGATCTCGGGTCGAGATCCTCTGTTAGTGTGGGAGAGTTGTGACGCCCGAAGACCGACGTCCCAGAAGATTCCAGATGTTCCGGGTTCTTCCGTGTGTTTCATTTGTGCTTGTGTTATTTAGTTTTGCTTTGCATCATGTCATCATGCCATCATGTCATTAATTTGTGCATCTTAACTTAAATAAATCATGTGGATCTTCGATCCATTTAAATCGAGGGAAGTGTGACTTCTCCTTATAACATATCCTCCTAATATATGGAGCTATATAATTATTCCATTGCTTAGGAATCACCAACACACACTTGCATATGTTCCCTATTTTGTTGGAACCACTTTTGTTGGGTTGGTAATATTCCATAAAGCCTTACAAAAATGTTCCATCATTTATTTTCTGTTCATGGCCTTTTTTCTTAATATTTTTGAACTCTCTCTATTTTTCTGCTAAATAAATCAAGAGGGAGAGAGAGATGGCCCAACAGCGGCCAGGCCCAGCCGTTCCATCAGGCCCAGTCGTGCCCCTGCTTAACCTAGCCCGATACGTCTCCCTCCCGTCCTCCCATCGACCCCGCAGCCCGCCGCCACCTCTCGCTTCCCCTCGCTCGATCTCCTGCTTGCCCTCACAGCGCCGAGCTCCTCCTCTCCACTCCTTCACCGGAGTCATCCCGAGCTCGCCGTTCCGCCGCATCACCAGGGCCGCCAAGCGCCGCAACCCGCACCGAGCGCCGCCACGCCGCCCGCTCCTTCCTTGTCGGTCGATTCCGTGCCTGAGGCCCTGCTCCTCTGCCCTGCCGGCCCTCCTCTGCCTCACCACGGCCGCACCTGATCCCCGTCGGCCCCGCCGCCGAGCGCCTCCAGCCGCCGTCGTCAGAATCTTCCTCACCTACGACCAGTGCCGCCGTCATCAGCCCCGATCACTTGCTCCAGCGCCATGGATGGCCACCGAGGGAGCTCGCCCCGGCCTCCTCCTGATGACCGGCCCCGTCGCCGGCGACCACCTCGTCTCGTCTCTACCCTGCACCAGCGCCGCGACTTCCTCCTCGGCCTTGTGGAAATTCCCTCATCGCTCGCTTGACCGCGAGCACACCTACAGTCGTTGCTTCCCCAGCTGCGCCATGGCCTCTTCTTCCTCCCCGAACAGGAGCTCCGCCTCACCTGCTTCACGCCAAGGCCGAAGCCGGCCACTTGTCCATCGCCTCCTTGCTGCTGCCTCCGTGAAGCTCGAGCGTGGTCTTTCTTTTGTGTGCATCAGATCTGCCATGTTCCTCTTCCAGAGACGCCAAGTGCACGAGGACCTCAAGTACGACTACACCACCATCGGCGCCTATGGATTCGCCAAGTCCGACGACGCTCTTGTACAACTATGATGCCGAGACCGAGACCGGCAAGACCACTACGTCCGATGCCGCGACAAGTACCTCTACGGAACGTGTACGACGACCGTGAACGAAGATGCCAACGTGAACGACTACCGTCGCCCGGAAACGATGGCTTCGTCAAGTACCTCTTCAGAAACGTGAACGACTACTTCCTCTACGATCTTGATCCTCCTCGAAACGAATATTCCGAAGGTATAACCCTGATACGACGCCCGTGAACGGATGCATGTTATGTTGTATGAGATGTATCCCTTGTTGCACCGTGTCCTTTGTGCCTCTCTTTTGTCGCCGACCCGTGGGAACCCGGAAGCCGGGATCACTCCACCTTTTCATCTTGTTCGACTCGCTCACGCCACCTTTCTTTTGCACCGGTCTCTCAACGAGTTACCGGAACCGAGATGTTGCCGTTGCATCATTTTCGAATCGTTGTCGTGGCACCTTTTCTTTCCACCACGGTGACAAGTGCTTCATATCTCTTATGTTAACTCTTTAATAAAATTGCATAAAACTTGAAAATGTCATCCGCATCATAATAACAACATTAAAATGTTTAAAATTGTTGGTTGCATTAAAATTGCTAAATATGCACATGGGGAGTTTCCGGGATTTGATGTTGTTATTTCCGGACTCATTTAAAATGACTAGATAGTGTAGTTTTGCTCATGCTTCACCTCTTGCCATGTTAACAAACATTTAATCTTGTCTTGTAAATAAATGAGAGTCAACTAAATAAATTAAATGTGGTGTTTCGTCAAAATGCAACTCGTTGCATATTGAGCTCCACTTAAATTGTAGTGTTGTTTGTTGTGCACTTTGCCATGCCATGCATAATTAAACCGGGCATGCATCATACTTGGTTGTGCATCATATGCCATGTTTATGCTTGTGTGTTTACCGTGTTGTTTGCTTATTTTCGGTTTGCTTCCCTCGTTAGCTTTGGGTTTGTTCCGGAGTTGTGAGGTTCTGTTCGACTACTTCATGGACCCGTTCTTCTCCCTTGCGGAATCCCAGGCAAGATGATCATACCCTTGGATACCTTTACTACCATTGCCATGCTTAGTTGTCTCGATGCTATCGTTACATGTCGCGCTACCCATCTTTTATGTCAGCCTCTCCTTGTTGCCATGAAACCTCTAACCTTTGACACCTTCCTAGCAAAACCATTGTGTGGCTATGTTACCCGCTTGCTCAGCCCCTCTTATAGCGTTGTTAGTTGCAGGTGAAGATGAAGATTGTTCCAGGAGGGAACTTGTTGTTGGAATATCACAATATCTATTATTATTATTAACACACCTATATACTGGTCATGGGTGGAAGGCTTGGCCTTTTGCTCGGTGTTTTGTTCCACTCATGCCACCTTAGGCGTCGATAAACCGGCATTATGTTCCTTGATTTTTTGCGTTCCTTACACGATGGGTATATGGGGACCCCTTGACACTTCGACTTTGAATAACACTCCTCCAGCAAGGCCCAACATTGGTTTTAATTTGCTCATAATAACAATTTAATTAATTAATTAATTTGCATAAGGGGGACGCTGATGGTGTTGGTCCCAAATAGAGTCGTTTACGGCGCCACCCCCTTGGAAACTTGGGGTTTGGCTGCTGTACGCTGTGCTCATCCGGTCGTGGCCTGAGACGAGATACGCGCGGCTACTATCAGGGTGTCGGCACGCCGGGAGGTCCTGCTGGACTTGTTTTACCATTGTCGAAATGTCTTGTGCACCGGGATGCCGAGCCTGATCGGATTTCCCTAAGATAAGGGGTGATGATATTATATTTATCACTTCAGCTAATCATGAGAGCTTGTGATGGGCTAAGTTGGGACACCCCTGCAGGGTTATGATCTTTCGAAAGCCGTGCCCGCGGTTATGTGGCAGATTGGAATTTGTTAATGTCCGGTTGTAGAAAACTTGACAGATGATCCGAAGTAAAACACACAATTGTGTGAGTAACCGTGACTGTATCTTTTCACTTTGAGAAGAGAACACGGTGGGGTTATGTTTGACTCGTAGGCAGTTCAGGATCTTTAACGATCACTACTAGTTTGCGACCGTTTGCGTAGATGCTCATTTTATTCTTGTACTCGTAAGTTAGCTACCATATTATGCTTAGCCACTGCTGCAACCTCACCACTTTACCTCTTCCTACCCATAAAGCTTTGCTAGTCTTGATACCCATGGTTATGGGATTGCTGAGTCCTCGTGGCTCACAGATAATACAACACCAGATGCAGGTTCAGCCGAGAATGATGCAGGAGCTGGTTCAAGTTCTACACTTGGAGCTCGATGAAGAGAGTGGCCGTTTGCTTGTGACGTTTTCGACGATCAGTAGTGGTTTCTACTAGGGCGATTCGGACCTGTGGCTTTATGTTTTGGTATCTTTCTTTTGGATCTTCGCCCGTAGTCGGGTTGTGATGTTTTTGAATGATGTTTTGCTTATGTAATGTATTGTGTGAAGTGGCGAGTGTAAGCCAACTATCTCCTTTTGGAATTTCAGCCCTATTTTTACATGAGTCGTGCAAAGATACCAAACTTGAGATCATTCCAGAATGGGCTTATACCTTTAAGTCGTGCCTCGACACGTAGGAGGTATAGTCCCATCCTGGGCATTACAATACGATACCGGGGCAGCTCCCCCAAGCTTGGCAGTTGACAAGGGGAGTGCCCATACACATGTGATTATGTCTCTTTCTCCGGAGGTGGCGATGATGGAGTGTTGATGATGTAGGCTTGTCGTCCATCTTCCAAGGCATAGGCTTACCCTCGTAGAAAGATGATTGAGTCTCCGGGATCCTCAAATCTGCAGCCAAACTCATCTTCTTGAATCTATATTCATACTCACAGTTTTGGTTTTGCAGGTCATGGATCTGGGCTTGGAGGTGCTCGATTTTCTCGTGAAGCTTGAAGATGGCCTCCCCGGTGTTCTTGGCATGCAGCTTGTGGTTGTTGGTGAACTCCGCGATCATCATGTGGTTGGCATTGAGTCCTCGTTCCACCATCCCTTGTCACTTGAAAACTTGTTGCTCCATTGCGTCGAGTCTTGCCTCCATGCTTCCGGTCCTCCTTGGTCCCTCAACATCACGGATGTGCAGCACCCCCTCACGCACCTCAATGGTTTGAGGGTGTTGCAGCACCTCCGTGAGGTAGGGGTTGATGACCTTCTCGAAAAACTTGTACTTGGGGGCGCTTGAAGACGTCATGGTGATATAGATCTATCAGAAACACAGCTCGAAATAAAAGTAGAGTATTTTGTCATGGTACCGTGGTCAAAACCTTCGGGAGATTATATAATGAACTTTTACCGACCAAAAGAAGTATCGTGCAAGAAAACAGAGTCCAGAGGGCACACAAGGTGCCCACGAGGTAGGGGGGCTCGCCCTCTGCCGTCGTGGACGCCTCATGTCCCGTTCGGACTACTTCTTATTTTCCTATTTTCTTAAATATTCCAAAACGGAGAAAAAATCGCCATTAGAACTGTTTGGAGTCGGTTTACTTACAGTACCACACACCTCTTCCTTTTCAGAGTCTGAATCATTCTGGAAAGTGTCCCTTATGTATTCCTCCGGGGTTACAGTTTCAATGACGTTAGTTTCAACATTTATGGGATTACCTGGGATATAATGTTTGATTCTTTGGCCGTTTACCACCTTTGGATTTGTGCCTTCGAAGTTGTTTATTTTTATGGCACCGGAACGATAGAACTCCTCGATAACGTAAGGACCTTCTCATTTAGAGAGAAGTTTTCCTGCAAAAGATCTTAAACGAGAGTTGTATAGCAAAACATAATCACCTACGTTAAACTCACGCTTTTGTATCCTTTTGGCATGCCATCTTTTAACCTTTTCTTTAAACTGTTTGGCATTTTCATAGGCCTCGGTTCTCCATTCATCAAGCGAGCTAATGTCAAATAACCTCTTCTCACCGGCAAGTTTGAAATCATAATTGAGCTCTTTAATAGCCCAATATGCCTTATGTTCTTGTTTGAGAGGTAAGTGACATGCTTTTCCATAAACCATTTATACGGAGACATGCCCACAGGATTTTTATATGTAGTTCTATAGGCCCATAATGCATCATCAGGTTTCTTAGACCAATTCTTTCTAGATCTATTAACAATCTTTTGAAAAATTAATTTTAGTTGTCTGTTACTTAGTTCTACTTGACCACTAGACTGTGGGTGGTAAGGGAATGCAATTCTATGATTAACATCATACTTAGCAAGCATTTTGCGAAAAGCACCATGAATAAAATGTGAACCACCATCAGTCATAAAGTATCTAGGGACTCCAAACCTCGGAAAAATAACTTCTCTAAGCATCTTAATAGAGGTGTTGTGATCAGCACTACTAGTTGGAATAGCTTCTACCTACTTAGTAACGTAATCAACAACAACTAAAATATGTGTAAACCCATTAAAGGAAGGAAACTGTCCCATCTAATCAAAGCCCCAGACATCAAATGGTTCAATAACAAGTGAATAGTTCATAGGCATTTCTTGACGTCTACTAATATTACCAATTCTTTGGCATTCATCACAAGACAAGACAAACTTACGGGCATCCTTGAAGAGAGTGGGCCAATAAAAACCAGATTGCAGTACCTTATGTGCAGTTCTATCTCCAGCATGGTGTCCTCCATAAGCCTCGGAGTGACACTTGCGTAGGATATGTTCTTGTTCATGCTCAGGTACACAACGTCTAATAATACCATCTACTCCTTTTTATAAAGGTGTGGGTCATCCCAGAAGTAATGTCTTAAATCGTAGAAAAACTTTTTCTTTTGCTGGTATGTGAGACTAGGTGGTATAAATTTAGCGACAATATAATTAGCATAATCAGCATACCATGGAGCAGTACGAGAAGCATTTATGACAGCTAATTGTTCATCAGGAAAGCTATCATCAATGGGTAGAGGGTCATCAAGAACATTCTCTAATCTAGATAAGTTGTGTGCAACGGGGTTCTCAGCTCCCTTTCTATCAGTAATATGCAAATCAAATTCATGTAGCAAGAGAAACCATCTAGTAAGTCTAGGTTTATCATCTTTCTTTTCCATAAGATATTTAATAGTAGCATGATCAGTGTGAACAGTTACTTTAGAATCAACAATATAAGGTCTGAACTTATCACAAGCAAATACAACTGCTATTCAGTAGTAGCATAATTTCTCTGGGTACTGTCTAGAGTTTTACTAGCATATTGGATAACATTTAATTTCTTATCAACTATTTGTCCTAGAACAGCACCTACAACATAATCACTAGCATCGCACATATTTTCAAAGGGTAAATTCCAGTCAGGAGGCTGGACAATAGGTGCATAAATCAATGTTTTCTTAAGTATTTCAAATGCTTCTACACAATCATCATCAAAAACAAAAGGAACATCTTTTTGTAAGAGGTTAGTGTCGGGGGAAACTGTCCACCACGAGCACCTATGGGACCGGAGCCCCTTGTTCGTGCGGTAAGGGAGCGGAGGGAGCACGAAGAGCAGATCGTGGAGAGCACGCGGGCAGTTTACCCAGGTTCGGGCCGCGATCGACGCGTAAAACCCTACTCCTGCTTAGTTTGTATTGAGTTGGGGAGTTCGGGAGCTTGAAAAACTAGCTACACCGAGCAAATGAACGATCTAGGTTCCGAACCCTTTCTACGTTGTGCATGGGCCTCCTTTTATAGCTCAAGGGGTCACCGACAGGTGTCAACGTAGGAGAAAGGGGTAAAAAGGTAACTTTGATGGTAGTTGTAACAGTGCGGGAACAATGGATGAACAGTGGATGAACAGTGGTCACCACCTACTTTGACAATGGGGGACAAGGGCATTAAATGCCCGTCACCGTCGACCCCAAAAGCGCCCGCCCTTGCGTCTCCGTTTGCCACGGCGACGGCTTCGTCACCGTATAGTGCCACCGTGTCCCCCAGGCTGCACGGCCATCCGCCACGCGCCCCTGGAATGGTCCCAGGACGACGCGTGGTTCGATGAGCTGGAGCGCGGGCACACAACGTAACTCTCCCCGGCAAGCACCTTGCCGGGGCCTTGACCTTGCCGGGCCCGGAAGCTTGTCGGGCTCTGAAGCTTGTCGCTCCCCGGGCCCTGCCGGGGCGCATGCCGCGCCGAGGCATGTCTTCTGAAATGTGATCTTCTGGTCTTCCTGGCAAGCCCCTCTTGCCAGGGTCTTGTGCTAGTGAGGTAATCTTGAGCCTGGGACGGCCTTCCCGGCAAGCTCCACTTGCCGGGGCCTCGATCTTCTGTCTTGTATACTTTGTTTTTGAATGGCCTTGTATGGGGCAGAAGAGGTCTCCGGCAAGCACGTGGTAGGCCCTGCCGCGGGAAGCTGCTACTGCCCGTGCACAAGTTGGGGTACTGAGGTACCCCTACCTTAGTACACCGACAGGAGCCCCCGGGCCTGGGCCACACACGGTGTCGAGCGCTGTTGGGCCAGGCCCAAAACAGTGCACGGGCACGCGCGGCCCACGGCACGCCGAATCCCCTTCCGCATCCGCCGCGTCCCTACGTAACGGCACGCGTCGATTGCGGCGTCGTGGAAGGGAACGTGGCCACGTTCTTTAATGGGAAATGCAGAGCGTCCCCCACTCCCCCCTTAAAAGCAGAGGAAGCAGGGGCCGTTACCTTACTTCGCCTTCATTGCTTCTTCCATCTCCAGAAATTCCCCTCTGCGCTCCGCCTCCACACCTCCTCCACCGTCTCTTGCATCTGCGGCGCCGCCGGACTCCTCGCCCTCCTTCCCTCGCCGCCTCCGCCATGGCCCCGAAGACCGAGAAGGCGAAGGCGGAGAAGACCAAGAAGGAGAAATCCGAGCAGGCGGCGAGGCTTGCTCTCCTACGGAAGAGGAATGTCGTCTTCGCGCCGAGGCTCAGCGCGCGGGAGCTCTGGAACAAGTACTACTTGTTCTGGGCCAAGAAGACCAAGGCGCATCCTCGGACCAGAGTCTATCCCGCCGCCGCCAAGGACATGTACCCCGGCGGGTATTTCTTCTTCGCTGCTTTCTTCCACTGCGGCCTTTGTCCTCCCTTTTCTGAATTTTTCTGCGATATCATGAACACCTATAACCTCCACCTTCTAGACTTCACCCCCAACGCCATCCTCACGATGGCGGTTTTCGCACATCTGTGCGAAAACTATATTGGGATCTATCCGAATGTAGCACTTTTTAGGCACTTCTTTATGCCTAGAGTAGAGGCCGGCGCCCCCCTCTCCGGGGGGATCTCTTGGGTCTTCCGCTTGAACAAAAAGGAGTCCTATCTGCAAGGGGAGCTCCGCGGCAAGTGGGAGGAGTGGCGCGCGGACTGGTGCTGGGTAGTTGAGGACGAGCCGCAACCCTTCACCGCGCCGCGCACAACAGCCATAGTGCGCGGCAGGGACTGGAGTGAGCTGGACTCGGACAACATCAAGCTCAACGTCGCCCTTGTCAGAATTCTTCGTCTCCGGGTAGCCAAGTTGACCATGGGAGAAGTAGGGGCAGACTTCCTGCGCCGCCGCATTGCCCCTCTACAGGAGAGGAAGAGGCCAGCATGGGAGTATGGCAACGCGGCGGACATTATGAGACTGCGCCCAGGGCTTAACTTCAATTTCACGTCGCTGGAGCTGAAGGGGATGGTCCGGGAAATTTTTAAGCACGACCCGGCCCACCCGGAGTGGTTCATAGCTCCCCGGGGAGTGGTGCCCCTCTGCAACAGCACGGCCCGGGATCCCCTACGCGCAATGATGCCCGCATGCGACTCGCATGGCGTGGATCCAACGTGGATAGCGCCCAAGCCAGACGCCATCATGAGCTTCTTCGACAACCTGGTGGAGGTGCCGAAGAACAAGGAAGAGATCAAGGGTCTCACCCGGGCCACCACTGATCGGGAGATTGCCTATATAGCTTCCCGGGTAGAAGAGGCCGCCGCAGCCGCAGCGGCGGGGGAGTTCGGGTTCACAGTTGAAGAGGCAGAGGCTGCGGAAGCGTCATGCCAAGCAGAGGAGGCGGAGATCCGCAGGCTGCTCAAGCTTCCCCCTGACAAGCTCGCCGGGGTCCCTTCTTTGAGGCACGCCGGGATCCCCGGAGTTGTGACCGAGGCCGCGGCAAGGGGCAAGGTTGCCGAAGGAAACAGAGGCGCCGGAGGGAGCGGAGGCGCCGGAGGGGGCACGGCCGCAGGGCAGGGCGCTAGGCCCAGCGAGCCGGCCGAGGAGGAGGAGGAGGAGGACGCCGGGGCCGGCGAGGACTCCGGTGGGTCTCTGGGACTCTACAATGACGACGTCTCCTCGTCCTCGGAGACCTCCCCGCCCCGGGCAAGTCCCAGGTGATCTCCGCTGAAGCGCCTCCGCAAGGCGACGACGGCGACGAGGGCGCAGGCCCCCCGACAACAACCAGCTCGCCGGGCGGCGCGAGCTACCCGGGGGAGTCAAGGCGCGACGGGAGCACCCGGCGCACCAACCGTGGCGGAGGCGACCCGCGCACAGGCCACGGCGGAGGCACCCCGTCCGTCAGTGCCAAGTGGAGGAGGGTCTTTACAGAGCGGAGTAGCTGCTCCGCCCGCTCCCCGGGCCCCGGCGTCCGCAGGGGGCGGGTCTTCGCAGCCCCCAGCCCCGGGGACCGCCAAGCGCCCGAGGGAGCCTTCCCCTCCTGCTCCTCGCGCGGACGTGCCTCAGGTGGCGTTCGACTTCTCCGCCTTGAGCGACGACGACGGCGACGAGGAACAGGAGTAAGGACTTGAAGTTTTGTATCTTCTTTTAACTTTGTCTTGATTCTTCTGTTGACGATTCTGATCTTGCTTCTTGCTTTGATTTCAGGACCCTGGCCCAGCGAGCGGCGAAGAAGGCCAAGGTTCCCGTGGTCGAGGTCGAGGACGACTCGCCCGTCACGGCGACAGGGGACGTGCCAGCGACGAGCTTGCCAGACCCGAGCGCTGCTCCGAGGAGCAGCCCCCAGCGCAGCCCCCAGCGTAAGTCTGGGCTTTGATCTTTCCGCTCGTCGGGCGCGCTTGAGGATTTTGCCTTGTACTAACATCTTGTTATTTTTGTTTTGTCTTGATTGTCTTGTGCAGAGGTGGAGCCGCAGCCACAGGAGCACCCGGAGATCACCCCCGAGGAACCGCAGGCCCCGCCGTCCCCGCCAAGGACGAACTCTCCGGCGAGAGAGAGCGCTCCGCCAAGGGCGGGTACTCCGCCAAGGGCGAGTACCCCGCCAAGGGCGAGCAGCCCGGCGAGGGTGGCCACCCCGCCAAGGGAGAGCTCCCCGGCGAGGGAGCCTGCCGTCGACGAAGTCCGCCAAGGTAGGTCTTGTAACTCCGTCTTCTCGTACTTGTCTTTTTTGGATATTTGCTTGAACTTTTTCCTTTATTTTTCTTCTTCTTCTATCAGATCCTCCTCCCCCGGAGCGGATGGAGACGGAGGTCATCGTCGAGGAGGAGGGCGCGCAGGGCGACGGCGGCGACGCTTCGGTCATTGAAGACACGGTGGGAGCCGCCGAGCCTGCCGCGGAGGAGACCGCTCCGACCGCAGACGCAGCGGTCGGGAAGGGGGACGGCGGCCATACTGCCGGCCCGGAGGCGGCAGGAGCGTCAAGCGCTGCGCCGGCCGCCGACCCTTCCACCGAGAAGGAGCAGTCCGCCCACTACCTTGAGGCTCCCAACGGCGTCTTCATCCAAGTGCCGTGGGGATCCTCGTCGCGAGCCCCCGCGGAGGGAGAGGCCTTTGATGGAGAGGTCCTCGCCTCCGCGGGCCTGAAGATCGTCGAAGCGCCTGGCGGGAGCGACGAGCCCGAGGAGGAGAAGTTGCTCCACCGGCTCCTGGCCCTTTACCGGGCCAGGCAGGCGAAGCTCGAGTCTCGGGAGGCCCTCACCGCCAAGGCCGCAGCTGATATGGAGAAGCGCGCCGCCGAGCTCCGCGCCGCCAACCAGGCGGCCCTCCGCGAACTAGCGGAGGAGCGCGAGAGGCTCGCCGGCGAGTACCAGGAGTGGCTCTTGGAGAAGGCCGAGGCCGAGGAGCAGCAGCGACTCGCCGGAGAAGAGCTGTCCCGGCGAGAAGGAGAGCTCACCCAACGGAAGATCAACCTCGATGCTCACGAGGAAGACCTTACCGCCCGGGAGCAGGCCCTTGGCGGGGAACTGAAGGAGGCGAAGGCCGCCGCGGCCGCCGCGGAGACCGCCAAGAAGGAGCTCGAGGCCAAGGTTGCGCAGCTGGAGGAGTTCCTGAGGGTGAGCACGGAGAGGGTCACCGCGCTCAACATAGAGCGCGAGAAGGACGCCCATACTAACTCTGAACTCCAGGTGCGCCTTTCCAAGCAAGGCGACGAGCTGAAGGCCGCCAAGGACTCGATTGCAGATCTGGAGCTGAAGGTTTCCACACTGAAGGACTCTCTTGACGCCGTCCGGGATCGGGAAACTAAGCTGAAGGACGAGCTCCGCAGGGAGCGGGGCCTGGTTGAGAGTGCCGCCACTTCAGCTGAGAACTTCCGCCGGACCGTCGAGGTATGGACCGAAGACCTGGTGGCTTCCGCCGCTGCCATCGACAAGGAGCTGATGGCGCTGAGGGTTGAGCATCTCATATACTCTCCAGATCCAAACCTCCCCCACAGCGCCAAGCTCAGCCTTTTCTTCAGAGGGGTCGCGCCGGCTCTTGCAAATCTTCAGAAGAAGCTTCCCGCGCAACTGGCCGAGGAGTCACGCCAGCTCTGCGCGGGAACTTTGGAGCACGTTCTGACGAAGATAGTGTACCGCAATCCTGGCATAAACCTCGTCAACGTTCTCCGCAGCTTGCCGGCCGACGCGGATATGGAGGCGCTGAAGGCGCAGGTCGCCCACATTATCGCCAAGGTGAACAAGATCTCCAGGGTTGAAGGCGACCGCGTAGATTAGGCCTCTTCCTTTTTATTTTCTTTGTTATTGCTTGCTTCCCGGTAAAGCTTCTTCTTTCTCGAACAGCACTCGGTTCATCTTCCATCTCC
>LR738714.1:441503908-441628845 GCA_902687465.1 Secale cereale
CCCCCCCCGGCAAACTTGTGCGCGAGGAACATTCCTTCTGCTTAAGAGGAAAAGAGAAAGAAGAGGGAAACAAGTATATGGCCTTTCGGCGTGCTAATGCTTACCGGATACGTGTGTTGCACAAGATGCCAAATAATGCATGCAAATAGCGAAGAAAAGCATGGAAAAGGCAAATAGCGCAAAACACAAAAAGCTTTACTGATGCACGGGATCTGCGCCCGGCTTTGTACAAAGGGTTACATGCAACAGCGGCAAGGCTTGTACAAAAGGTGGTTGCCGGAGCGGATCACGGCAACCGCGCCTTATCGGTGAAACTTGCGAAGATGCTCTATGTTCCAGGAGTTGCTCACCGGTAAGCCTTCTTCGGTCTCAAGGCGGACAGCTCCGGGCCTTGTGACTTGTCTCACCCGATAAGGGCCTTCCCACTTCGGCGTCAACTTGTTGGAGTTCTTGGCGGACTGAACACGCCGAAGAACAAGGTCGCCTTCCTCGAGACTCCTGGCCTTGACCTTGCGGCTATGATAGCGGCGCAAGGCTTGCTGGTATCGCGCAGCTCGTACAGCAGCCTGGAGACGTTCCTCCTCGAGGAGCAATGCATCATCTTGTCGCAGTTGCTTTTGCTCGAACTCATCATAAGCAAGCACTCGAGGAGATCCGTATACGAGTTCCGTGGGGAGAACTGCCTCTGCCCCATAGACTAGGGCAAAGGGTGTCTGTCCGGTGGCTCGACTTGGTGTCGTTCTGATTGACCAAAGAGCCGCCGGTAACTCCTCTATCCAGTTTCTTCCGCACTTGCGCAGCCTGTCAAAGGTCCTTGTCTTGAGTCCGCGCAACACTTCAGCATTGGCCCTCTCCGCTTGACCGTTGCTCCTCGGGTGAGCAACAGAAGCGAAACAGACCTTGGCGCCAAGGTCTTGGACGTACTACATGAAGGTGCGACTAGTAAATTGTGTACCGTTGTCGGTGATGATCCTTTTAGGGATTCCGAAACGGCAAACAATCGACCTGAAGAACCTGACCGCTGACTGTGCTGTCACCTTTCTCACTGGTTCCACTTCTGGCCACTTTGTGAACTTGTCGATTGCAACGTACAAGTATTCAAAGCCCTCGACAGCTCGGGGTAAGGGGCCGAGGATATCGAGCCCCGAGACCGAGAAGGGCTAGGACAAAGGAATCGTCTGGAGAGCTTGAGCTGGCTGATGAATTTGCTTTGCATGGAACTGGCACGCTTCACACTTGGTTACTAGTGCAGTTGCGTCTTGGAGGGCTTCTTGCCAAAAGAACCCTTGCCGGAAAGCTTTCCCGGCAAGTGCCCTTGCGCCAATGTGGTGGCCACATATGCCTCCGTGTATCTCTGCCAACAGCTTCTGTCCATCTTCTCTGGAAATGCACTTCAACCTGACACCATTGAGTCTTCTTCTGTACAGCTCGTTATCCACGAACTGGTACATACTTGACTGCCTTGTTATCTTCTCTATCTCTGCTGGGTCGTCGGGAAGTTCTCCAGTTTGTAGAAAACGGACGATCTGCTGTGCCCATGCCGGAGCCCGAGGCTCAACGGCAAGGACTAAAGGCATGAGGGCCGCTGCAGGAACCTCAGCTTCTATGGCAAGAACCTCTGGTTCTGCCGGAGCTGATGGTCCCCCGGCAAGCTCGCCGGGGCGAGGCTTGTCGGGAACGATTGCTTCAACTGTACAGACCCTTGGGTCTGCAGGAGCAAACTGTTCCTCAGCGTTCTGGTCGTTGATCTTGGGGACCTTGGCGGCGGCCTCGGGGAGATCCGTCGGCAAGTAGTCGCCGGAGACCAACTTTCTCTTCTTGGGTTGCCCAATTGATGGTGTGACGGATGGCTGAGTTAGCTTGAGCAAGAAGGTCCCTGGTTCCACAGGTAACTTCATCGCAGCACACTTTGAAAGGCCATCTGCATTGTCATTCTGAGCTCTCGGGACGTGCTCCATCTGCAGACCTTCAAAGTGCTCTTCAAGCTTCCTCACTTCATCTACATAAGCTTCCATCAAAGGGCTCTGGTAGCTCTTGTTGACTTGTCGGACCACCAACTGAGAATCTCCCCGGACAATCAGCTTCCTGATCCCAAGTTCGGCCGCAATCCTGAGGCCGGCAAGCAAGCTTTCATACTCAGCAGTATTGTTTGTCGCTTGCTCCCTGGGAAAGTGCATCTGGATAACGTACTTGAGGTGCTCTCCGGTGGGCGCGATGAGTACCACGCCGGCACCGGCGCCTTGCAGCGAGAAGGCACCATCAAAGTACATTACCCATTCACTTGTCGCTTCTTGTACGGGTACACTTGTTTCCGGAACTTCCTCATCGGGCGTTGGGGTCCATTCAGCTATGAATTCTGCCAAAGCTCGGCTCTGAATAGTTGAAGTACTCTCAAACTTGAGACCAAAGCTTGACAGCTCCAGTGCCCACTCGACGATCCTGCCTGTTGCTTCTGGGTTGTGCAATATCCTCTTCAACGGAAAGCGAGTGACCACTGTTATCTCGTGTGCTTGGAAGTAATGGCGCAGCTTTCTCGAGGCCATGAGGAGGCCGAAAAGCAACTTCTGCACCCCGGAGTATCTTGATCTAGCCCCCTGCAAGAGGGAACTCACAAAATACACCGGGCGCTGCACCATCTTTCTTCGCACTTCTCCTTGTTCCTGCGCAGAGTTGTCCTTGTCGGGGCCAGAGCTTGTCGGAGCAGCCCCCTGCTTGTCGCTGGATTCGCTTGCCGGTGGCGTAGACTCCTCGTCGGCCTCCCTCTCCGCTACTAACGCAGCACTAACCACTTGATTGGTTGCTGCTAGGTACAGCAGCAACTTCTCTTGCGGCCTAGGCGCGACAAGTATGGGAGTGGAGGATAGGTACCGTTTCAAGTCTTGCAGCGCTGCCTCCGCTTCCGGAGTCCACTTCACGGGACCTGCCATCTTCAAGATTTTGAAGAAAGGTAGGGCGCGTTCTGCAGACTTCGAAATGAACCTACTGAGGGCAGCCACACAACCTGCAAGCCTCCTGACATCCTTGACGCGCTTCGGGGCTTCTATCTGCTCGATGGCTTTAATCTTGTCGGGGTTGGCTTCAATCCCCCTCTGTGACACAAAGAACCCGAGAAGCTTGCCGGAGGGGACTCCAAAGACGCACTTCTCGGGGTTCAACTTAAGTTGGATCTTGCGCAGATTCTCAAATGTCTCTTCCAAATCTTGGATCAGTGTATCCCTGCTCTTGCTCTTCACCACGATATCATCCATGTAAGCCTCTACATTTCTGTGGATCTGTGGCTCAAAAGCAGTGTATACTACCCTTGCAAAGGTTGAGCCTGCATTCTTCAATCCGAAAGGCATGCGAATGAAGCAATATGTGCCACATGGAGTAATGAATGCAGTCTTCTCTTCGTCTTCTTTGGCCATAAAGATCTGGTGGTAGCCTGAATATGCATCAAGAAAGGAGAGCAGCTCGCATCCAGCAGTGGAGTCAACAATCTGGTCAATGCGTGGCAAGGGAAATGGATCCTTGGGACATGCTTTATTCACATCGGTGAAGTCTATACATAGCCTCCACTTCCCGTTGGCCTTACGCACGACAACTGGGTTTGCTAACCACATCGGATGGATCACGCCTCTAACTAGGCCCGCTGCTTCTAGCTTCTTGATCTCTTCGGCAATGAATTCTTGGCGCTCCACGGCTTGCTTTCTGACCTTCTGCTTGACGGGCCGCGCATGAGGACAAACAGCAAGCTTGTGCTCAATTACCTTCCTGGGAACACCGGGGATGTCAGATGGTTGCCAGGCAAACACATCGACATTCGCCCGCAGGAAGGCAACGAGCGCGCTTTCCTATTTGCTGTCAAGTGTGGCACTGATGGTGAAGGTACCACCAGTGCCGTCCTCCTTGGCGGACACCTTCTTGGTTGCCGGAGGAGCGGCCATCCCCTTCTTGTACTTGCCGGTGGAGCTCGATGGAACGTCCTCGACGGCAGCGCAGCACTCCGAGGAGGTGCGGTTGCCGGAGTGGGTCCCAGAGCACTTGCCGGACTTGGTCTTGGTCTTCTTCCCCCCGGGAGCTTCAGCGGCAAGTGTGCTGCTCTCCGCTGCGGCTGCTGCATCCCGGTATATCTTGTCGGCGCAGATAAGCGCGTCCTTCTTGTCGCCATGGACAGAAATGACGCTTATCGGCCCCGGCATCTTGAGTACGTTGTAGGCGTAGTGGGAAGCTGCCATGAATTTGGCGAGGGCAGGACGGCCGAGTATCCCATTATATGGTAATGGTATATCGGCGACGTCGAATGTGATGCGCTCAGTTCTGAAGTTGAGCTCCCCGCCAAAGGTCACTGGCAGAGTGATCTTCCCCTTGGGCTTGCTCCTCCCCGGGTTGATTCCTTGGAAAGAACCGGTCTCTTCGAGCTCGCCATCTGGGATTTGGAGTTTCTTGATCACAGCAGAGGAGATCAAGTTCAGCCCGGCCCCGCCGTCAACCAACATTTTGGTGACCTTGAGGTTGCGGATGGTTGGTGAGACCAACATCGGCAAACACCCGACCGCAGTGGTGCGGTCAGGGTGATCCTCAAGATCAAAAATGATGGGCGTGCTGGACCATTTGAGGAGCCTGCGCGACTCCACGGGCGGCTCTGCTGCATTTACTTCCCGCACCCACTGCTTGAGTTGGCGGTGGGAAGTATGCAGAGAGGCGCCGCCGTCGATGCACAGGACTTCCGTGGCCTTCTGGAACTCCTGCTCACTGTCATCACCTTCCTCCATGTCGTCGTCATCGTCTTCTTCATCCTTGTCGCGGCCCCGGGGAGGTCGGTCACCTTGCCGCTGCTTGGCCTTGCCGCGGCGTCCTCCCCGGCCATTGAATGGCCGCTTCTTGCTTGGCTCCCCTCCGCCACCTTGGGCCTTCTCCTTGTCGCGCCTTTCGTACTCAGCTTTCTGCTGCTCGACGAGGTACTCGACGCGTTTGCAGTTGGAGAGGTCGTGGCCCTTGGTGCGGTGGATCTTGCAGTATTGCTTGTCGGAGCCGTCCTGCTTGTCAGCTGCCGCTACAGGGGCAGGCTCCTTGCCGGAGCCGCCAGCCTGTGTTTGCTTGGCGGGAGCCTCCTTGCCGGACTTCTCGACGGCAAGCACTTCCTTCTTGTTCTTTCTTCTATTGTTCCGCCGCCGGCTCTTCTTTGTCGGGGCGGCATCCTCGCTGTCGCTTCCCCCTGCGCCAGCATCCTCTCCGGGGAGTTTCCTCCCTTCTTCGGCGCGCGCGCACTTTTCAGCTAGAGCATAGAGCTCGCTGACATCCCATATCTTGGTCATGGCCATCTCCTCACGCATGTGGCGGTTACGTACGTTCTGGTGGAATGCGCTGATAACCGCAGCAGGGTGGACGTCGGGGATGTTGTGCTGCACGCGGCTGAAGCGCTGGATGTACTTGCGCAGGGGTTCTCCTTCCTTCTGGGCCAGAATGTGGAGGTCACTCTCCTGGCCGTGGGGTTTGTGGCCGCCCGTGAAGGCGCCAACAAACTGATGGCAAAGATCTGCCCAAGAAGAAATGGAGCCTTCCGGCAAGTGCATAAGCCAAGAACGAACGTTCGGCTTAAGCACTAGCGGGAAGTAATTCGCCAGTATCTTCTCGTCGCGCCCCCCGGCAGCCTGCACCGCGATGGTGTAGATGCTGAGGAATTCCGAGGGGTGCGTCTTGCCGTCGTACTTCTCCGGTACGTCGGGCTTGAAGTTCTTCATGCTGGGCCACTGGACGCGCCGCAGCTCACGGGTAAACGCAGGGCAACCTGCCGCGTACGGCAAGTCGCCTGGTTCACCGGGCGCGTGCGTGTCGACAGCGTTCCCAGCTCGCTGATCTGATTGTCGCCGAGCTTCTCGGCGGCGCTCGATCGTTGTTCGAGCGTCTTCTTGTCGCCGGTCGTCAAGGACCTGGCGCTGGTCCCGACGAGCCCGCGGATTCGACGACGCCGTGGAGTCGTCGTCGACGTTGATCCGGCGGGGAGGCGTCTTCTGCTTCCGCGGCGGGGAGTGCACGGTGGTTGCACCCCCGGCGGTCTTGTCGCCGTCGGCCTTCGTCTTCTCGACTTGCCGTGGCCGCGAGATCGCCGGCTGCTGCGGCGTATCGTTGTTGGCGAAGGCGATCAGGCTCTGGATGGTTGCCCTCCAGTCTTCGGCCTTGTCTGCCGCTGGAGGGAAGTCGAGAAGCAGTTGCGCTCTTGCGAGCGCTTCTGCTGGAGAGGAGGGGAGCGGGGGCGAGCGGCGCGAGCAGCGGGATATGCTCGGACTCCTAACATGGTTAGAAGGAGCAGGGTCCCGCCCCGGCGACCGCGCCTTGCTCGTGCCCGTACGGTGGCCCGGAGCATCCCGCGAGCCTCCGGTTTGCCCTTGGCCCAGCAAGCGGATGCCACCTCCTGTGCCATGGCGCTGCTGGGTTGTTGTTTGCTGAGATGGACGTGGCGCATCTACGGAGACCGAGGCCTTGGAGTTGGTCTGGCCGTCCGCCTTGTCCTTGGATTTAGCGGTGCCGTGAGTTTCCTCACCGGCGACCACTCTTCCGCCGGCGTCTCCTCCACCCACCGTTGGTTCTGGTGGTGGAACAGACGCAGACGGGCCTGCGACCTCCGAAGCCTTCTTCTTCGGGGCCATGCTGTTGTTGCTGATGAAGATGATGTAGCTGGAGAGGTTGATGAAGAATGCGCCCGCGTGAACGCCGGATCAGGTTCGCACAACCTCGACGCCCCCTACCTGGCGCGCCAAAGATGTCGGGGGAAACTGTCCACCACGAGCACCTATGGGACCGGAGCCCCTTGTTCGTGCGGTAAGGGAGCGGAGGGAGCACGAAGAGCAGATCGTGGAGAGCACGCGGGCAGTTTACCCAGGTTCGGGCCGCGATGGACGCGTAAAACCCTACTCCTGCTTAGTTTGTATTGAGTTGGGGAGTTCGGGAGCTTGAAGAACTAGCTACACCGAGCAAATGAGCGATCTAGGTTCCGAACCCTTTCTATGTTGTGCATGGGCCTCCTTTTATAGCTCAAGGGGTCACCGACAGGTGTCAACGTAGGAGAAAGGGGTAAAAAGGTAACTTTGATGGTAGTTGTAACAGTGCGGGAACAGTGGATGAATAGTGGATGAACAGTGGTCACCACCTTCTTTGACAGTGGGGGACAAGGGCATTAAATGCCCGTCACCGTCGACCCCAAAAGCGCCCGCCCTTGCGTCTCCGTTTGCCACGGCGACGGCTTCGTCACCGTATAGTGCCACCGTGTCCCCCAGGCTGCACGGCCATCCGCCACGCGCCCCTGGAATGGTCCCAGGACGACGCGTGGTTCGATGAGCTGGAGCGCGGGCACACAGCGTAACTCTCCCCGGCAAGCACCTTGCCGGGGCCTTGACCTTGCCGGGCCCGGAAGCTTGTCGGGCTCTGAAGCTTGTCGCTCCCCGGGCCCTGCCGGGGCGCATGCCGCGCCGAGGCATGTCTTCTGAAATGTGATCTTCTGGTCTTCCTGGCAAGCCCCTCTTGCCAGGGTCTTGTGCTAGTGAGGTAATCTTGAGCCTGGGACGGCCTTCCCGGCAAGCTCCACTTGCCGGGGCCTCGATCTTCTGTCTTGTATACTTTGTTTTTGAATGGCCTTGTATGGGGCAGAAGAGGTCTCCGGCAAGCACGTGGTAGGCCCTGCCGCGGGAAGCTGCTACTGCCCGTGCACAAGTTGGGGTACTGAGGTACCCCTACCTTAGTACACCGACAGTTAGTCAGAGGCCTAGAGATTTTTTAGAAGTTCTTAATGAACCTCCTATAAAACCCGACATGACCAAGGAAACTTCTTATACCTTTGATGTCCTTGGGACACAGCATCTTTTCAATAGCATCAACTTTAGCTTTATCAACTTCAATACCTCTTTAAAAAAATTTATGCCCCAAGATAATACCTTCATTAACCATAAAGTGGCACTTTTCCCAATTCAGGACAAGATTAGTTTCTTCACATCTCTGCAAAACTCGATCAAGGTTGCTCAAGCAATCATCAAAAGAAGTTCCATAAACAGAAAAATCATTCATGAAAACCTCAACAATCTTTTCACAAAATCAAAGAATATAGCCATCATGCATCTTTGAAAGGTAGCAGGTGCATTACATAAACTAAAAGGCATACGTCTATAAGCAAAGGTACCAAAAGGGCAAGTAAAAGTGGTCTTTTCTTGATCCTCTTTTGACACGGGTATTTGAGAAAAAACCAGAATAGCCATCTAGAAAGCAAAAATGAGTATGTTTGGATAATCTTTCTAGCATTTGATCAATAAAAGGTATAGGGTAATGATCCTTCTTAGTAGCTTTATTTAATTTACGGAAATCAATTACCATTCTATAGACTATAACAATTCTTTGTGGGATCAATTCATCTTTATCATTAGGAACGACAGTAATAGCTCCCTTCTTAGGAACACAATGGACAAGACATACCCACTGACTATCAGCAACTGGATAAATTATATCTGCCTCTAGAAGCTTTAGTATTTCTTTTCTTACCACTTCTTTCATCCTAGGATTTAACCGTCGTTGGTGATCAACAACCGGTTTAGCGTCTTTCTCCAATTTAATTTTATGCTGGCACAGAGTGGGACTAATGCCCTTAAGATCATCAAGAGTATATCCAATGGCAGCATGGTGCTTCTTCAGAGTTTTCAATAATTTCTCTTCTTCCTGCTTTGAAAGGTTAGCACTTATAATAACAGGGTATATGTTCTTTTCATCGAGATAAGCATACTTAAGAGTATCAGGTAATGGTTTGAGCTCAAACAAGGGATCACCCTTGGGTGGAGGAGGATCCCCTAGAATTTCAACAGGCAAGTTCTGTTTCAATAAAGGTGCTTGTTTAAAGAATATTTCATCTATTTCCATTCACTCATTCATATATATTTCATTTTCATGGTCTAGTAGATATTGTTCTAAAGGGTCGTTAGGAGGCACAACAATAGAAGCAAGACCAATAATTTCAACCTTACTAGGCCATTCTTTATCATGGCATTGTCTATGAAATTTAGCAAAGTTAAAATCATGAGACATATCCCCTAAACTAATAGTAACAACATCCTTTTTGCAGTCTATCTTAGCATTAACAGTATTCAAGAAGGGTCTACCAAATATAAAGGGGCAAAAATCATCGTGTGGGGAACCAAGAACAAGAAAATCAGTAGGGTATTTAACTTTCCCACACAGGACTTCAACATCTCTGACAATCCCAACTAGTGAAATAGTGTCTCTATTGGCAAGCTTAATAGTAACATCAATACCTTCTAGCTCAGCAGGTGCAATATCGTGCATAATTTCTTCGTATAAGGAATGAGGTATTGTACTAGCACTAGCACCCATGTCACATAAGCCATGATAGCAATGATCTCCTATTTTAACAGAAATAACAGGCATGCCTACAACAGGTCTATGTTTATTTTTAGTATCGGGTCTAGCAATTCTAGCAGCTTCATCACAGAGGTAAATAACATGCCCATCAATATCATTGACCAAGAGATCCTTAACCATAGCAACACTAGGTTCAACTTTAATTTGCTCAGAGGGTGTAGGTGTTCTAGTATTAATCTTACGAACCACAGGTGAAGCTTTAGCATGATCCTTTATTCTAGCAGGGAAGGGTGGTTTCTCAATATAAGCGGTAGGAACAATAGGATCAACATTATAAGTGATAGTCTTTTCTTCAACTTTAACAGGTTCAACTACTTTTACTTCAATGGGAGGATGATATTTCAACCACTTCTCCTTCATGAGATCAACATGAGTAGCAAATGATTCACAGAAAGAAGCTACTATCTCAGAGTCAAGTCCATGTTTAGTGCTAAAATCACGGAAAACATTGGTATCCATAAAAGATTTAACACATTCAAACTTTGGTGTTATACCTGACTCCTTACCTTCGTCGAGATCCCAATCTTCAGAGTTGCGTTTAATTCTTTCCAATAAATCCCATTTGAATTCAATAGTCTTCATCATAAAAGAACCAGTGCAAGAAGTGTCGAGCATGGAGCGATTATCGAGAGAAAGCCGAGCATAAATTTTTTGAATAATAATTTCTCTTGAAAGCTCATGATTGGGGCATGAATATAAAACTGACTTAAACTTCCCCCAAGCTTGATCGATACTTTCTCCTTTGCGAGGCCCAAAATTATATATATAATTACGATCACAATGAACCTGATGCATAGGATAGAACTTCTGATGAAATTCCAATTTCAATCGGTTGTAGTTCCAGGATCCAACATCATCGCATAGCCTAAACCATGTCAATGCCATTTCCTTCAAATATAAAGGGAATACCTTTTTCTTGATCAAATCTTCGGGCATACCTGCAAGCTTAAATAATCCACAAACTTCATCCACATAGATTAGGTGCAAATCGGGATGCAATGTTCCATCTCCTGTAAAGGGATTAGCTAGCAGTTTCTCCATCATACCCGAAGGAATTTCAAAGTACACATTTTCAGTAGGTTCGGTAGGTTGAGGAGCAACTATTTGCTCTACTGGTCGGGGTGAAGATACCCCGAACAAGCCCCTCAAAGGATTATGTTCCATAGTAAGAAGTGATACTAAATTTCAGCACATTATATAAATTTTTCCTTACCAAATTCCACTTACCAAAGGCGCTTCACTCCCCGGAAACGGTGCCAGAAAAGAGTCTTGATGACCCACAAGTGTAGGGGATCTATAGTAGTCCTTTCGATAAGTAAGAGTATCAAACCAAACGAGGAGCAGAAGGAAATGATAGGCAACTTTCAGTAAGGTATTCTCTGCAAGCACTGAAATTGTCGGTAACAGGTAGTTTTGTGATAAGATAATTTGTAACTAGTAACAAGTAGTAAAAATAAATAAGGTGTAACAAGATGGCCCAATCCTTTTTGTAGCAAAGGACAAGCCTGGACAAACTCTTATATAAAGGAAAGCGCTCCCGAGGACACATGGGAATTATCGTCAAGCTAGTTTTCATCACGCTCATATGATTCGCGTTCTTTACTTTGATAATTTGGTATGTGGGTCGACTAGTGCTTGGGTACTGCCCTTACTTGGAAAAGCATCCCACTTATGATTAACCTGTATTGCAAGTATCCGCAACTACAAAAGAAGTATTAAGTTAAACCTAACCATAGCATGAAACATATGGATCCAAATCAGCACCTTACGAAGCAACGCATAAACTAGGGTTTAAGCTTCTGTCACTCTAGCAACCCATCATCTAGTTATTACTTCCCAATGCCTTCCTCTAGGCCCAAACAATGGTGAAGTGTCATGTAGTCGATGTTCACATAACACCACTAGAGGAAAGACAACATACATCTCATCAAAATATCGAACAAATACCAAATTCACATGACTACTTATAGCAACACTTCTCCCATGTCCTCAGGAACAAATGTAACTACTCACAAATCATATTCATGGTCATAATCAGAGGGATATTAATATGCATAATGGATCTGAACATATGATCTTCCACCAGATAAACCAATTAGCATCAACTACAAGGAGTAATCAACACTACTAGTAACCCGCAGGTACCAATCTGAGGTTTTGATACAAAGATTGGATACAAGAGATGAACTAGGGTTTGAGAGGAGATGGTTCTGGTGAAGAAGTTGATGGAGATTGACCCCCTCCCGATGAGAGGATCGACGGTGATGACGGCGGTGACGATTTCCCCCTCTCGGAGGGATGTTTCCCCGGCAGAACAGCTCCGCCGGAGCCCTAGATTGGTTCCGCCAAGGTTCTGCCTCGAGACAGCGGCGTTTCATCCCAAAAGCTTCCTTCTGATTTTTTCTAGGGCAGAAGACACCTTATACCAGAAGATGGGCATCGGGGGGCTGCCAGGTGGCCCACGAGGCAGGGGGGGCGCGCCCAGGGGGGTAGGGCGCGCCCCCCACCCTTGTGGACGGTGGGTGGCCCCCCTCTGGTGCTTTCTTCGCCCGATATTTTTTATATATTCCAAAACTAACTTTCGTTGAGTTTTAGGGCTTTTTGAGTTGTGCAGAATAGGCCTCCAATATTTGCTCCTTTTCCAGCCCAGAATTCCAGCTGTCAGCATTCTCCCTCTTCATGTAAACCTTGTAAAATAAGAGAGAAAAGGCATAAGTATTGTGACATAATGTGTAATAACATCCCATAATGCAATAAACATCAATATAAAAGCATGATGCAAAATGGATGTATCAATCCCCATCCCCATCCCCCACTCTAGAGTGTCGCAGCCTAACCCCGGCTATGCTTCTCATGGAGCTCGGGGAGTGACTGGCCCAATATAGGTGTATCGCGGTCTCTTCGCCTGACGTCGCCGAGGAAGCTGATGAACATTGTTGGCCACAGGCACTCAATCAGCGGGCTAGAGTACGCGGGTATGTCACGAACGTCGGCTACAACATCAAGGTCATCGGCAGCGATGGCCTCAGGCGGGCTATGCCACAGGTTAAGTGGCCCACCCCCAACCCATCTGGTTCAACCGCCATCGATCACATCCATGGCTCCGCTGCTGATCTCCTCTGGCTCGCTGTCAAGAATTTGCCATCCTACATCGCCATCGAGCCCATTTTGTCATTTTTGAAGGACACGTTTTGTGACGCTGGCTTGGGATTCACAGCTTCCAAGTCAGACCTCATCGACGGCGGCCATGAGGAGGGCATGAAGGAAATATGCCCTAGAGGCAATAATAAAGATGTTATTTGTATTTCCTTATATCATGATAAATGTCTTTTATTCATGCTAGAATTGTATTAACCGGAAACTTAGTACATGTGTGGATACATAGACAAAACAGTATGTCCCTAGTATGCCTCTACTAGACTAGCTCATTGATCAAAGATGGTTATGTTTCCTAACCATAGACATGAGTTGTCATTTGATCAACGGGATCACATCATTAGGAGAATGATGTGATGGACAAGACCCATCCGTTAGCATAGCACTATGATCGTTTAGTTTTACTGCTATTGCTTTCTTCATGACTTATACATGTTCCTATGACTATGAGATTATGCAACTCCCGAATACCGTAGGAACACCTTGTGTGCTATCAAACGTCACAACGTAACTGGGTGATCATAAACATGCTCTACAGGTGTCTCCGAAAGTATTCGTGGTGTTGGCATAGATCAAGATTAGGATTTGTCACTCCGAATGTCGGAGAGGTATCTCTGGGCCCTCTCGGTAACACACATCACAATAAGCCTTGCAAGCAAAAGACTAATGAGCTAGTCACGAGATGATGTGTTACGGAACGAGTAAAGAGACTTGCCGGTAACGAGATTGAACTAGGTATAGAGATACCGACGATCGAATCTCGGGCAAGTAACATACCGTTTGACAAAAGGAACAATGTATGTTGTTATGCGGTTCTGACCGATAAAAGATCTTCGTAGAATATGTAGGAGCCAATATGAACATCCAGGTTCCGCTATTGGTTATTGACCGGAGATGAGTCTCGGTCATGTCTACATAGTTCTCGAACCCGTAGGGTCCGCACGCTTAACGTATGATGACGATCGATATTATGAGTTTATGAGTATTGATGTACCAAAGGTAGTTCGGAGTCCCGGATGAGATCACGGACATGACGAGGAGTCTCGGAATGTCCGAGACATAAAGATTGATATATTCGACGGCTATATTCGGACACCGGAAGTATACCGGAAAAGTTTCGGATTTATCGGGAATGCCGGAGGGGGTTACCGGAACCCCCTACGAGAGGGGATGGTCCATAGTGGGCCTAAAGGGAAAGAGAGAGGCAGCCCATAGGGCTGGCCGGCGCCCCCACCTAGGGTTCCTAGTTGGACTAGGATTGGGGGGGGGGCACCTCTCCTATTCCTTTCCCCCTTCTTCCTTTTGGTGAATCCTACTAGGAATAGGATTGCAATCCTATTCCTAGTAGGACTCCTTCCCTAGCCGCACCAGGAAGGGCCGGCCGGCCTCCCTCCCTTGCTCCTTTATATACGGGGGCAGGGGGGCACCCAAAGACACACAAGTTGAATTGTTTTAGCCATGTGCGGTGCCTCCCTCCACAGAATCACACCTCGGTCATACCGTCGCGGAGCTTAGGCGAAACCCTGCGCCGGTGAACACATCATATCCGTCACCACGCCGTCGTGCTGACGAAACTCTCCCGTGAAGCTCAACTGGATCAAGAGCTCGTGGGACGTCATCAAGCTGAACGTGTGCTGAACGCAGAGGTGCCGTACGTTCGGTGCTTGATTGGTTGGATCGCGAAGAAGTTCGACAACATCAACCGCGTCACTTGACGCTTCCGCTTCCGGTCTACGAGGGTACGTAGACACACTCTTCCCTCTCGTTGCTATGCATCTGGTAGATAGATCTTGCGTGATCGTAGGAAAATTTTAAAATACTACGTTCCCCAACAGTGGCATCATGAGCTAGGTCTATGCGTAGATGATATGCACGAGTAGAACACAATGAGTTGTGGGCGATACTAGTCATATTGCTTACCAGCATGTCATACTTTGCTTCGGCGGTATTGTGAGATGAAGCGGCCCGGACCGACATTACGCGTACGCTTACGCGAGACTGGTTTCACCGTTACGAGCACTCGTTGCTTAAAGGTGACTGGCGGGTGTCTGTCTCTCTCACTTTAGCTGAATCAAGTGTGGCTACGCCCGGTCCTTGTGAAGGTTAAAACAGCACATACTTGACGAAACATCGTTGTGGTTTTGTATGCGTAGGTAAGAACGGTTCTTGCTAAAGCCCGTAGCAGCCACGTAAAACTTGCAACAAACAAAGTAGAGGACGTCTAACTTGTTTTTGCAGGGCATGTTGTGATGTGATATGGTCAAGACATGATGAGTTATACGGTTTTGTATGAGATGATCATGTTTTGTAAGTTATCGGCAACTGGCAGGAGCCATATGGTTGTCGCTTTATTGTATGAAATGCAATCGCCATGTAATTGCTTTACTTTATCACTAAGCGGTAGCGATAGTCGTAGAAGCAATAGTTGGCAAGACGACAATGATGCTACGATAAAGATCAAGGTGTCAAGCCGGTGACGAAGGTGATCATGACGGTGCTTTGAAGATGGAGATCAAAAGCACAAGATGATGATGGCCATATCATGTCACATATTTTGATTGCATGTGATGTTTATCTTATTATGCTTCTTATTTTGCTTAGAACGACGGTAGCATTATAAGATGATCCCTTACTAAATTTCAAGGTATAAGTGTTCTCCCTGAGTATGCACCGTTGCGAAAGTTCGTCGTGCCGAGACACCACGTGATGATCGGGTGTGATAAGCTCTACGTTCAAATACAACGGGTGTAAGCCAGTTTTGCACACGCAGAATACTCGGGTTAAACTTGACGAGCCTAGCATATATAGATATGGCCTCGGAACACTGGAGACCGAAAGGTCGAGCGTGAATCATATAGTAGATATGATCAACATAAGATGTTCACCATTGAAACTACTCCATCTCACGTGATGATCGGACATGGTTTAGTTGATTTGGATCACGTGATCATTTAGATGACCAGAGGGATGTCTATCTAAGTGGGAGTTCTTTAATTTAATATGATTAAATCGAACTTTAATTTATCATGAACTTAGTCCTGATAGTTTTTGCATATCTATGTTGTTGTAGATCAATGGCCCGTGCTACCGTTCCTTTGAATTTTAATGCATTCCTAGAGAAAGCTAAGTTGAAAGATGATGGTAGCAATTACACGGACTGGGTCTGTAACCTGAGGATTATCCTCATTGCTGCACAGAAGAATTATGTCCTTGAAGCACCGCTAGGTGACAAGCCCCCTCCCGCTAATGTAGACGCTTTGAACGTCTGGCAGTCGCGGTCTGATGACTACACGATAGTTCAGTGTGCCATGCTTTACGGCTTAGAACCGGGACTTCAACGACGTTTTGAACGTCATGGACCATATGAGATGTTCCAGGAGTTGAAGTTAATATTTCAAGCAAATGCCCGAATTGAGAAATATGAGATTTCCAATAAATTCTACAGCTGCAAGATGGAGGAGAATAGTTCTATCAGTGAACACTTGCTCAGAATGTCTGGGTACTACAATCATATGACTCAACTTGGTTGCAAAGTTGACGAGGATAGTGTTATTGATAGAGTTCTTCAATCACTACCACCAAGCTATAAAGGCTTCGTGATGAACTATAATATGCAAGGGATACAAAAGACAATTCCCGAGATCTTCGCTATGCTCACAGCTGCGGAGGTAGAAATCAAAAAGGAGAATCAAATGTTGATGGTTAACAATACCACTAGTTTCAAGAAAAAGGGCAAGGAAGGGATTTTCAAGGAGAATAGCAAGATTGTTGCTGCTCTCACAAAAAACCTCAAGTATGGAACCAAGCCTGAAACTGAGTGCTACTACTGCAAGGGGACTGGACACTGGAAGCGGAACTGCCCCAAGTATTTGGCGGATAAGAAGGATGGCGAGATGAACAAAGGTATATGTGATATACATGTTATTGATGTGTACCTTACTAATGCTCGTAGTAGTACCTGGGTATTTGATACCGGTTCGGTTGCTAATATTTGTAACTCGAAACAGGGACTACGGATTAAACGAAGATTGGCTAAGGATGAGGTGACGATGCGCGTGGGAAATGGTTCCAAAGTCGATGTGATCGCCGTCGGCACGCTACCTCTGCATCTACCTTCGGGATTAGTTTTAGACCTAAATAATTGTTATTTGGTGCTAGCGTTGAGCATGAACATTATATCTGGATCTTGTTTATTGTGAGACGGTTATTCATTTAAATCAGAGAATAATGGTTGTTCTATTTTAATGAATAATATCTTTTATGGTCATGCACCCTTAAAGAGTGGTCTATTCTTATTGGATCTCGATTGTAGTGATACACATATTCATAATATTGAAACCAAAAGATGCAAGGTTAATAATGATAGTGCAACTTATTTGTGGCACTGCCGTTTAGGTCATATTGGTGTAAAACGCATGAAAAAACTCCATAATGATGGACTTTTGGAATCGCTTGATTATGAATCACTTGGTGCTTGCGAACCATGCCTCATGGGCAAGATGACTAAAACTCCGTTCTCTGGAACTATGGAGCGAGCAACAGATTTGTTGGAAATCATACATACTAATGTATGTGGACCAATGAGTGTTGATGCTCGCGGCGGGTATCGTTATTTTCTGACCTTCACTGATGATTTGAGCAGATATGGGTATATCTACTTAATGAAGCACAAGTCTGAAACATTTGAAAAGTTCAAAGAATTTCAGAGTGAAGTAGAGAATCATCGTAACAAGAAAATAAAGTTTCTACGATCAGATCGTGGAGGAGAATATTTGAGTTACGAGTTTGGTCTTCATTTGAAACAATGTGGAATAGTTTCACAACTCACGCCACCTGGAACACCACAGCGTAATGGTGTGTCCGAACGTCGTAACCGTACTTTATTAGATATGGTGCGATCTATGATGTCTCTTACCGATTTACCACTATCGTTTTGGGGTTATGCTTTAGAGACAGCTGCATTCACGTTAAATAGGGCACCATCTAAATCCGTTGATACGACACCTTATGAACTATGGTTTGGCAAGAAACCAAAGTTGTCGTTTCTTAAAGTTTGGGGCTGCGATGCTTATGTGAAAACACTTCAACCTGATAAGCTCGAACCCAAGTCGGAAAAATGTGTCTTCATAGGATACCCAAAAGAGACTGTTGGGTACACCTTCTATCACAGATCCGAAGGCAAAATATTCGTTGCTAAGAACGGATCCTTTCTAGAAAAAGAGTTTCTCTCGAAAGAAGTGAGTGGGAGGAAAGTAGAACTTGATGAGGTAATCGTACCTTCTCCCGGATTGGAAAGTAGTACATCACAGGAAATTGTTCCAGTGATTCCTACACCAATTAGTGAGGAAGTTAATGATAATGATCATGAAACTTCAGATCAAGTTTCTGCTGAACGTCGTAGATCAACCAGAGTACGTTCCGCACCAGAGTGGTACGGCAACCCAGTTCTGGAAATCATGTTACTAGACCATGATGAACCTACGAACTATGAGGAAGCGATGATGAGCCCAGATTCTGCAAAATGGCTTGAAGCCATGAAATCTGAGATGGGATCCATGTATGAGAACAAAGTGTGGACTTTGGTTGACTTGCCCGATGATCGGCAAGCCATCGAAAATAAATGGATCTTCAAGAGGAAGACCGACGCAGACGGTAATATTACTGTTTACAAAGCTCAACTTGTTGCGAAAGGTTTTCGACAAGTTCAAGGAGTTGACTACGATGAGACTTTCTCACCTGTAGCGATGCTTAAGTCTGTCCGAATCATGTTAGCAATTGCCGCATTTTATGATTATGAAATCTGGCAAATGGATGTCAAAACTGCATTCCTAAATGGATATCTCAAAGAAGAGTTGTATATGATGCAACCAGAAGGTTTTGTCGATCCAAAAGGTGCTAACAAAGTATGCAAACTCCAGCGATCCATCTATGGACTGGTACAAGCATCTCGGAGTTGGAATATACGCTTTGATGAGGTGATCAAAGCATATGGTTTTATACAGACTTTTGGAGAAGCCTGTATTTACAAGAAAGTGAGTGGGAGCTCTGTAGCATTTCTAATATTATATGTAGATGACATATTATTGATTGGAAATGATATAGAATTTCTGGATAGCATAAAAGGATACTTGAATAAGAGTTTTTCAATGAAAGACCTCGGTGAAGCTGCTTATATATTAGGTATCAAGATCTATAGAGATAGATCAAGACGCTTAATTGGACTTTCACAAAGCACATACCTTGATAAGATTTTGAAGAAGTTCAAAATGGATCAGTCATAGAAAGGGTTCTTGCCTGTTTTACAAGGTATGAAGTTGAGTAAGACTCAATGCCCGACCACTGGAGAAGATAGAGAGAAAATGAAAGTCATTCCCTATGCCTCAGCCATAGGATCTATCATGTATGCAATGCTGTGTACCAGACCTGATGTGTGCCTTGCTATAAGTCTAGCAGGGAGGTACCAAAGTAATCCAGGAGTGGATCACTGGACAGCGGTCAAAAACATCCTAAAGTATCTGAAAAGAACAAAGGATATGTTTCTCGTATATGGAGGTGACAAAGAGCTCGTCGTAAACGGTTACGTCGATTCTAGCTTTGACACTCATCCGGATGACTCAAAGTCACAAACCGGATATGTATTTTTATTGAACGGTGGAGCTGTCAGTTGGTGCAGTTCCAAGCAGAGCGTCGTGGCGGGATCTACGTGTGAAGCGGAATACATAGCTGCTTCGGAAGCAGCAAATGAAGGAGTCTGGATGAAGGAGTTCATATCCGATCTAGGTGTAATACCTAGTGCATCGGGTCCAATGAAAATCTTTTGTGACAACACTGGAGCCATAGCCTTGGCGAAGGAATCCAGGTTTCACAAGAGAACAAAGCACATTAAAAGAAGCTTCAATTCCATCCGCGATCTAGTCAAGGAGGGAGACATAGAGATTTGCAAAATACATACGGATCTGAATGTTGCAGACCCGTTAACTAAGCCTCTTCCACGGGCAAAACATGATCAGCACCAGGACTCCATGGGTGTGAGGATCATCACTTTGTAATCTAGATTATTGACTCTAGTTCAAGTGGGAGACTGAAGGAAATATGCCCTAGAGGCAATAATAAAGATGTTATTTGTATTTCCTTATATCATGATAAATGTCTTTTATTCATGCTAGAATTGTATTAACCGGAAACTTAGTACATGTGTGGATACATAGACAAAACAGTATGTCCCTAGTATGCCTCTACTAGACTAGCTCATTGATCAAAGATGGTTATGTTTCCTAACCATAGACATGAGTTGTCATTTGATCAACGGGATCACATCATTAGGAGAATGATGTGATGGACAAGACCCATCCGTTAGCATAGCACTATGATCGTTTAGTTTTACTGCTATTGCTTTCTTCATGACTTATACATGTTCCTATGACTATGAGATTATGCAACTCCCGAATACCGTAGGAAAACCTTGTGTGCTATCAAACGTCACAACGTAACTGGGTGATCATAAACATGCTCTACAGGTGTCTCCGAAAGTATTCGTGGTGTTGGCATAGATCAAGATTAGGATTTGTCACTCCGAATGTCGGAGAGGTATCTCTGGGCCCTCTCGGTAACACACATCACAATAAGCCTTGCAAGAAAAAGACTAATGAGCTAGTCACGAGATGATGTGTTACGGAACAGGTAAAGAGACTTGCCGGTAACGAGATTGAACTAGGTATAGAGATACCGACGATCGAATCTCGGGCAAGTAACATACCGTTTGACAAAAGGAACAACGTATGTTGTTATGCGGTTCTGACCGATAAAAGATCTTCGTAGAATATGTAGGAGCCAATATGAACATCCAGGTTCCGCTATTGGTTATTGACCGGAGATGAGTCTCGGTCATGTCTACATAGTTCTCGAACCCGTAGGGTCCGCACGCTTAACGTTTGATGACGATCGGTATTATGAGTTTATGAGTATTGATGTACCGAAGGTAGTTCGGAGTCCCGGATGAGATCACGGACGTGACGAGGAGTCTCGGAATGTCCGAGACATAAATATTGATATATTGGACGGCTATATTCGGACACCGGAAGTATACCGGAAAAGTTTCGGATTTATCGGGAATGCCGGAGGGGGTTACCGGAACCCCCTACGAGAGGGGATGGTCCATAGTGGGCCTAAAGGGAAAGAGAGAGGCAGCCCATAGGGCTGGCCGGCGCCCCCACCTAGGGTTCCTAGTTGGACTAGGATTGGGGGGGGGCACCTCTCCTATTCCTTTCCCCCTTCTTCCTTTTGGTGAATCCTACTAGGAATAGGATTGCAATCCTATTCCTAGTAGGACTCCTTCCCTAGCCGCACCAGGAAGGGCCGGCCGGCCTCCCTCCCTTGCTCCCTTATATACGGGGGCAGGGGGACACCCAAAGACACACAAGTTGAATTGTTTTAGCCTTGTGCGGTGCCCCCCTCCACAGAATCACACCTCGGTCATACCGTCGCGGAGCTTAGGCGAAGCCCTGCGCCGGTGAACACATCATTTCCGTCACCACGCCGTCGTGCTGACGAAACTCTCCCGTGAAGCTCAACTGGATCAAGAGCTCGTGGGACGTCATCAAGATGAACGTGTGCTGAACGCGGAGGTGCCGTACGTTCGGTGCTTGATCGGTTGGATCGCGAAGAAGTTCGACAACATCAACCGCGTCACTTGACGCTTCCGCTTCCGGTCTACGAGGGTACGTAGACACACTCTTCCCTCTCGTTGCTATGCATCTGGTAGATAGATCTTGCGTGATCGTAGGAAAATTTTAAAATACTACGTTCCCCAACAGGGCACCCTCTCCAGCTCTTCCAAGGGGAAAGAGCCCGTCAGCTCTTCCAAGGGGAAAGAGCCCGTCTGCGACATCAGGGAGGGCACCCTACAGCCATGCTCTTCCAAGGGGAAGGAGCCCATCTGCAACAACATGGAGCACGTACAGGGTCCGTGCTCTTCCCACGGGAACGAACCCATCTGTGACAAGTGAGGAAACCCATGATTTGTTTTGTCGTGCCTCTTCACAGGGGGGAACCCATGATTTGTTTTGTCAAGTTCCTTTTGTAGTGTAGTGAGAATATGTTCAGTTTTAATTGCTATATTTGGTTGTTTGCTATTTATTTCAGTTGTTCACAATGTGATGCTCTATGTGTGCAATTATTTACTGTGGAGTACATTTCATCAATCCAGTTTTAAACATACCAATCGGAATGCATATATTTGCTTGATGTTAAGCCTCTGATAGCTAGCATATGCGTCTTTTAAAGTTTTTTTATTGTTCGGTTGTTTGTAGTTAGCATATGTCCAGTTTGAAATGCTATCTTTGGTTGTTCTTAGTATGCCTTGTTTATTTCGGTTATTCACAACGTGATGTTCTATATGTGCAAGTATGAACTGTGCAGTTCAATTTCATCAATACCTGTTTCAACAATACCACTATGAATAACTACATTTGGTTGCTGCATCTTGTAGTTAACACGCCTTTTCACTTTTATTTAACAATAACCAACGTACTTCGACCGGCACAATACTAGTTTGAATGACTATGTTTGCTTGTTGTTAAATGTTAGGCCTGTTGCAATTAACACACCTTTCCACTTGTTTGCTTTACTAGCATGCTTAAACTTGCACATTGAAGCTATATTTTGGAGATTATTTTGTCTGCCATGGATAATTTTGGTTGATGTTTAGCCTGTTGTGCTTAACATGCCTCTTGATGTACCTACATAGGACAATTTTGGGAACGAATGCTATTTTCCATCGAGGTTAGTTTCATCCCATGGATTATATATACTCATTGTTCAGGATATCTGTAGCTGGTACCATATAGGCAGGGGGCTGATAAGGGACTGATTGGTGAATAAGATTTTTAACTGAATATATCTGTAACCCATTTATCGTTAGGTTAACTAGGGCCATATGTAATATATCTGAGGCTACATAGCAACATGCACTGTACTTAATGTCTGAATATGCAATCCTAGGCTACATAGCAACAAGGAAGAGTGTTACCTTAATGTTCTGATGATGTCTAGATATACATAGAAGAGCAGCAACAACAACAACAACAAAAACACATCCTTGTTTGGATACTCAACTTAGCTAGAGGTTAGAGTTAGTTTCTAGCTCATGACTAACCCTGAACTAACTCCATCCAAATAGGTGTTTGGATGACAGGGTTAGATTTGCAATAAATGCACTAGGAGAACTACCTCCAATTAACACCTCTTGGGTCGGATAGTTTTTTTTGGTGGTTTATATGCAACTAGCTCAAACTAGCCCTCATGTTTGGATATACTTTAGGGTTATTTGAGCCCGAACTAGTTCAAACTAACTCTAACCCATGGATACAGCAGCAGTTAATTAGTCGATAATTTGTAAGAATGCAACAAACTCCTTCCGGCCCATAATATAAGATGTTAATTCATCTAATATGTGAGTATATTGGATGCTATAAGATATTATAAAAGAGTGTTGTACTACATCATTGTGCAATTGTTGTTTAGCTTCTAATATTAACTTGGTGCTTCTAGGTACATATGTCATTGGTAAAGATCTGCGCTTCTACCCTTTCTGCGTATGGGGCAATGAGGTATTGATGAACCAGCATCAAGTGTGGAAGCTGATAAACATTGTTAGTAAAATGGGTCAAAAGATGGAAATTAAACTATTTGTTTACACTTTATCCAAGACAATAGAGAACTGCAGGATGGTAAGTAAGAACTCTGCAGCCTTCTTTTTTCTGCCCATAATTAGTTGTGTTAGATGACAATGTCTGAATATTTTTCCTTCTGCAGTGGTTCCCAAAGCAGTTTACTCAAGATTACCTCTCAAACTACATGATTGGTGGGCATGCAAAGGTTAAAGTATTTCTACCATAACACGATGATTATCTAGATGTTTTCATGAACACCGTGAAGGATGGGCGGTTGGCCATCACAAGGGGTTGGACTAGAGTCATGCGTGCCTTCTGCATGGAGGCGGCACAATATGGGCATTCCGCTTCACCTTGTTCAACAACCAAAATGTATTTCGCCTCTTTCTTTACCGTCTTTAATACTACAAGTATACAATTGTGGTTCATCATTCTTTATTTGGTTATTATGTAATTCTTGAACATATGTACCTATGAATCGAATAATGCATTGGTTAATTGAACCTGATGGATATGAATAAAGCTATAGCATACATTCAAATTCAAATTCAAATCCGGTACAATTTGAAATAGCAGCAATTAAATTATGGTGAAATTACGCTCTCCAGGTCGTTACGGCACACACAATTGGTAAAACACAAACGTTTGTGATATACACCAGAATCCGACATGGTTCACAGAGAGGAAACGTGTGCATGCATGCACATAGTTGCCTTTTGCAAAGTGTGTGCGGTGTCACACAATATCACAAACGGTGCGGGCAAACTAAACATTTGTGATAGTTGCCTTATCGTACATGATTCCCAACCATGAACTATTTTTATGAAGTATGCATCATAAATGTTGCACCACAGAATAGCGTGTGCGGTAGTTGTCGTGTACGATGATGTTACGATGGTCCGACATTTTGTAATCTTGTCCGACACTCGTACAAAGATTAGCTAATCTTCTTAATTAGTTATCGCATACGGTTTGGGGAAAGCGGATGTGTGTGATTGTCTGATTACCATACACGTTCTATAATAGTAAACCGATTGTGATGGGCCGCGAATCATAAACGTAGCACCACAGAATACCGACTAGGATGACAATGCGAGCACAAACGAGTAGGAGTATTGTTGCATCTTGGCTCCCTATCCCTGACAGTTTCTGGGTCGTGTGGGAAGGACCCCCCTATTGCCCACACTCACTTGTTCCAAATGTCATCACGAAAAGGGGTTAAAATAGTTTGTATAGCACATCATTGTACCAGTGTAATAATGATGATCATCACACGTTTATTTACTTACAACTCAAAAATACAACTCAAAGTGAAAACTCATAATGATGGAACGGTCGAGTTACATAGCAATATATCTCGGAATGGCTATGAAAATGCCATAATAGGTAGGTATGGTGGCTCTTTTTAGGAAAGGTATAAGGTGGGTTTAATGCACCGACGAAAGTTGCGTGCTACTAGAGTGGCTAGCAAAGGTGGAAGGGTGAGAGTGCGTATAATCCATGGACTCAACAATAGTCATAAAGAACTCACATACTTATTGCAAAAAAGTTTATTACCCCTCGAAGCAAAGTACTACTACGCACTCCTACGGGAGAGGTTGGTAGGAGTTAACTATCGCGTGCTCCCGACTTTCACACAAAGGAAGAAAATCGAGGATAAATTGCGCTCCAACTTCATCACATAACAGGAAGACCATACATGCAAGCTACAAGAATCACAAACCTTAACACAAGTATTTTTACTATTCCACAATTTATTACTAGCATGACTCTAATATTACTATCCACATATCTCAAAAAATGCAAGGAATCAAACTTCTCATATATTCGATGATCTTTATGAAAGTCTTCATGATATCCCTCTTGAATACCCATCATATTAGGGATAAATTAATAACCCAGGAAAATTACCTTGCTGTTTATAAGACTCTCAAAAAAATATAAGTGAAGCATGAGAGTTCATCTATTTCTTCAAAATAACATCACTGTCGTTCTCAAAAAGATATAAGTGAACCACTAGAGCAACTACCTAGCTCAAAACATATAAGTGAAGCACATAGAGTATTCTAATAATTTCACGATTAATGTGTGTCCCTCTCAAAAGGTGTGTACAGCAAGGATGATTGTGAAAAACTAAAAAGAAAAGACTCAAATAATACAAGATGCTCCAAGCAAAACACATATCATGTAGTGAATAAAAATATAGCCTCAAGTAAAATACCGATAGATTGAAGACAAAAGAGGGGATGGCTTTGGGGGCATCCCCAAGCTTAGAAGCTTGGTTGTCCTTGAATATTACCTTGGGGTGCCTAGGGAATCCCCAAGCTTAGGCTCTTGCCACTCCTTCTTCCATAGTCCGTCAAAAACTTTACCCAAAACTTGAAAACTTCACAACACAAAACTCAACAGAAAACTCGTGAGATACGTTAGTATAATAAAGAAAATCAGATGGATTTAGGTACTCTTGTGAACTCATTCCAATTTTATATTTGTGTTATATCTACTGTATTCTAACTTCTCCATGTTTCATACCCCCGATACTACTCAAAGATTCATCAAAATGAGCAAACAACACATTGAAAACAAAATCTGACAAAAACAGAACAGTCTGTAAAGATGCGAATTTTAGTCGTACTTCTATATCTTTAAACATTCTGAAAAAAGGGGGAAACATGGAAACTTGTATACCAGTAACATGTAAAAAATTCAAGGATTTATCACGCTCCAGCAATCACAGATAATTTTGTTACTAGACGCAAAAGTTTCTATTTTTCGGCGAAACCAATCTACTATCTTCCAACTCACCCCGAAGGTCTTACTTGGCACAAACACTAGTTAAAATCATAAAAACACATCTAACCATAGGCTAGAAGATATAATTATTGCAAAATAGAATAAAAAGGTAAAAATAAAAAATAAAATTGGGTTGCCTCCCAACAAGCGATATTGTTTAACACCCCAATAGAGTATTCTAATAAGTAACCCTCATAATAGATTCATATGGCAACCCCAATAGAGTGAAGCACATAGAGTATTCTAATAATTTCACGATTAATGTGTGTCCCTCTCAAAAGGTGTGTACAGCAAGGCATATTGCGTAGATCTAGGTATTGTCATCTTTGGTATTCAATCCATAAGTAACCATCATAACAGATTCATATGGCAACTTAATTTTCTTTCTTGGAAAGTGTTCAATGCCCTTCCTTAAGGGAAAGTGAAATCTAATGTTTCCTTCTTTCATATCAATAATTGCACCAATCGTTCTAAGGAACGGTCTACCAAGAATAATAGGGCATGTAGGATTGCAATCTATATCAAGCACAATAAAATCTATGGGCACATAATTCCTATTTACAACAATAAGAACATCATTAATTATTCGCACAGGTTTCTTAATAGTGGAATCCGCTAGATGCAAATTTAAAGAACAATCATCAAGTTCATGGAAACCTAGCACATCACACAAAGTTTTTGGAATAGTGGAAACACTAGCACCCAAATCACACAAAGCATAACACTCCTAATTTTTGAATTTAATCTCAATAGTAGGTTCCCACTCATCATAAAGCTTTCTAGGGATTGAAGCTTCCAAGTCAAGTTTTTCTTCAAAAGATTTCATCATGGCATCAACGATGTGTTTAGTAAAAGCCTTATTTTTATTATAAGAATGAGGTGAATTAAGCATGCATTGCAACAAGGTAATACACTTAATCAAAGAACAATTATCATAATTAAAGTCCTTGAAATCGAAAAGGGTGGGTTCATCAATAGTTAAAGTTTTGACCTCTCTAATCCCACTTGTATCAATTTTTTCATTAAGATCTTCGCTCTCCAAATTATTAGGGCGCCTTCTAGCTAAAGTTAACTCATCTCCAGTCCCCTCTCTATCAAGATTTATATTATCAAACAAAGATTCAATAGGAGTCAAGCCAATCACTTTAAGATCTTCATCATAACTATCGCAAAAAACTAGAAGAACATACTTTTTCTAGCCATTCATTCTTAGCACGCATCCTAGCGGTTCTCTCCCTACTTTCATTAACAGAAATTTGAATAGCCTTTAGAGACTCATTAATACAAAGCGTGGCTGGCATAGATGTAATATTAAAAGAACAAATCTCATGAGAAATTCTATCAACGTTCCTAGCCAAATCATCAATCTTAAACAATTTTTCTTCTACCATAGCATTGAAAATCTTTTGGGAGTTTATAAAATATTTAATATTATTCTCAATATCACAGGCATCTTATTATAATTTCCATAATAGTTTTTATAGTAATTACCATAATTATTAGAGGAATTACTAGGGAACGACCTAGGATTGAAATTACCTCTATAAGCGCTATTACCAAAATTGTTCCTACCAACAAAATTCAAACCCATAGATTCATTATTATTCTCAATAAAAGTAGAAAATGGCATATCATTAGGATCAATAGGAGCACTCTTGCTAGCAATCAATTTCATAAGTTCATTCATCTTTCCACTCAAAGTATTTATTTCTTCAATAGCATGCACTTTTTTACTAGTAGAAGATCTTTCGATATGCCATTGAGAGTAATTTTCCATAATATTATCTTGGATCTTAGTAGCTTCTCCTAATGTAATTTCCATAAAAGTACCACTTGCGGCAGAATCTAAAAGATTTCTAGATGCAAAATTCAATCCAACATTAAAAAATTGTATGATCATCCAGAAACTTAAACCATGAGTATGGCAATTTCTTATCATCAATTTCATACTTTCCCAAGATTGTGCAACATGTTCATGATCTAGTAGCTTAAAATTCATTATATCATTTCTAAGGGAGATGATCTTAGCGGGAGGAAAATATTTGGAAATAAAAGCATCCTTTTTTTAGGCAAGGATGAAAACCAAGTTTTAACACGGTCTAGTAGTGAAAATGGAAATAGCTTCAATTTAACAATATCATTGTCCACATCTTTTTTCTTTTGCATATCACACAACTCAATGAAGCTATTTAGATGGAATGCAACATCTTCACTAGGACTACCGGAAAATTGATCTTTCATAACAAGATTTAACAAAGCGGCATTAACTTCATAAGATTCCGCACTAGTGGCGGGAGCAATCAGAGTACTAATAAAATCATTATTATTAGTGCTGGAAAAGTCACATGACTTTGTGTTCTCTTAAGTCATCGTGACAAAGCAAGAAATCTAGCGCACAAGAAAACAAAAGGCAAATAAGAGACGAATGAAAAGAAGGTTAATAAAAAGGTAAACATTTTAGTGTTTTTTTTAAACATTTTTGAATTGGGGCAGAAGAAAACAAGAGGCGAATGGCGAATAATGTAAATTATAGAGATGAGTGTTTATGATAGGTACTTGGTAGGCTTGATGTAGAACCTCCACTACAACAGCGCGAGAAATTCTTCCTGCTACTTCTTGAGCTTGCATTGGTTTTTCCCTTGAAGAGGAAAGGGTGATGCAGCAAAGTAAAGATAAGTATTTCCCTCAGTTGAGAACCAAGGTGTCAATCCAGTAGGAGGAACACACAAGCCTCCAATGATAGCACCTGCACAAACAAACAAATACTTGCACCCAACGCGATAAAGGGGTTGTCAATCCCTTCACGGTCACTTGCAAGGATGAGATCTGATAGCGATAGATGTAAAAAAGTAAATAAATTATAGGAAGGTATTTTTTGTATTTTTGATTTTATAGATCTAAAAATAATATGATAAAAGTAGATCCGGGGGCCATAGGTTTCACTAGAGGCTTCTCTCTTGAAAGAACGCATACGGTGGGTGAACAAATTACTGTTGATCAATTGATAGAAAAGAGAATAATCATGAAGATATATAAGGCAATGATCATGAATATAGGCATCACGTCCGCGACAAGTAGATCGACTCCTGCCTACATCTTCTACTATTACTCCACACATCGACTGACTCCTGCCTGCATCTAGTGTATTAAGTTAAAAAACAGAGTAATGCCTTAAGCAATATGACATGATGTAAAGGGATAGATCCAATCAATATGAAATAAACCCCATCTTTTTATCCTTAATGGCAATAGTACAATATGTGCCTCGCTACCGATTCTGTCACTGGGTGAGGACACCACAAGATTGAACACATTACAAAGCACCTCTCCCATTGCAAGAAAAATCAATCTAGTTAGCAAACCAAATCAATAGATCGGAGATAAATACAAAGGTATCAAATCATGCATATAAGAATTCAAAGAAGACTCAAATAATATCCATGGATAATCTGACCATAAACTCACAATTAATCGGATATCAACAAACACACCGCAAAAAAAGATTACATCGAATAGATCTCCAAGAACATCGAGGAGAACATTGTATTGAATATCAAAGAGAGAGAAGAAGCCATCTAGCTACGAGCTACAGACCCGTAGGTATGTGGTAAACTACTCACACGTCATCAGAAGGGCAGCAAGGTTGATGTAGAGGCCCTCCGTAATAGAATCTCCCTCCGGTAGAGTGCCGGAAAATGCCCAAAGATGGGATCTCACGAGGTCAGAGGCTTGTGGCGGCGGAAAAGTATTTTGGAGTGCCCTTTGGTCTACGGGGAAGATTTGGGTATTTATAGAGTTGGAATTAGGGTTGGAGGACCCGCGAGGTGGCGACAGCCTATAGGGCGCGCCCTATGAGCTTGTCGTCAGCTCGTTGGTCTCCTAACCTTCCCCCAAAGCTTCCTGGGCGTCTTGTGGTCCAAGGAAAATCGTTAAAAAGTTTGGTTCTGTTTGATATTGATTTTTTCTAAAAGACAAAACAAGGAAAAAATAGCAGCTGGCACTGGGCACTAGGTTAATAGGTTGGTCCCAAAATAATGATATAAAATACTATAATAATGCATATAAAACATCCAAGATGATAATATAATAGCATGGAACAATAAAAAATTATTGATACGCTGGACACGTATTAACCAGCAGCTTCTTGGTGCGAGAACTACACCGGCAGCTTCCCCGTGGCCAACGTGACTTGGGATTAGTTTAAGCAAGCTTTCCGCACCGCACAAGTTTCAGCTAGAGCCATGAGCCTGAAGAAGAGGTAATTCCGCAACCTACGCCAAGGAAGTCATTTAGTGGCTCAGTATGTGGATGAGTTCAGCCAGTTAGCCTGATATGCCCCAGAAGATGTGGCCACAGATGCCGCTAAATAGGAGAAATGTTAGTACCGAGAGTATATCAACCAGAGGGGGTGAATGGGAGATTCAAAAATTTCTTCAAAAGTTTTGAATGGATCCCAAACACAGCAGCGGAGCTAAAGTTTGGTAGAAGATAATTCAACAGACACTCTACTGAGGAACAAATTCCTCGAGATAAGCAGCCACAATGATTCGGGCATAGTAAACAACAGGCTTAACTATGACGATGGTAATAGAACGTGCCAACGGGATAAGAAACATGAAGAGGAACTTGTACAGAGCTAAGATGGAGATACCGAAGAGTAACTAGAGAGGCTACGAAGAACAAAGAGCTCAGTGTAAGACGAAGATAGAGAGATGTACATCAGATGGGAGCAGATCAGATAACTATCGTCACAGGGCACTAATACGTCTCCAACATATCTACTTTTCCTAATGCTTTTCCTCTTGTTTTGGACTCTAATTTGCATGATTTGAATGAAACTAACCCTGGACTTACGCTATTTTCAGCAGAACTACCATGGTGTTGTTTTGTGCAAAAATAAAAGTTCTCGGAATGGAACGAAACTTTGCGAGGATTTTTTATATAATAAATGAAAAATATTGGAGCCAAGAACCACCGGAGGGGGCACCTGGTTAGGCACAACCCACCAGCCCCCCCCCCCCTCCTAGCGCGCCCAGGTGGGTTGTCCCCACCTGGTGGCCCCGCAGACATCAACCCTGATACGGAATACATGCCTACATTATATTTATGAACTAAAGCTAGTGTCGTATCACCCTAGGTTATGACTGTCACATGATGAATATCATCCAACAAATTGCCGATCCAATGCCTACAAATTTAACCTATATTGATCTTGCTAAGTTACTACTGCCATCATTATTGTTGCACTTGTTACAAAACTACTGCTATCACTGTTACCGTTACTACTCTAGCTGCCACTACTATCAAAACTATCACCTTGCTTTGCAACTGATCACTTGCTGCAGATAATTAATCTCTAGGTGTGGTTGAATTGACAACTCAACTGTTAATACTTACAAATATTCTTTGGCTCCCCTTGTGTCGAATCTATAAGTTCGGGTTGAATACTCACTACTGCAGGATGCTGCTAACGCGACAGTACGATCAGAGACCCTTCGAGAAATTGTGTGTGATGCAATAATTGCAAACGGTCGTGTATGAAAACCGTCAAAAAAGGTGCAAAACATTTGCGATGGAGGATGCATCAAACACGGTTCAGATTTTAGTTGCATGTGCAATTCAGGTCACACAGTTAACCCATTCGAACTGTTTACGATGAGGCAGAACAACAGAAACGGGTAGACATATCAATGTGTGTGCGATATACGGCATACAGTTCACTCCGATGAACCGTTTGCGATGAGAAATTACAGCACAGACGGTTCAGTTAGTTCGTGTGCGATTCTGTGTTTACCAAAAACTTTGAAAAATGCAAACTAGTTGCTTGCGGTGGCTAGGAATGTCTCACACGATGTGTCTATGAGTACTCGTGTGCGATGATTAGTAAGTTACACATACGTTTCCTTATGTTAACACTTGTGTGATAAATAACACGTGGCACCGGATACGGTATTCGGGTTGTGTGTGTTTTTCACTTAGTCTTCCCGCGCTCCAGCGAATGCTTCGCGAGCAACCACGTGGTCAACCTTCTGCCATCAATAAATTTTGACCTTGTTTCTCGTCACATTGCTGATTACAACGTAATAAGTAATTGCAAATCTGTTCACACCTATCTAACTAATATGTGTTCACACTTAGCATCGGGCTATAAAAACTACCCACTCGAAAATTACTTCACAGTTCCTCTCCTCATCACCCACAAAACTGGTTTTCTCTATCAAGTCGTTCCGCCATGACCGGTAGGAGGAGTTTAGGGTGGACATATAATCAGGCAGCAAAGACCAAGGCCGCGGAAGCACTAGAGAGGTCCCGCCATGAAGCCGCAGCCGCAGAAGAGATGTCCTAGCGCACCGCGGAGCCCTCGAATGAGCTCTCGCGGGCACGCGAGGGCTCTCACAAGCGCATTCGCGGTGTCGACAGTCGCGACGAGCCTGCGTTCCTGAAGTCCTTCATCAGCGACGACGACATTCTCGCTAGCGTCACTACGCAGCAGGAGCTGGTCGAAGGCTTGATGAAGCTGCTCCAGATCAGCGATGCCTCGGTTGACAAGGCGACCGGCCTCGTCGAGCAACTCATGGATGACAATGCGAAGCTCCTCAATTTGGTCGCCGAGAAGCAGGAGGAGGCCGCCGGCTGGAAGATGCTACATGAGCAGAGCAGTGCCTCGGAGATGATGCTGAAAGCGGTCATCGAGGAACTGATGGGTGGCTTGAGGAAGATCCTAATCGAGCGCGAGCAGGAGGTGGAGGAATCCGTGGTTATTTTCAAGCAAAGTTGTGAGGAATTGAAAAAGAAGCTAGAGGATTTTGCCGCCCGGTGATCCATCGACGAGTAGAGATAGTAGCGACCCAGATCGTTGTCTGCAATTTCCTTCTTCTCTTGCCACCGTGTCTTCCGGGGTTTGCCGCATGTGGCATTTTAAATTATCCGGAATATGTAAGACAATTATTATCTGAGCCATTGTAAATTTGTCGTCGTATTATCCGTTGCCATTTTATTTGTGGTCATATTATCCGTTGCCCTATGTGGCAATTTAAATTAGGGTGGAATACTAGTTGAAAACACGAACAAAGCAAATGCTGCCATGGGATCACAAGCAAACACCCTCCGTCTAGGTGCTTTAATTAACCCATTAATGGAGAAGTTGTGAGCTTGGCAGGCGGCGGCTGGTGCACGGAGGTCAAAGAGCTCGCTTCCCGGTGAGCATGGGCGGCCTTGCTACTCGCACGTGTCCCGTCGAGCCTGTGAGGTCAACAGGATGAACGCGTCCTGTCAAGCCTGCGCGGCGGACTGCTTGCACGCGTCCCGTTGAACCTGCACGATGGACTTCTCGTGCTCGTCCCGTCTAATCAAACAGTTGCACGCACGCCACCGAGTATGGTTAAATTTTGACACGGTAAATATAATACAACCGTTTGGGATATTAATGTGTCAGCTTTTTGTTTCAAAAAGGACTTCGTTGGCTACTAATGTGTGTGCCTCTTCTCAAACTGGATGATTTTTTTACCACGACATATACGTGCCATGTCATGAAACCATGCCAAGTTTCATGTTTTTTGGGTGACTTTTTTATTTACTTGGATTTAAAAACCGAGATTCTCATTGTTTCAGGATCACGACAAGTTTGTAATCCATTCTCATTCCTTAAATGAGACCTAAACATGCACCCAATGACACATGTATGATTTCCCATCCATTTTGCTTCACTAGAGCATGTGGTTGTAGTTCAAATTTGAATTATGGACTACATTAAATGCATAGAAAACTTAGTAATTAGTAATATATATATATATATATATATATATATATATATATATATATAATGGCCAAACGAACCCTGAACAGTTTCAAATTTCAGCCCGACACTCCTGTTATTCTGTGTTGCCTGTAGAAAACAAAGTTCAAGGCGAGAAGAGGCATCGTTTATCATTTCGCCCACAAGAGGGGCATGTTTCCCTACCGGAACCACGGGGGTTGCGACAGGTGATGTCTACACACGCTTCTACTCTTGTAGACTATGTTGGGCCTCCAAGCGCAGAGGTTTGTAGGACAGCAGCAATTTCCCTCAAGTGGATGACCTAAGATTTATCGAACTCAGGGAAGTAGAGGTTGAAGATGGTCTCTCTCAAGCAACCCTGCAACTAAGATACAAGAAGTCTCTTGTGTCCCCAACACACCTAATACAACTAGGAGTTGTATAGGTGCACTAGTTCGGCGAAGAGATGTTAAATGGCAAGTGATATGGATGATAGGAGTGGCAAAGCAAAGTAATATAAATCTGTAATAAAAAGTGCAGCAAGCAAACAAGTGGTAAACGTGAGCACAAATGGTATTGCAATGGTGAAAACAAGGCCTAGGAATCATACTTTCACTAGTGGCAACTCCCGACAACATTAACATAATCGAATCACATGATATTTCCCATAAAACATGCAATGGAGACGCACCCGGAGGTCATTCCTTCGTGGTCAAGAGAGGACGAGAATTATGTAGGGCTACAAAAGCACACCTCAAAGTTCGTAGTTCTCAATCTAAGGATTTCCCAATGTCACCGCGGCCATCCAAAGAGAGTCCCACAATCACCACAACATATCTAAAGGATAATCAAAGACAAGCACCAAGAGACTCTCAATCTTCAATCAACACACAAGAGAGGAAATCACTCATGAAAATATTTTTCTAATCCATGTCTAATAGACCGATGTCACCTTGGTCTCGGGGATTATACTAGATAAAGACAAGTGAGTACATCAATACAATACATAGAGGAAGGGGAAATATCATGGGATCATCCTAGATTAACATAGCCTATGATCACAACGAAGATCACATCATGGGAGAGAGAGATAACCACATAGCTACACGTACGAGCCCTCGGCCCCGGAGGAAACTACTCACGCATGGACATGGTGAGGAGGAGGTTGATGATGGTGTTGATGGAGAGGTGCAGCCCCGCGAGGAGGAGACGGCCGGCGGCAGCCACGGAGGCGGCGGCGGCGGCCCTAGGGGGCGTCGGCGGCCCTCGGGGCGGCGGCGGCCCTAGGGGCAGCGGCTCCTTGGCCCCCCTTCTTCCTTGTGGATGGTGCTACAATGGTGCTGGTCCTCCCCTCCAAGACGGCGGCTCGGGAGGAGGAAAGTTCGTGGCCCTTGGTGACCTAGGTTTCCTCTCTTTATATAGACTTGGATTCCCATCATCAGATTTTGGGCCTCAGTAAAACGGGCTTTACTCGGCCGTCCGGACTCCGATTTGGACGAATTTTATATCCAGAAGCATCGCCTCGAAATTCCCCACAACTTTTGCAACTAGACTTTTTCCGTTTGACGTCGTCTTCAGGCCCGAACGTGACCATCTTTAAAAAAGGTTCTCAGACAGATTTAAGAAAAGTCAGAGTCCTGCTCCAATACGGCTCCTTTTGCGTTTTTGTCAATTTCCAAGTAATTCCTACACAATATGATCAAAAGTGTATGGAAGTGCATAAATATCATAGCAATATCACACAAAAAAGGCATGGAGCAAGCAGAAATTATAGATACGTTTTGGACGTATCAACATCCCCAAGCTTAATTCCTGCTCGTCCTCGAGTAGGTAAATGATAACAAGCATAATTTCTGTGGTGACATGCTATTAACCATATAAGAACTTTTCACAGTCACATGACAAATGCTTACTGAGACAATGAGTCTGTAGTAATTAAGTTGCCTCATGAGAAAATCACAAAGAACTGAAAGTTTTACAATATGATACCGAAACACTCAATAGATTTGTAGTGAGCATGGTGTGCAAATATGATAAAGTGGTACCTCGCTTGCCCCCTATAGTGAAGCAAAACATAAATGCAGGGGCACCTCCAAGGTTTAAGTGACGACTAGATACAATGATTTCAGAATAAACGATATCATAATCATGCAGAAGACAATGGTACTTTGGGACAATGCACATTACACTCAGAATGACAATCATGCTTTGAATAGTTGGTGCTTTAAAGAAGGTGGAGACTCTCGAACCGTGGCTTTTGTTGGCAAGGTTGAAAACCCGTGGTCGGAAACAAAAACTAAACATGTACCAGAGCTCTTGGTTTTAAAAACAGAGGTAATAATTATTTTTTTAGAATATGCATATTTCGTCAACGAATGCTAGCACATAACTCAATCACTTCTTGAGCTAGACAAGTTTCGAGGAACGGCTCCCGAATGAGGACGATCACATCCTCTTAATCTCCTTTGTTTATCACTGCCAAGGTTTTCTGATTTCTCATGAACAAAGCGTGAAGGAGGGTTTGTTTGTTGTATATTTTTTTAATGAGCCGGGCGTACTCTTTGCCAGTTCCTTCTCGTATTAGGGGTTTGCACATTAGACATGCAATCCCGGGGTGAAGCTTGTCCAACTTAAAAAGATCATGAATTAACTACTACTTCCTCATGAGCTAAAACAGAGGCACAAAAGAGAAATGCTTTTTTTTGAATAATTTCGAGATGGTACATGAAAGTCTTCGTTAGGAATGGCAGGTAAATACTATGTATAGGAAGGTATGGTGGACTCATATGACATAACTGGTTTAAAAGATTTTGGATGCACAAGCAGTCAGTCCGCTTAGTACAGGCGAAGGTTAGCAAAAGACTGGGAGCGACCAACTAAAAGAGCAATGACGGTCATAATCATGCAGAGCGACAAAGCAATATTGAATCGGGCATGGAAGTTATATCGCTACTCAGAAATTAAAGATCATCAAGGCTTGATAGACTTTCTTTACAGTCTTAAATATGCGTGAGCATATGCCAAGTCAATCAAAATAAATTCTTGAAGGAAGATATCACTAGACCATACCACATCATAGGCAAACAAATCATGTTGGTACTTCAATAACACATTGAGAACCCCCCAGCTATTTTAGACTAACCATAAGAAAACATAAACTACTAAGCACCATTATGCACATAGCGTTTTTATCATAGACATATCAACCAGTGCAACAGAAGCCAACTCTCTTAACAAGATAAGCATGATAACTAAAGAGAGTTTCAGCGACCAACTAAACAAAAGCTCTTCAAAAAGTAAAGCATGAAAACAAAGAGCTGAACATGATAGTAGCTATTGAAAGACAAAGAACACACACAGCAAAGATAGACATGAAAATTCTATGTTATGTTCTAGGTTGAAGTGGAGCGTGTTTCTCTCCCACACAAAGAAAGCTGAGTTCCAACTCGTTATGAACAGCAAGCAAAGCTAAAGAAAACTAAAAAGGAAACTAAAAGCAAGACGCTCCAAGCATAGCACATAACACATGAAGTGATAAAAATATAGTGGAACGAAAGACGAACTGATAATGTTGATGGAGAAGGGGATGCACGGGGGCATCCCCAAGCTTAGACGCTTGAGTCTTCTTGAATATTTCTTGGGGGTGCATGGGGGCATCCCCAAGCTTGAGCGTTTGACACTCCTGAATCTTTTTATCATCTTCCCTCGCACACTTGAAAACTCCCTTCATACATAACTCATCATAATCTGATTAGCGAGGTTAGTACCCTTAATAAAATAATTTTTCCTTGTTGGAAATAAGGATATTCTTGAAGGTCTACTATTTTACAAGATTGCCAAAAGGTTTTTGCAAAGAAAAAGCAAGCTCAAGGTTTGCAAAATGAAGGAAAGGCAAAACAGGACAGAATCTGTGAAAAACAGACCAGCAGGTAATAAATAATTTTTTCGGGGCACTTCTGCAAATCAAATCAAAAAACTCAGAACAGACGCCCGAAAGACAATTGTATAGAGCACGCTGTCGAATAAATTCAGACCAAAAAGATGATCTGGTGATTTTATACGAATTTTTCTGTCCAAGGACAGAATCTGTTTCCTGGACAGCACGTCATAACTTTTGAACTTTCTTGCAATCAGAGGCTAAACTTGGCACAAAGCTGAAAAATAAAGATACAATGATGTTGCTACAGTAGTAACAAACATCAAGACCACTATAAACTGAAAGAAGAAACTAAAAGCAAAGATAACAAGGGTTGTCTCCCTAGAGCTCTTTCTTTATAGCCATAAAGATAGGCTTAAGACTTTAATGATGCTCTCGTAGGAATAAGAGTTGAAGAACAAAAGAGAGCATCAAGAAACAAATACCAAATATATTTAAGCCTAACATGTTTCCTATGCATATGAATATTGCAATGGAATAATTCATTGAAGAACAAAGCAATAAGCATAGGAAGACAAAACAAGTGCAGCTTCAAAACCTTCAACATAAAGAGAGGGAACTTAATATTATTGAAATATCTATAAGCATATGTTCCCTTCTCGTAATAATTTTCAGTGGGATCACGAATAAAATCAACAATATAAGCATCACATAAAGCATTGTTGCCATGATCCACATGCAAAAAGGTACTCTTACTCTCCACATAAGCATCTTTGGGGAGCCCATGGTTAGGACATTTTAGCATTAACGTTTTCAGTCTCCCCCAAGCTTGAGCTACGCTCTCTCCGTCATGAGACCTAAAGTTATAGATATAGTTCCTGTCTCGATGAATTTCATGAAGAGGATAAAACTTAGTATAAAAGAGAGACATAAGCTCTTGCCAATCAAGCAAGTGCGAGTTATCGAGAAGCTTATACCAATCTGAAGCTTTATCTATAAGTGATACGGCGAACAATTTCCTCATGACAAACTCCCTTGATACACCTGCAAGCTTAAATAATGAACATAGTTGTGACAAATATAGCAAGTGTTCACCGGGATGTCTGTCTCCTGCATAACGATTAGCCAAAATATAATCGATAATACCAGCCGGTATTTTATAGGGCACAATTTCAGTAGGAGGAGGAGCAACCACCACAGGTGTGGGGCGTCTTCCCACAAGCAACGAACTAAGAATGCGGTTTTCCATAAACATAACTAGTGAACTAAAAACAAGAAACAAAAAGATTTAATTGCAAGATCTAAAGATATACCTTCAAGCACTCACTTCCCCGGCAACGGCGCCAGAAATAGCTTGATGTCTACATACGCTTCTACTCTTGTAGACTATGTTGGGCCTCCAAGCGCAGAGGTTTGTAGGACAACAGCAATTTCCCTCAAGTGGATGACCTAAGGTTTATCGAACTCAGGGAAGTAGAGGTTGAAGATGGTCTCTCTCAAGCAACCCTGCAACTAAGATACAAGAAGTCTCTTGTGTCCCCAACACACCTAATACAACTAGGAGTTGTATAGGTGCACTAGTTCGGCGAAGAGATGTTAAATGGCAAGTGATATGGATGATAGGAGTGGCAAAGCAAAGTAATATAAATCTGTAATAAAAAGTGCAGCAAGCAAACAAGTGGTAAACGTGAGCACAAATGGTATTGCAATGGTGGAAACAAGGCCTAGGGATCATACTTTCACTAGTGGCAACTCCCAACAACATTAACATAATCGAATCACATGATATTTCCCATAAAACATGCAATGGAGACGCATCCGGAGGTCATTCCTTCGTGGTCAAGAGAGGACGAGAATTATGTAGGGCTACAAAAGCACACCTCAAAGTTCGTAGTTCTCAATCTAAGGATTTCCCAATGTCACCGCGGCCATCCAAAGAGAGTCCCACAGTCACCACAACATATCTAAAGGATAGTCAAAGACAAGCACCAAGAGACTCTCAATCTTCAATCAACACACAAGAGAGGAAATCACTCATGAAAATATTTTTCTAATCCATGTCCAATAGACCGCTGTCACCTTGGTCTCGGGGATTATACTAGATAAAGACAAGTGAGTACATCAATCCAATACATAGAGGAAGGGGAAACATCATGGGATCACCCTAGATTAACATAGCCTATGATCACAACGAAGATCACATCATGGGAGAGAGAGATAACCACATAGCTACTGGTAGAAACCTCAGCCCCGAGGAGGAACTACTCCCGCATCATGGAGGGAGGAAGCAACGTCGATGGAGATGAATCCGGGGGCACTTCCCCGTCCCGGCAGGGTGCCGGCTGATGTCTACACACGCTTCTATACTTGTAGACTATGTTGGGCCTCCAAGCGCAGAGGTTTGTAGGACAGCAGCAATTTCCCTCAAGTGGATGACCTAAGGTTTATCGAACTCAGGGAAGTAGAGGTTGAAGATGGTCTCTCTCAAGCAACCCTGCAACTAAGATACAAGAAGTCTCTTGTGTCCCCAACACACCTAATACACTTGTTAGATGTATAGGTGCACTAGTTCGGCGAAGAGATGTTAAATGGCAAGTGATATGGATGGCAAAACAAAGTAATATAAATCTGTAATAAAAAGTGCAGCAAACAAACAAGTGGTAAACGTGAGCACAAATGGTATTGCAATGGTGGAAACAAGGCCTAGGCTTCATACTTTCACTAGTGGCAACTCCCAACAACATTAACATAATCGAATCACATGATATTTCCCATAAAACATGCAATGGAGACGCACCCGGAGGTCATTCCTTCGTGGTCAAGAGAGGACGAGAATTATGTAGGGCTACAAAAGCACACCTCAAAGTTTGTAGTTCTCAATCTAAGGATTTCCCAATGTCACCGCGGCCATCCAAAGAGAGTCCCACAATCACCACAACATATCTAAAGGATAGTCAAAGACAAGCACCAAGAGACTCTCAATCTTCAATCAACACACAAGAGAGGAAATCACTCATGAAAATATTTTTCTAATCCATGTCCAATAGACCGCTGTCACCTTGGTCTCGGGGATTATACTAGATAAAGACAAGTGAGTACATCAATCCAATACATAGAGGAAGGGAAATATCATGGGATCACCCTAGATTAACATAGCCTATGATCACAACGAAGATCACATCATGGGAGAGAGAGATAACCACATAGCTACACGTACGAGCCCTCGGCCCCGGAGGAAACTACTCACGCATGGACATGGTGAGGAGGAGGTTGATGATGGTGTTGATGGAGTGGTGCAGCCCCGCGAGGAGGAGACGGCCGGCGGCAGCCACGGAGGCGGCGGTGGCGGCTCTTGGGGGCGCGGTGGCGGCGGCGGCCCTCGGGGCGGCGGCGGCCCTAGGGGGCGGCGGCGGCCCTAGGGGGCAGCGGCTCCTTGGCGCCCCTTCTTCCTTGTGGATGGTACTGCAATGGTGCTGGTCCTCCCCTCCAAGACGGCGGCTCGGGAGGAGGAAAGTTCGTGGCCCTTGGTGACCTAGGTTTCCTCTCTTTATATAGACTCTCGGATTCCCGTCATCAGATTTTGGGCCTCGGTAAAACGGGCTTTACTCGGCCGTTCGGACTCCGATTTGGACGAATTTTATATCCAGAAGCTTCGCCTCGAAATTCCCCACAACTTTCGCAACTAGACTTTTTCCTTTTGACGTCGTGTTCGGGCCGGAACGTGACCATCTTTAAAAAACGTTCTCAGACAGATTTAAGGAAAGTCAGAGTCCTACTCCAATACGGCTCCTTTTGCGTTTTTGTCAATTTCCAAGTAATTCCTACACAATAAAGCGTAAACCAAGAAAATTGTGCACTTTTGCAACCATTAGTAGGTTAGTCCAAATATGATCAAAAGTGTATGGAAGTGCATAAATATCATAGCAATATCACACAAAAAAGGCATGGAGCAAGCAGAAATTATAGATACGTTTTGGACGTATCAACAGGCTCCGGTTTGTAAAACGCTTGTAATATAGCTTCGCCCAAATTGGACAATTATATATACCATGTAGTGACACCATGCCAAGTTTCATGATTTCCTGGTGAGTTTTGGATTTACAGACATTTAAAAACTGAGATTTGCAATGTTTGTGGCCAGTCCAGGACGGGGGGACGGTTGAATTCGTTCCCATTCGTTCCATGGGACCTAAACATGCACCCCAAGGAAACATGTATGTTTTTTCTAGCCATTTTGGTGCACTGGAGTATGTATTTGTAGTTCGGATTTGAATGATGGACATTAAATGCTTAGGAAACTCAATTAATGGATAAAAAAGGTCAAACGAATCCTGAATAATTTCAAAGTTCAGCGCGAATCTCCAGTTGTTCCGTGTCGCATGTAGAAGAAAATACGAGGCTAGAAGAGGAGTGATTATCGTTTGGCCCACAAGGGGACACGTTTCCCTATCGAAACCACAAGGGTTCTTGCGACAGGCTCCGGTTTGTAAGAGGTTTGTAATCAAGCTTGGCCCAAATTGGTAATGTTTTTACCACGACATATATGTGCCATGACATGACACCTTGCCACCTTTGATGACTTTCTGGTGAGTTTAGGATTTATGGGGACTTAAAAACTGAGATTCGAAATGTTCGAGGAAGAGAGAGGACATCGGTACGATAGTAATTCGTTCCCATTCCTGGCATGAGACCTAAACATGCACCCAAGGACACATGTATAATTTTTCCAGCCATTTCGGTGAACTGGAGCATGTATATATTTGTAGTTCAGATTTGAATAATGGACATTAAATGCCTAGGAAACTCAATTAGTGTATAAAAAAGACCAAACGAACCCTGAATAAGTTTAAATTTTAGCACGGATAGCATGTGGTTCCATGGTGCCCGTGGAAGAAAATACAAGGCGAAAAGAGGCAGTGATTACATTTCGCCCACAAGGGGAACACGTTTCCCTATCAGAACCACGAGGCTTCTTTGAGAGAAGCCCTAGTTTTTATAAGAGGTTTATAATAAAGCTTGGCCCAAATTGGACAATGTTTTTACCACGACATATATGTTCCATGACATGACACCATGCCACCTTTGATGACTTTCTAGTGAGTTTAGGATTTATGGGGACTTAAAAACCGAGATTCGAAATGTTTGAGTACGAGCCATGACACCAGTACGGTTGTAATTAGTTCCCATTCCTGGCATGGGACCTAAACATGCACCCAAGGACACATGTATAATTTTTCTAGCCATTTTGGTGAAGTGGAGCATGTATTTGTAGTTCAGATTTGAATTATGGACATTAAATGCCTAGGAAACTCGATTAGTGTATAAAAAGGCCAAACGAACCCTGAATAAGTTTAAATTTCAGCACGGATATCCTGTCATTCCATGTTGCCCGTAGAAGAAAATACAAGGTGAAAAAGGCAGTGATTACATTTCGCCCACAAGGGGGACACATTTCCCTATCGGAACCACGAGGCTTCTTTGAGAGAAGCTCCGGTTTATATGAGGCTTGTAATAAAACTTGCGCCATAATGGACGAAAAAAATTCCTCGACATATAAGTGTGATGCCGTGACACCATGGCAGGTTTCATGTTTTTCAGCTTAGTTTTGGATTTACGGGGATTTAAAAACCAAGATTCTTCTCACGAAATGTTTTCAAATAGCACACGGTTCACACACGAAGCTGATATTCAATGAAAACTTCGTGGAAACCATATTTTAAAGTTTCATAAAATCTGAAAACAAAATGTGGGATGTTAAGAAGGAGATGTTTTATTGCGACACAAAATTTCAAGTTGAAAAACATTACGAGATGTAAGCTATGAAAAAGATAAATTCTGCCCTGAATAGTGACATTACTATTCGGCACTATTCAACACTGATTTTGTCTTTTTAATAGCTCATATCTCTTAATGTGTTTCAACTTGAAATTTTGTGTTCCAATAAAATATCATCCTCTTAACATCCCACATTTTTTTGAATTTTTTTTTTGAAACTTCAAAACATCTTTTTCTCGTGTTTTTCACCGGTTTTCACCGAATGTTGGTTTCCGTATGATATTCCCCACCCCTCCACCCCCCGCTGTCCGCGGGATCTGAGTCATGTGTTCTGACTGGCCAGAACCCAAACCCCACATATCGTACATGCGCACCGGGATGCTCCCAGATCGAATGGCAGCCCTGAGCCCTTTCGACAGCACATGCAATACATGGGTAAGCACTGTGCGCATGCGTCGTGTAGCTCACGCTTCCTTCTCTACTAGGTTTTCATTCAAAATAGGCTACTGTTTCTCGGCACTCCTCTCATCGGTTTCCCGCCTCTTCTCCAAGATATGCATGATGTAGATGTTTGTTTAATTCTTATAGTTCATCTCATCCAAAATCAATTAGTTTTGTAAAAAAAAACTATTTTAAGATTCATGGAATTGTGCATTGTAAAGGTAAAAACGAAAAGTGACAATTCATTTAGAAAAAAAGGTTTGGCCAATTAAGATATGGAAGATTCTAGAGAACAAATGAGAAGTGCTTGTGTTTTGAGGTTTGTGCATTATGCTTAAGTTCAACCATGGAGTCTTCTATATTGTACATGTGGCAGAATCTGGTGGAATGTAGATGATATCCAACGGCCAATAGTGCTTGGATTTGTCATCTCTGTACCTTCGTATTGGCTTCATCCCACGAGCAACTTTCATAGTTATTCGCACACTATATATGTGTATAGATGTATAGATATATATATAGATGTGTCCCATGCTAGACAAAATAAAGTTTGAGGGCATGCGTGGGACGACCCCCCCTGCTGTCGCCTCGAAGTTGGGAAACTGACATCATAGGTATTGAACCAGGCTTGGAGTCGGGTACGGTGTTCGGTTTGTAATGTACTTGGTGTGGCCCATCGAAGTTGTGCATTTGAGATTTAAACACATCATACACCATCGTACTCATACATATTTTCCAGTCGCATGCAGTGTATATGGGGTCTTCTGATCGACCATGTCTCCCTTGTGCGGTTTTTTGTGACGACACAGATATTTGTCGGCTCCTCGAGTGTATATATATCATCCCTTTGACCGATAATGAGGGGTATGTGTTGGCCATGAATGGATTCCTCCTAGTTCATGTTAGGGCCGGTCACCGTCAAATGTCTGTCAACCAAAGCTCAAGCTCATGCGTTGCCAGGATTGCCTCCTAGATGCTCGGATTGCTGGGTTTGACCTACATCAAACCCTGTGTACGTATCTCGTCCTTAACTACCTTGCCTTTATAGTTGTTGTCTGTATCGAGAGGTAGGCACCACATCTAAATTGTACATTATTCTATATTGAAAACACACATCACCCCTTCCCAACGTACATCATTTTTGGCCGCATGCAAGAGGTGCTGGTTTTGTGGTCCCTCTCGTGCGATGTTTATGATGGTTCAATCTATTGGCCCAAGCGGTTTATCGACAACAACAACTGTCATTTTACCAAACAAAAGATTCATTGGTCTGTCTTATGGTAGGTCATGGAGACATGCATGTATGACCAAAGTATCGATCATTACGTGCATCCGCCCTGCTGACACGAAGTGGGAGGTGGTGGGCAAAGCATCCTAGCTAGGTACGACATTATGTCATTATATATATAGCTAGGTGGTTGTTAGGGTGCTTTTGAGTTTGCGAGGCAGATGCCACCAAAGTTATGCATTGTGTATATAAAGTTTTAAACATCCCCAATATTCGTACATATGTTTGGCCACTTCTAGGTGGTTCTTGACTTCTGGCCCCTCTCATCAATCTTCAATGACGCGCCCAACCGTGGGCCCGCGGGGTCAAAGTTGTGCATTGGAATTTTGAACATTACATACCACCCTTTTCACTCATATATATTTGGGCCACATGATCGTGTGGCTGTCTTTTGACCCTCCCTAACGTTATTTTTTGCTGCAAAGACTCTGATGATCCTCAACAGACACGGGGTATAATATATAAACCATGTGCGATACAAGTGCGATGTGAATCACCATGACCGCGCAAGCGCGAGCAAATTAAGGTGGAGGTACTGGCTCAACCGTGTGTGATGCAAGTGCGCAGAAATCACCACGACCGCGCAAGTGCGAGCAAAGGATGGAGGTATTGGCTCAACCGTGTGAGATGCAAGTGCGCTGAAATCACCATGACCGCACAAGCGCGAGAAAAGGGTGGAGGTACTGGCTTAACCGTGTGTGATGCAAGTGCACTGTAAAACCAGCACATGTGGAAGCTAAAGGCGGGAAAGTTTATTTGGAAATTAGGACGAACCGTGTGCGATTGACCAACTAGCTAGAAATATAAAAAAACAAACTACCCGCCTTTAGCGTTGCAAAAATCGGCGGATCTGTGCCACTTTTCCTTATTATCATACACGCATATTGTTATTGGACCGTGCGCGATCTTGGGCACTCCCGCCCCGCATCAATTCCTTTACCCAAATTTTAGTAGCCGTCGTACTTCAACCGTCGCCCACACTCCTCCACCATCTCCACCCACCATTACTAAAAGTTCAGTAGCCGTGGCGTATCCTCAAACACCACCCCCTCCACAGTCCCCCACCCGCCCCCTCCCCCCCTTCGAACCCTAGCTCGCGGCCGCCACCGGCGCCGCCGCCAACCGTGCCGGTCTACCTATTCCTCTTAGCTTAGATAATAAAGTTCAGGTTATCCAGCGATTCCTATACTGTCGCCCCACTCCCCTGAGTTTTTAAATCGGCAGTGTCCCTCCCCGCCAGATCCACATCCCCTGCTCTAGAATGTCGCAGCCTAAGCTCGACCACGTATCCCGGGGAGCCTGACGAGCATTCGGCCAAGAAGAGGTTTATCATGGCCTCTCCGGCGGACGTTGGCGAGGTGGCCGTCGTTCGCCCCGACCTGTCGACCCTGGAGCAACACGTCGCGGCGGAAGCCGGCGAAGACGTTGACTATGTTGACATGCCGAAGGCTTTATGTCAGCGGGCTAGCATATTACTGTATCTCGGGAAAGCTGGCTACGACATCAAGCTTGTCCACACCGATGACTTCACGCGGGCCATGTCACAGGTTAAGTGGTCCATCCCCAACCCCTCTGGTTCAACCGTTGTCGATCTCTTCGACGGACCTACCGCTGATCTCCTCCGCCAAGCGGTCAAGGATTTGCGAGCTTTATATGCCATCGAGGCCATTTTGTCACTTCTAAAGGACACGTTCTACGACGGCGGCTTGGGATCCTCAATTTCCAAGTCAGATCTCATTGACCATGACCACGACCATGAGGAGGGCACCCTCGAAGGTTCTTCCAAGGTGAAACAGCCCATCTGTGACATCAGAGAGCGCACCATGGGTCTGTGCTCTTCCAACAGGAAGGATCCCGTCCATGAAATGTGAGGCAACATTCTATCTGCAAATATTATCTTTTCCAGCTTGCCAACCCGTACCCTTTGTTGTAGTAGCATTTGTCGTGCGGTGCTTTAACTGTGTAGTGTTTAATTATTTCAGTTATGGAAAATGTATTGTTCAATAGGTCTATGTGATGTTTAAGTATGAATTGTCCACTTTAGTTTCATGAATGGCTATATTTGGTTGTTTATAGTGAGTATATGCCTTGTTTGTCTGTATTTGGTTGTTAGGTTGGTTGGAGTGAGCATTTTTCTAGTTATCGAGCATATGCCTTGTTTATCTGTATTTGGTTCTTAGTTTGGTTGCAGTGAGTATTTGTCCAGTTATCAAGCAGATGCCTTGTTTATCTGTATTTGGTTGTTAGGTTGCTTTTTTAGCATTTGTCTAGTTATCAAGCAGATGCCTTTTTTATGTGTATTTGGTTGTTAGGTTACTTTTTTAGCATTTCTCTAGTTATCAAGAAGATGCCTTGTTTATCTTTATCTACTTGTTAGGTTGGTTGTAGTGAGCATTTGTCCAGTTTTCAAGCATATGCCTTGTTTATCTGTATTTGCTGGTTAGGTTGGTTGCAGTGAGACTTAGTCCAGTTTTCAATGGCTATATTTGGTTGTTATACTGGTCATTTATGCCTTGTTTATTTCAGTCATTCACAATGTGTTGTTCATTATGTGCAAGTCGGAACTTTGCCACTCGACTACATCAATACCAGTTTGAACGGCTATATTTGGTTCCAGTTATTCCTGGTGTACTTAACACATGCAATTTATTTCAGTTTTACACATTTATCCACTGTGATGTTTAAGCATTACCTACGTTCTATTCATTTTCAACAATACCAGTTTGAATTGCAATATTAGATGGCTGTTAAGCCGGCTATCAGTAACATTGCCTTCCATTTTATATCTGCTTTATCAGCATGCTGAAACAAGCACATTCAAGCTATCATTTGGTGATGATGTTGTTTACCTTTGCTATATTTGTTTGATGTTAAGATTGTTGTACTTATCATGCCTTTCCACTACTTATGCAGGACAACAATGGGAGTGGTCACCATTTTCCGCCGAGGTTAGCTTCATCCCTCGGCTTGTACTCCCACCGTTGTTCCATAATGTAGTGCATATAGATCCAGGCCTGGACACTAGTTAACTTCTAATATTGACTTGTTGCTTGTAGGTACATATGCCCTTGGCAAAGATCCACGCATCGACCCTTTTTGCGTATGGGGCAATGAGATATCAATGAACAAGCATCAAGTGAGGAAACTGATAAGGATTATTAGCAAAAAGATATGAATGGTGGCAAGAAAATTATTTGTTTATGCTCTATTCAATGCAATAGTGAGCTGTAGGATGGTAACTACAAACTCTACAGCCTTCTCTTTTTACTGCCCATAATGAGTTGTTAGACAACAATGTCTGAATCTTTTTCGTTCCGAGTGGTTCCCGAAGCAGTTCACTCAAGATTACCTCGCAAAGTACATGATTGGTAGACATGAAATGAAGGTTAAAGTATTTCATCCAGACTACAATGAGCTTCGAGAAGTCCTAATGAAGACAGTGAAGGATGGACGGGCAGCCACCAGAAGGGGTTGGCCTAGAGTCGTGCGTGCCTTACGCATGGAGAGGGCACAATATGGGCATTCCGCTTCACCTTCTCCAGCAACTAGAATGTCTTTCGCCTCTCTCTTTACAATCTTTAGTACAAGTGTGGTTCATCATTCTTTACTTGGTGCTTATGTAGTTCTTTAGTATATGTACATGTGCATTGAATTATCGATTCATGGTTGAACCTATATTTGTAATAAACATGGTTGGATATGAAATAAGTGATTGCCTACTTTCAAATTCATAACATGTGATTTTTAAATTAGGGATTAATTGGATTAATTATGGATTAATTGTGGATTAAATAGGGATTATACTACACACGGTTTGCGAAAGAAAAACGTCTGGGATATACGTGGAGATCAGAAACGTTTCTAGGATCCACTATGTGTGCGATCAATCTCCACTGCACACATGACTTTCTCTTGAAAACTGTTTGCGTTAGGCCACCTTGCACAAATGTTTATCACATGAAAAGTGTGTGTGATGGACAGCCTTTGACACACAGTTTCTTTCTACGCACCGTGTGTGATGCATTCAATAACACAAACGATAAAATTATTAATATCGTGTGCAATGGCAACGCTATCACAAACGATTTAATGGGAAAAACTGTGTGTGATGTACCTGTGAACGGAAACGTTATCCTTGGAGCGACTGTGTGGGCTGTACATACGAATGGAAATGTTTAGCGGGGACTAACTGTGTGGGATGTACTTGCAACTGGAAACAATTTCATCGTATAATTGTATTTTTTAGCTGTATTGTACGTATTTCCGTATTTGAGCGCTCGCTGGTCGCACACGACCTCATTTTGCCGAATGTGTGTGCCAGGAGGGCATGTCGCCGACGGTTTCTGGGTCATGTGGGAAGGACCCCCCTATTGCCCACACTCACTTGGCGACGGTTCCAGATGTCGTCGTGGAAAGGGGTTAAAACCCGTTTGTTTAGGACCGACGCGCACTAGTGACTCTACTACTATCAAAACTATCATATTGCTTTGCTACTGATCACTTGTTGTAGATAATTATGCTCCAGGTGTGGTTGAATTGACAACTCAGCTGCTAATACTTACAAATATTCTTTGGCTCCCCTTGTGTCGAATCTATAAATTTGGGTGGAATACTCTACCCTAAAAAACGGTTGCGATCCCCTATACTTGTGGGTTATCAAGACCTTTTTCTAGCACCGTTGCCAGGGAGCATAGATATATTTGTTGAGTCACTTGGGATTATTATCAATTTATCACTATGAAGAATCTAAAGGACGCTAAGACTAAGATTTTTTCCTCTAAGACGAGGGGAGGTAAGGAGTTGCCATTCAGTTCTGCTTTAGATTCACCTTCGGTTATAAGTAAACTTGCAACACCACCACATGTTATTAATCCTGATATGTCGCAAGTTATTGATGATGCTACTTCTGCTATGAATGATACTTATGATGATGCTAGTACCTTGCATGATGATGATGTGCCACTTGGTGACTTTCTTGATGAACAAATTACTAGAGTAAGACAACATGATTTTGTTGAATCTGATGATGAGCTTGAAACTAAAAAATTTGAAACACCTGCTAGAACTAGCCTTCTTAGATATGAATTGCCTAAGGTACCCGAAGGTTAAGTTATGAGTGAGGAAACAACTAGAGATATTCTTGCTTGTAATGATAGACATGATCTAGAGAAATTATTATGCAAGTATAAAGAAAAGTCTTTGAATGCTAGAATGAAATATGATCCTAAGTTTGCTACCTCACATATCTTTATTGATGATAAGGATTATGAATTCTCTGTCAACCTAGAGTTAATCACTTTGGTTGAATCTGATCCTTTCCATGGTTATGAAACTGAAGCTGTTGTGGCACATCTCACTAAGTTAAATGACATAGCCACCCTTTTTACTCATGATGAGAAAACCTGTTACTACTATATTCTCAAATTATTTCTGTTCTCATTAAAGGGTGATGCTAAAGCTTGGTACAACACTCTTACTCTTGGTTGTGTGCGTAGTCCCACGATATGATTTATTACTTCTCTGAAAAATATTTTCCTGCTCATAAGTAACGTGCTGCCTTACAAGAAATATTTAACTTTGTGCAAATTAAAGAAGAGTGTCTCCCACAAGCTTGGGGGAGGCTTTGCCAGTTACTTAATGCTTTGCCTAATCATTCTCTTAAGAAAAATGAAATACTCGATATCTTCTATAATGGACTAACCTATGCTTCTAGGGACTTCCTAGATAGTAGTGCTGGTTGTGTTTTCAGGGAACGAACTATTGGACAAGTTGAAGAACTATTGAATAACATATTTAAAAATTATGATGATTGGACTCTTCCTGGACCACCACCTAAGCCTACTCCGAAGAAGAGGGGTATATTATATCTCAACCGTGAAGATATGCAAGAGGCAAAGAAATCTATGAAGGAAAAGGGTATTAAAGCTGAGGATGTTAAAATTTACCTCCTACTAAAGAAATACATGGACTTGATACACCAGCTCTGCCTAAGGTGGTAGAGGTAAATTCTTTAATGAAATTCAGTGACAATGATAATCCTCACAATATGCACCCTCGAAATGCTTTCGTGAGTTTGAAAATTATATTAGGAAACAAGATCACTTCAATGCAAATGTTATGAAACAATTGAAATACAATTCTGATACGATTGCTTGCTTGAGTGTAACACCCCGAGAAACATGCTACAGTAACTCCACACTAATGATGCCATGTCACCCTGGTTACTAAGCTAAATTGCCCCTTGATTAAAAATCAATTCAAATTCAAATTTGAAATGCAAGTCAAAATTTTACATCTTCAAAAATGCAAACAAAATAGTTCATAATTTTGCAAAGAAATCCTAAATAATTATGTTGGGGAAAACAACATCACCTAAATCCCTAAATTGCCTCTAGCATCCAAAACAGTCCCAAAATTATATCCTTTCTATTATTAAACAAAATTCAAATGGATTCAATTAATCCTCAAACTTTTGTGGCAGTGTAGTTTATTGCATAGCTTATTTGGCAAAGTTTCACATTTTACAAAAGTCGTCTGGTAGCTAGAATGAATAAAAACAGTAGCTAAAGAAATAAAAAGGAGGAAAAGGAAAACGGTTTTGGAAAAGCCCATAGGTGCACTGTGTTGCTCTGCCTGGGTCAAACAGTGGAAGGCCCAGCCCAACTTCATCTCCCTCCACCTCTCGCTACAGGAGGCAGAGGGGAGCGTGGCGGCCATCCTGGCCTTCCTAGCCGGCGATGACGTCGTGGCACCCATCCCACGGCCCCCCTGAGGTTAAGAGCAATCTTGCGACCCCAAACCCTAGCATCCCCAGAACCCCCCCCCCCCTTCCTCTCGCCTCCCCTCTCTCTTACCCTCTTGGTTCCCCTCATCCGAGCAAGGCCGCCGCCGACGCACCTCCATCGTCTACGTGCTCCGGAGGCCTCCCCAAGCAAGAGACTGCGTCCAGGAGGACCGCTGCCATCGACTTCGTCCATCCCAAGTACCCAATCGAGTGGATCTGCCGCGTACGCTCGCCATCAAGCTCTTCTTCCTCCATCGGTCATCGCCATTCGTCTTCGATTTCATCGTCGTCGGGCCTTCCCCGGGCTCGCCTTGCACCCCTACAGAACACAGTGTGCACCGCCTCGCCTCCCTATGCTCCTCTATCTCGCGCACGATTTCTAGCTACCTCTCCCGAGAGTTCCGACACCACCGTCCGCCATTGCCGTCGAATACGACGAGGCCGCGCTTGCCTGCTCCTTCTGGTGCTGCGGGCATGTCCGAGGCCACTTATATATGTCGCCTAAACAATTGCCCTGCTTAATTCGAAGCTCAGGTGTAGTTGTGACCAACCGTCGTGGTCACCGCCACTCACCGTCGTCATTGCCGTCAACTTGGCCGCGCCTACGACGACCGAGCTGCCCTGGCCACGCGCCCGCGTGCCTCGCCTCCACCTCGACCCGCTCCTGCCACACCCTGGCCTCGCTCGCCCGCGTCCGACCAGGTCCAGCGGCGCCGTCCACCGCTACCCCTGGCCTCGCCCGCGCTACGTTGGCCTCTGGCCATCGCCGGCCAAGGCCGCCGCTGCCGCCTCCTCCCTCTCCTGCCCCGCAAGCCGCAGCCCCCGCGCGCGCGCAGCGCCCACCACCGCGCGGCCACCTCCAGCGCCCGGTGCCGACGGCCGCGCCGGCGCCCTCGCGCGCTCGCTACCCTGTGTCCGCTCGGCGGGTTTGCCCACCCCGCGGCCAGCGCCCGATAGTGCCCGCCCCGCTAGCCCTGGGCCACTGCCAGGCGGAGCCCGGCCCCTTTAAAACAAAAAAAAAGAGTTAAAAAAGTACTAAAAAGTAAATGCATTAATTAATTAATTTAATTAAGTTTGCTTAATTAACTTAACTTAATTAACCTACTAATTAAAGTGGTTAATTGTTAGTTAGCTAACAACCTATGATAGACGGGCCCCGCTGGTCAGTTTGACCGGTCAGCGGTCAAAGTTGACCGCTGACGTCATGCTGACGTCATAATTGTTTTCCAATTAAACTAATCTGTTAATTCCTATAAATGTTTAAAACTTTAGAAAATCATATAAAATAATCTGTAGCTCGGCTGAAAAAGTTTTATATATGAAAATCGCTCAGAACGACGAGACGAATCCGAATACGCGGTCCGTTCATCCACCGCACATCCCTAGCATAGTGAACCTGCAACTTTCCCCCTCCGATTCATCTAACCGAAAACACGAAACGCCGGGGATACTTTCTAGAGTGTTATCCACCTTCGCCGGTACCGTGTACCACCGCGTTAGAGCACCCTAGCACTGCGTACTGACGTGTCGTGCTTCTCTGTTGCAACTGTTTGCTTTATATTTACTATTTCTTCCCCCTCTTCTCTCCGGTAGACCCCCGAGACCGAAGATGCCCCGGTGATCGACTACGGTGTTGACGACCCCTCCTTATTGCCAGAGCAACCAGGCAAGCCAACCCCCCTTGATCATTCTGATATCGCCCACTCTCTTCTCTCTTATGCTTGCATTAGAACTGCTACTGCTTTTTGTCTGATCCTATTCTGATGCATAGCCTGTTGTTGATACCTGCTTTCATACCTGCTTTTTGTATGATCCTATTCTGATACCTGCTACCTGCTATTCTGATGCTTAATATAGGCTGGTTAGAGATCCATCAGTGACCCCCACATTGTCTCGACTGCCCTGCTGGATTATCAGAAGACCCGTTCAACGGAATCGAAGACTAGGACCCGGCACCGCACATCACTTTCCCCTTAGGTTCTCGACACTACTGGGTTACTATCGAGTGCCGAGGGTGAGACCTCATCAGCACTTCTGATGTTAACCTTGTAGGTTAGTTCATCGGTTGTGGTCATCGAGGGTGATTCCTCTTTCTCCACTCTCGATAACGACACTGTCGTGCAACTCCTCAAGAGTGGACCTCGAGGGTGACTCCTCTTTCGTTCACCTTGACAATAAACATCAGGTGGAATTCCATCGAGGGTGATTTCCTCAGGTTTCTCTTTGGTGTCAGACACACAGTTACTATGGTTACTATGACTTTACACTGAACCTGGTTACTAAAGACGGGTCGACCCAGAGGGGTACACGCGCGAGCTTAATTGCAAGTGATGTGTAGTCGGGTTAACCTGGAAGGTGCCCGCGAGATAAATACGAGGCGTGGCCGGGCACTAGCCCTTGCCGCAAGTTCTCGAGACGGGGCGATGGGGTCACATAATCGTGAGTCTCTGCTCGTTACCGCGCATTCCCAAGACACTAAACGGTTTGGATATTTGATCCGAGGGGCCTCTGGCCCGATAGCGCTAACCATCACGTGGGCATAGTATGGGCGTTCTGCGTCGTATGCATCAGCCAAAGCTTAACTAGCGTCATTGCGACTGGGCGGCGCGTGCCGGGTTGGACTGGTTAGGCTCCTACCTTTTTAAAGGTGGTTGCTAGGTCTGCTCACCGGCCGCCCACGCAACGTGCAGGAGTTCTCCGGGCGATTGGCCCATGACCCCTGGGAGCATAGGATTTAGTCCGGCGTGCATGACCTCTCTATTAAGCCTAGGTCGGGTTGCGGCGTATTGTTTGGCCGAGGGCGGGCATGGCCTGATGGTGTGTCCGGCCAGAGTTAAGCAAGCGTGTTGGGTAAGTTGGTGCACCCCTGCAGGGAAGAAAACATCTATCGATTGCCTGTCCTACGGTAACGGACACTTGGAGTTGTATCCTGATCGCTACAACTAGAACTGGATGCTGAGGCATTGTTTGGATATGTTACTTCGGGAGTCGAGAAAGGATCCCGGAGCGTTGGAACAACAACATAAATATGACTTATGACATACTACTCTACTTCCCCCTCTTGCTGCAAGACGGTGGTTTCCAGAAGATGCTAGTCTTTGATAGGGCTAGCTTCTCCCCCTCTTATTCTGGCATTCTGCAGCTTAGTCCACAGATACTACCCTTTTCATTGATACCGATGCATATGTAGTGTAGATCCTTGCTTGCGAGTACTTTGGATGAGTACTCACGGTTGCTTTGCTCCCCCTTTTCCCCCTTCTTTCTTCTTGCTGGTTGATGCAACCAGATGGTGGAGTCCAGGAGACAGATGCCACACTTGATGACTGCTACTACCCCGACGGAGCCTACTACCTCATGGAGACAGCTGACGACCAGGAGTAGTTAGGAGGTCCCAGGCAGGAGGCCTTGCCTTTTCGATCGTGTTGTTTTGTGCTAGCCTTCTTAAGGCAAACTTGTTTAACTTATGTCTGTACTCAGATATTATTTCTTTCGCTGACTCTTGTGTATTCAAGATTATGTATTCGAGCCCTCGAGGCCCCTGGCTTGTAATATAAAGCTTGTTTTATTTTAATTTGTGTCTAGAGTTGTGTTGTGATATCTTCCAGTGAGTCCTTGATCTTGGTCGTACACATTTGCGTGCATGATTAGTGTACGGTCAAATCGGGGGCGTCACAAGTTGGTATCAGAGCCGACTGCGTGTAAGAATCCCCCTTTCCAACTCCTTGGCCGAAGTTGAGTCTAGTATTTGAAAAACTTTTTACTATCTTGGATGTGTGGCTTATGGGCCCATGTCGCCAATTGGGTGGTATTAGGATCTTTTACTCCTCGTCTATACTCTGGGACTCTGTTCTCTCTTCTATTCGGGTTAAATGAATTTACTAACTACATTAGGTTCTCGTAACGACTTTCCCCGGAGAGCCCCTTCATTCCAGACGGTTGCCCGCTTCACCAGAAGACTTCGAAGATATTCTCAGATCTACTCCCGAGAACTTGTGTTCATTTCTTTTACAATCCTTAGTACCGTTGAATCCTTATGGGTAACTGCATACCCTCGTCGTTCATACTTCCATCCCAGTTGTTCTTGTTATTACAAGATACCCGAAAGTATTCTTTGACTTTCGAGAATCCTTTTTCTTGCTGCTTTGCAACTCCTTTTCCGCATGAATACACGTATGAATAATTCATCACATTTACTGGGGGTTCGTTCATCCCCAGTTGTTCATGCATTTCACAGAGGTCTTTGAAACACTATTCGATCTTCCAAAATCCTCAGCAACCTATTGCTCTGGAAAGTTTTACCTACTTGCATTATGGTTAATTCCATATGTATAGCAATATTCATTAAAATACTTTATGATTGACTTTATGATCTTATTGATTCGATAGGTTGCAAATACTTGCAATCATTAGTCAAACTAGAATTCGTTCTTCCAGCTCAGACGTCATTCCGAATATGAGCTGGTTCTCGACCAATCTGTTTATCATCGATTCTACCCCTAAGTCTATTTAACTTATGCATCCTTTACAGAGCATTTGCTTCTGATCCCTTGGTTTGGAAATCGTAATTCCTTTGCATCCGAGCTTGAATTAGTCGGTTGTTACTATAATCTGATCCCCCTGTATTCTTTCTTCTTCTGGTTGAGTACCGATGCTCACATCAGATCCCTTGTAGACCACTGGATCCTTTGTTGGATTTTATCCGACAGCGGCCTTCGTATTCAAATACCTTGTGAGTTCTGCCATGATATATAATGCCTTAGGTAAAATATATCATCCGCTTTCTCAACCATGCTCTACTTTCGAGCTTGTATAATTTGCTCCTGAAGTTTGCGTTGTATGAGTCTAAGATGCCCCGATGTTTTGAACTTATGCCTTTCTTAATCTGTGCGAACCCGAAAGTTTTCCAAGGTTCATACTCCACTGGTAATTCACCAGGCAAGTCTTCGCAATCAATTCATTTTTAACAGAGCAGTGAATGAAAGCTTATGCATTGAAGAAGTGGGAGTCAACCTTGAACTTTCTGTTCATATCCATGGACACGATGTAGATCTTATCATTAAAACTTCTCTTAAATTAATTATCCCCTTGATATAAGTGTCGGTGTACTAAGGTAGGGGTACCTCAGTACCCCAACTTGTGCACGGACGGTAGCAGCCTCCCGCGGCAGGGCCTACCACGCGCTTGCCGGGGACCTTCCTGCTCCATTCGCAAACCATTCAAAAACAAAGTATACAAGACAGAAGATCGAGACCCCGGCAAGTGGGACTTGCCGGGAAGGCCGTTCCAGGCTCAAGATTACTTCCCTAGCACAAGACCCTGGCAAGAGGAGCTTGCCAGGAAGACCGGAAGATTCCATTGCAGAAGACATGCCTCAGCGCTACATGCGCCCCGGCAGGGCCCGGCAAGGACAAGACCCCGGCAAGGTGCTTGCCGGGGAGAGTTGTGCTGTGTGCCCGCGCTCCAGCTCATCGAACCACGCGTCGCACTGGGGCCATTCCAGGGACGCGTGGCGGATGGCTGTGCAGCCTGGGGGACACGGTGGCACTCCACGGTGGTGAAGCCATCGCCGTGGCAAACGGAGACGCAAGGGCGGGCGCTTTTGGGGTCGACGGCGATGGGCATTAAATGCTCTTGTCCCTCACTGTCAAAGTAGGTAGCGACCACTGTTCATACACTGTAGCTCCACTATTCCCGCACTGTTACAACTACCACCTCTTTTACGTTTTTACCCCTTTCTCTTACGTTGACACCTGTCGGTGACCCCTTGCACTATAAAAGGAGGCCCATGCACAACGTGGAGGGGGTTCGGAACCTAGATCGCTCATACGCTCGGTGTAGCTAGTTCTTCAAGCTCCCGAGCTCTCCAACTCAATACAAACTAAGCAGGAGTAGGGTTTTACGCGTCCACCGCGGCCCGAACCTGGGTAAAACTGCCCGCGTGTTCACTACGATCTGCTCTTTGTGCTCCCTCCGCCCTCTTACCGCACAAGCAAGGGGCTCCGGTCCCATAGGTGCTCGTGGTGCACAGTTTCCCCCGACATCTTTAGACAGAAGATCGAGACCACGGCAAGTGGGACTTGCCGGGAAGGCCGTTCCAGGCTCAAGATTACTTCCCTAGCACAAGACCCTGGCAAGAGGAGCTTGCCAGGAAGACCGGAAGATTCCATTGCAGAAGACATGCCTCGGCGCTACATGCGCCCCGGCAGGGCCCGGCAAGCTCCCGGGCCCGGCAAGGACAAGACCCCGGCAAGGTGCTTGCCGGGGAGAGTTGTGCTGTGTGCCCGCGCTCCAGCTCATCGAACCACGCGTCGCACTGGGGCCATTCCAGGGACGCGTGGCGGATGGCTGTGCAGCCTGGGGGACACGGTGGCACTCCACGGTGGTGAAGCCATCGCCGTGGCAAACGGAGACGCAAGGGCGGGCGCTTTTGGGGTCGACGGCGACGGGCATTAAATGCTCTTGTCCCCCACTGTCAAAGTAGGTAGCGACCACTGTTCATACACTGTAGCTCCACTATTCCCGCACTGTTACAACTACCACCTCTTTTACGTTTTTACCCCTTTCTCTTACGTTGACACCTGTCGGTGACCCCTTGCACTATAAAAGGAGGCCCATGCACAACGTGGAGGGGGTTCGGAACCTAGATCGCTCATACGCTCGGTGTAGCTAGTTCTTCAAGCTCCCGAGCTCTCCAACTCAATACAAACTAAGCAGGAGTAGGGTTTTACGCGTCCACCGCGGCCCGAACCTGGGTAAAACTGCCCGCGTGTTCACTACGATCTGCTCTTTGTGCTCCCTCCGCCCTCTTACCGCACAAGCAAGGGGCTCCGGTCCCATAGGTGCTCGTGGTGGACAGTTTCCCCCGACATCTTTAGACAGAAGATCGAGACCACGGCAAGTGGGACTTGCCGGGAAGGCCGTTCCAGGCTCAAGATTACTTCCCTAGCACAAGACCCTGGCAAGAGGAGCTTGCCAGGAAGACCGGAAGATTCCATTGCAGAAGACATGCCTCGGCGCTACATGCGCCCCGGCAGGGCCCGGCAAGCTCCCGGGCCCGGCAAGGACAAGACCCCGGCAAGGTGCTTGCCGGGGAGAGTTGTGCTGTGTGCCCGCGCTCCAGCTCATCGAACCACGCGTCGCACTGGGGCCATTCCAGGGACGCGTAGCGGATGGCTGTGCAGCCTGGGGGACACGGTGGCACTCCACGGTGGTGAAGCCATCGCCGTGGCAAACGGAGACGCAAGGGCGGGCGCTTTTGGGGTCGACGGCGACGGGCATTAAATGCTCTTGTCCCCCACTGTCAAAGTAGGTAGCGACCACTGTTCATACACTATAGCTCCACTATTCCCGCACTGTTACAACTACCACCTCTTTTACGTTTTTACCCCTTTCTCTTACGTTGACACCTGTCGGTGACCCCTTGCACTATAAAAGGAGGCCCATGCACAACGTGGAGGGGGTTCGGAACCTAGATCGCTCATACGCTCGGTGTAGCTAGTTCTTCAAGCTCCCGAGCTCTCCAACTCAATACAAACTAAGCAGGAGTAGGGTTTTACGCGTCCACCGCGGCCCGAACCTGGGTAAAACTGCCCGCGTGTTCACTACGATCTGCTCTTTGTGCTCCCTCCGCCCTCTTACCGCACAAGCAAGGGGCTCCGGTCCCATAGGTGCTCGTGGTGGACAGTTTCCCCCGACATCTTTGGCGCGCCAGGTAGGGGGCGTCGAGGTTGTGCGAACCTGATCCGGCGTTCACGCGGGCGCATTCTTCATCAACCTCTCCGAATTCGTCAGCTTCATCGACAACAGCACCATGGCCCCGAAGAAGAAGGCTTCGGAGGTCGCCGGCCCGTCTGCGTCTCATCCGCCGCCACAGGAACCAACGGTGGGCGGGGGAGACGCCGTCGGAAAGGTGGTCGCCGGCGAGGACACGCGCGGCGCCACCAAATCCAAGGACAGGACGGACGACCGAGCCTCGGTCTCCGTGGACGCGCCACATCCATCTCAGCAAACGACAACCCAGCAGCGCCATGCCACAGGAGGTGGCATCCGCTTGCTGGGCCAAGGGCAAACCGGAGGTTCGCGGGACGCTCCGGGCCATCGTCCCGGCACGAGCAAGGCGCGGTCGCCGGGGCGGGACCCTGCTCCTTCTAACGCCGTTAGGAGTCCGAGCATATCCCGCTCCTCGCACCGCTCGCCCCCGCTCCCCTCCACTCCGGCAGAAGCGCTCGCAAGGGCGCAACTGCTCCTCGACTTCCCTCCAGCGGCAGACAAGGCCGAAGACTGGAGGGCAACCATCCAGAGCCTGATCGCCTTCGCCAACAACGATACGCCGCAACAGCCGGCGACCTCGCGGCCGCGGCAAATCGAGAAGACGAAGGCCGACGGCGACAAGACTGCCGGGGGTGCAACCACCGTGCACTCCCCGCCGCAGAAGCAGAAGACGCCGCCCCGCCGGAACAACGCCGACGACGGCTCCACGGCGTCGTCGGATCCGCGGGCCCGTCGGGACCAGCGCCAAGTCCTTGACGACCGGCGACAAGAAGACGCTCGAACAACAATCGAGCGCCGCCGAGAAGCTCGGTGACAATCAGACCAGAGGGCTGGGAACGCTGTCGACGCGCGCGCGCCCGGTGAACCAGGCGACTTGCCGTACGCGGCAGGTTGCCCTGCGTTTACCCGCGAGCTGCGGCGCGTCCAGTGGCCCAGCATGAAGAATTTCAAGCCTGACGTACCGGAGAAGTACGACGGCAAGACGCACCCCTCGGAATTCCTCAGCATTTACACCATCGCGGTGCAGGCTGCCGGGGGGCGCGACGAGAAGATTTTGGCAAACTACTTCGCGCTCGTGCTTAAGCCGAACGTTCGTTCGTGGCTTATGCACTTGCCGGAAGGCTCCATTTCTTCTTGGGCAGACCTTTGCCACCAGTTTGTTGGCGCCTTCACGGGCGGCCACAAACCCCACGGCTAGGAGAGCGATCTCCACATTCTGGCCCAGAAGGAAGGAGAATCCCTGCGCAAGTACATCCAACGCTTCAGTCGAGTGCAGCACAACATCCCCGACGTCCACCCTGCCGCGGTTATCAGCGCGTTCCACCAGAACGTGCGTAACCGCCGCATGCGTGAAGAAATGGCCATGACCAATATACGGGATGTCAGCGAGCTTTATGCTCTGGCTGATAAGTGCGCACGCGCAGAAGAGGGGAGGAGACTCCCCGGGGAGGATGCTGGCGCAGGAGGAAGCGACAGCGACGACGCCGCCCCGGCAAAGAAGAGCCGGCGGCGGAACAACAGAAGGAAGAACAAGAAGGAAGTGCTGGCCGTCGAGAAGTCCGGCAAGGAGGCTCCCGCCAAGCAAACACAGGCTGGCGGCTCCGGCAAGGAGCCTGCCCCTGTAGCGGCAGCCGACAAGCAGGACGGCTCCGACAAGCAATACTGCAAGATCCATCGCACCAAAGGCCACGACCTCTCCAACTGCAAACGTGTCGAGTACCTCGTCGAGCAGCAGAAAGCTGAGTACGAGAGGCGCGACAAGGAGAAGGCCCAAGGTGGCGGGGGAGAACCAAGCAAGAAGCGGCCATTCAATGGCCGGGGAGGACGCCGCGGCAAGGCAAAGCAGCGGCAAGGTGACCGACCTCCCCGGGGCCACGACGAGGATGACGAAGACGACGACGAAGACATGGAGGACGAAGATAACAGCGAGCAGGAGTTCCAGAAGGCCACGGAGGTCCTGTGCGTCGACGGTGGCGCCTCTCTGCACACCTCCCACCGCCAGCTCAAGCAGTGGGTGCGCGAGGTGAATGCAGCAGAGCCGCCCGTGGAGTCACGCAGGCTCCTCAAATGGTCCAGCACACCCATCATTTTTGATCTTGAGGATCACCCTGACCGCACCACTGCGGTCGGGTGCTTGCCGATGCTGGTCTCCCCCACCATCCGCAACCTCAAGGTCACCAAAATGTTGGTTGACGGCGGGGCCGGGCTCAACTTGATCTCCTCTGCTGTGATCAAGAAACTCCAAATCCCAGATGGCGAGCTCGAAGAGACCGGTTCTTTCCAAGGAATCAACCCGGGGAGGAGCAAGCCCAAGGGGAAGATCACTCTGCCGGTGACCTTTGGCGGGGAGCTCAACTTCAGAACTGAGCGCATCACATTCGACGTCGCCGATATTCCATTGCCGTACAATGGGATACTCGGCCGTCCCGCCCTCGCCAAGTTCATGGCAGCTTCCCACCATGCCTACAACGTACTCAAGATGCCGGGGCCGATAAGCGTCATCATCGTCCATGGCGACAAGAAGGATGCGCTTGTCTGCGCCGACAAGATCTACCGGGACGCAGCAGCGGCGGCAGAGAAGGACACACTTGCCGCTGAAGCTCCCGGGGGGAAGAAGACGAAGACCAAGTCCGGCAAGTGCTCTGGGGCCCACTCCGGCAACCGCACCTCTTCGGAGTGCTGCGCTGCCGTCGAGGACGTTCCATTGAGCTCCACCGGCAAGTGTAAGAAGGGGATGGCCGCTCCTCCGGCAACCAAGAAAGTGTCCGCCAAGGAGGATGGCACTGGTGGTACCTTCACCATCAGTGCCACACTTGACAGCAAATAGGAAAGCGCGCTCGTTACCTTCCTGGGGGCGAATGTCGATGTGTTTGCCTGGCAACCATCTGACATCCCCGGTGTTCCCAGGGAGGTAATTGAGCACAAGCTTGCTGTTTGTCCTCATGCGCGGCCCGTCAAGCAGAAAGTGAGGAAGCAAGCCGTGGAGCGCCAAGAATTCATCAATGAAGAGATCAAGAAGCCAGAGGCAGCAGGCCTAGTTAGAGGTGTGATCCATCCGACGTGGTTAGCAAACCCAGTCGTCGTGCGCAAGGCCAACGGGAAGTGGAGACTGTGTATAGACTTCACCGATGTGAATAAATCATGTCCCAAGGATCCATTCCCTTTGCCGCGCATTGACCAGATCGTTGACTCCACTGCCGGATGTGAGCTACTCTCTTTTCTTGATGCATATTCAGGCTACCACCAGATCTTTATGGCCAAAGAAGATGAAGAGAAGACTGCATTTATCACTCCATGTGGCACCTATTGCTTCATACGCATGCCATTTGGACTGAAGAATGCAGGATCAACATTTGCAAGGGTAGTGCACGCTGCTTTCGAGCCACAGATCCACAGAAATGTAGAGGCTTACATGGATGACATCGTGGTGAAGAGCAAGAGCAAGGATACCCTGATCCAAGATTTGGAAGAGACATTTCAGAACCTGCGCAGGATACAGCTCAAGTTGAACCCCGAGAAGTGCGTCTTTGGAGTCCCCTCCGGCAAGCTTCTCGGGTTCTTTGTGTCACAGAGGGGGATTGAAGCCAACCCCGACAAGATTAAAGCCATCGAGCAGATAGAGGCCCCGAAGCGCGTCAAGGATGTCAAAAGGCTTGCAGGTTGTGTGGCTGCCCTCAGTAGGTTCATTTCGAAGTCTGCAGAACGCGCCCTGCCTTTCTTCAAAATCCTGAAGAAGGCAGGTCCCATGAAGTGGACTCCGGAAGCGGAGGCAGCGCTGCAAGATTTGAAACGGTACCTACCCTCCACTCCAATACTTGTCGCACCTAGACCACAGGAAAAGTTGTTGCTATACCTAGCGGCAACCAACCAGGTGGTTAGTGCTGCGTTAGTAGCGGAGAGGGAGGCCGACGAGGAATCTACACCACCGGCAAGCGAATCCAGCGACAAGCAGGGGGCTGCCCCGACAAGCTCTGGCCCCGACAAGGGCAACTCTGTGCAGGAACAGGAAGAAGTGCGGAAGAAGATGGTGCAGCGCCCAGTGTATTTTGTAAGTTCCCTTCTCCAGGGGGCTAGATCAAGATACTCTGGTGTGCAAAAGTTGCTTTTCGGCCTCCTCATGGCCTCGAGAAAGCTGCGCCATTACTTCCAAGCACATGAGATAACAGTGGTCACTCGCTTTCCGCTGAAGAGGATATTGCACAATCCAAAAGCAACAGGCAGGATCGTCGAGTGGGCACTGGAGCTGTCGAGCTTTGGACTCAAGTTTGAAAGTACTTCAACCATACAGAGCCGAGCTTTGGTAGAATTCATAGCTGAGTGGACCCCAACGCCCGATGAAGAAGTCCAAGAAACAAGTGCACCCGTACAAGAAGCGACAAGTGAATGGGTAATGTATTTTGATGGTGCCTTCTCGCTGCAAGGCGCCGGTGCTGGCGTGGTACTCATCGCGCCCACCGGAGAGCACCTCAAGTATGTTATCCAGATGCACTTTCCCAGGGAGCAAGCGACAAACAACACTGCTGAATATGAAGGCTTGCTTGCCGGCCTCAGGATTGCGGCCGAACTTGGGATCAGAAAGCTGATTGTGCGGGGAGATTCTCAGTTGGTGGTCCGGCAAGTCAACAAGAGTTACCAGAGCCCTTTGATGGAAGCTTATGTAGATGAAGTGAGGAAGCTTGAGGAGCACTTTGAAGGTCTGCAAATGGAGCACGTACCAAGAGCTCAGAATGACATAGCAGATGGCCTTTCAAAGTGTGCTTCGATGAAGTTACCTGTGGAACCAGGGACCTTCTTGCTCAAGCTCACTCAACCATCCGTTACACCATCAATTGGGCAGTCCAAGAAAAGAAAGTTGGTCTCCGGCGACTACTTCCCGGCGGATCTTCCTGAAACCGCCGCCAAGGTCCCCAAGATCAGCAATCAGAACGCTGAGGAACAGTCTGCTCCTGCAGATCCAAGGATCTGTGCAGTTGAAGCAAGTGTTCCCGACAAGCCTCGCCCCGGCGAGCATGCCGGGGGATCATCAGCTCCGGCAGAACCGGAGGTTCTTGCCGTAGAAGCTGAGGTCCCCGCAGCGGCCCTCATGCCTTTAGTCCTTGCCGTTGAGCCTCGGGCTCCGGCATGGGCGCAGCAGATCGTCCGTTTTCTGCAAACTGGAGAACTTCCCGACGACCCAGAAGAAATAGAGAAGATAACCAGGCAGTCAAGTATGTACCAGTTCGTAGATAACGAGCTGTACAGAAGGAGACTCAATGGTGTTAGATTGAAGTGCATATCCAGGGAAGATGGACAGAAGCTGTTGGCAGAAATACATGGAGGCATATGTGGCCACCACATTGGCGCAAGGGCGCTTGCCGGTAAAGCTTTCCGGCAAGGGTTCTTTTGGCAAGAAGCCCTCCAAGATGCAACTGCACTAGTAACCAAGTGTGAAGCGTGCCAGTTCCATGAGAAGCAAATTCATCAGCCAGCTCAAGCTCTCCAAACAATCCCTTTGTCCTGGCCCTTCTCGGTCTGGGGGCTCGATATCCTCGGCCCCTTCCCCCGTGCAGTCGGGGGCTTTGAGTACTTGTACGTTGCAATCGACAAGTTCACAAAGTGGCCAGAAGTGGAACCAGTGAGAAAGGTGACAGCACAGTCAGCGGTCGGGTTCTTCAGGTCGATTGTTTGCCGTTTCGGAATCCCTAACAGGATCATCACCGTTAACGGTACGCAATTTACTAGTCGCACCTTCATGCAGTACGTCCAAGACCTTGGCGCCAAGGTCTGTTTCGCTTCTGTTGCTCACCCGAGGAGCAACGGTCAAGCGGAGAGGGCAAATGCTTAAGTGCTGCGCGGACTCAAGACAAGGACCTTTGACAGGCTGCGCAAGTGCGGAAAAAACTGGATAGAGGAGCTACCGGCGGCTCTTTGGTCAATCAGAATGACACCGAGTCGAGCCACCGGACAGACACCCTTTGCTCTAGTCTATGGAGCAGAGGCAGTTCTCCCCACGGAACTCGTATACGGGTCTCCTCGAGTGCTCGCTTACGATGAGCTCGAGCAAGAGCAACTGCGACAAGATGATGCATTGCTCCTCGAGGAGGAACGTCTCCAGGCTGCTGTACGAGCTGCTCGATACCAGCAAGCCTTGCGTCGCTACCATAGCCGCAAGGTCAAGGCCAGGAGTCTCGAGGAAGGCGACCTTGTTCTTCGGCGTGTTCAGTCCGCCAAGAATTCCAACAAGTTGACGCCGAAGTGGGAAGGCCCTTATCGGGTGAGACAAGTCACAAGGCCCGGCGCTGTCCGCCTTGAGACCGAAGAAGGCTTACCGGTGAGCAACTCCTGGAACATAGAGCATCTTCGCAAGTTTCACCCGTAAGGCGCGGTTGCCGTGATCCGCTCCGGCAACCACCTTTTGTACAAGCTTTGCCGCTGTTGCATGTAACCCTTTGTACAAAGCCGGGCGCAGACCCCGTGCATCAGTAAAGCTTTGTGTTTTGCGCTATTTGCCTTTTGCATGCTTTTCTTTGCTATTTGCATGTGTTATTTGGCATCTTGTGCAACGTACACATCCGGTAAGCATTAGCACGCCGAAAGGCCATACACCTGTTTCCCTCTTCTTTTTCCTTGCCTCTTAAGCAGAAGGAATGTTCCTCGCGCACAAGTTTGCCGGGGGGGAAGGAGATGGAGGAGGAACCAAGCGCTGTTCAAGAAAGAGAAGCCTTACCGAAAAGCAAGCAATATATGAAAGCTAAGTTATTAGAATTTGATCAGTTCAAATTTTTATTTTTTTAAGTTGTCTTCCTTGAACAATCACACTTTGTATGGAAAACCTGTGCGCGAAGGAACCTACCCGTAGCTAGCCGCACCCTTGTCTTGTTTCCGAGTACGCTCAACGACTTAAGTGAGCTGCGACAAGTGTCGCGCCCTTGTTTCGTTTTCGAGTTCACTCAACAAGCTGAGTGTGTTGCGACTAGCTGCGGCAAGGTTGCTTGCCGGTAAGACCTTAACCAGCAGGCTGCTCAGAGTCCAGCACTCAGCGCTCGCGGAAAAGGCCCCTTGCCGGCAAGCTCCCCGGGAGCGTAGGGTGAAAAACATACAAAGTAGATGACCAAGACAAGGAAGATAACATTGCATTGATTGATTAAAATAAGATAAATATCTTACAAAGGATAACTTGTCGCAACGATTAATGAGTTCATAACACCCTATGCAGCAATGAAAAGAGACAAAGAAAAAGGAGGCCTAATCTACGCGGTCGCCCTCAACCCTGGAGATCTTGTTCACTTTGGCAATGATGTGGGCGACCTGCGCCTTCAGCGCCTCCATATTCGCGTCGGCCGGCAAGCTGCGGAGAACGTTGGTGAGATTTATACCGGGATTGCGGTATACAATCTTCGTCAGTACGCGCTCCAAGGTTCCCGTGCAGAGCTGGCGCGACTCCTCGGCCAGTTGCGCGGGAATCTTCTTCCGAAGATCTGCAAGAGCCGGCGCGATTCCCCTGAAGAAGAGGCTGAGCTTGGCGCTGTGAGGGAGGTTTGGGTCCGGAGAGTAGATGAGATGCTCCAGCTTCAGCGCCAGCAGCTCCTGGTCGATGTTGGATGCAGAAGATACCAGGTCGTCGGTCCACACCTCGACGGTACAGCGGAAGTTCTCGGCCGCTATGTTGGCGCTCTCCACCAAGCCTCGCTCCTTGCGGAGCTCTTCCTTCAGCTTGGTTTCCCGGTCTCGGACGGCGTCGAGCGAGTCCTTCAACGTGGAAACCTTCAGCTCCAAATCCTCAATGGAGTCCTTGGCGGCCTTCAGCTCGTCGCCCTTCTTGGAGAGACGCACCTGGAGTTCGGAGTTGGTGTGGGCGTCCTTCTCGCGCTCTGTGTTGAGCGCGGCGACCCTCTCCATGCTCGCCTTCAACGACTCCTCCAGCTGCGCAACCTTGGCGGCAAGCTCCTCCTTGGCGGTCTCCGCGGCAGTCGCGGCGGCTTTTGCCTCCTTCAGCTCTCCGCCAAGGGCCTGCTCCCGAGCGGCAAGGTCTTCCTCGTGGGAGTCGAGGTTGACCTTCCGTTGGGCGAGCTCTCCTTCTCGCCGGGACAGCTCCTCCCCGGCGAGTCGCTGTTGCTCTTCGGCTTCAGCCTTGTCCAGCAGCCATTCTTGGTATTCCCCGGCGAGCCTCTCACGCTCCTCCGCCACGTCGCGGAGGGCAGCCTGGTTGGCGGCGCGGAGCTCCGCCGCGCGCTTCTCCATCTCAACGGCGGCCTTGGCGGCGAGGGCCTCCCAAGACGCAAGCTTCGCCTGCCTGGCCCGGTAAAGGGCCAGGAGCTGATGAAGCAGCTTCTCCTCCTCGGGCCCGTCGCTTCCGGCGGGCGCCTCGACGATCTTCAAACCCGCGGAGGCGAGGACTTCTCCATCGAAGGCCTCGCCCTCCGCGGGGGCTCACGATGAAGAACCCCACGGCACCTGGATGAAGACGCCGTTGGGAGCTTCAAGATAGTAGCCCGCCTGCTCTTTTCGGCGGAGGGGTCGGCGGCCGGTGCAGCACTTGATGCTCCTGTCGCCTCCGGGCCGGCAGTGCGGCCGCCGTCCCCCTCCCCGGCCGCTGCGTCCGCAGCCGGAGCGGTCTCCTCCGCAGCCGGCTCGGCAGCTCCCGCCGTGTCCTCAGCGACAGGGGCGTCGCCGCCGCCGCCCTGCGCGCCCTCCTCCTCGACGTTGATGACCTCCGTCTCTATCTGCTCGGGGGGAGGAGGATCTAGAAGAAGAAGAAAAAGAAGAAGAAGATCAAGCAAATATCCAAAAAGAGGCGAATCCAAGAAGACAAAACTACAGAACTTACCTTGACGGACGTCGTCAGCGGCGGGCTCCCTTGCCGGGGAGCTCTGCCTTGGCGGAGTGGCCGTCCTCGCCGGGCTACTCGCCCTTGGCGGGGTACTCGCCCTTGGCGGAGTACCCGCCCTTGGCGGAGTGCTCTCCCTTGCCGGGGAGTTCGGCCTTGGCGGGGATGGCGGGGCCTGCGGCTCCTCGGGAGCGACCTCCGGACGCTCCTGTGGTTGTGGCTCCACCTCTGCACGAGACAATCAAGACAAGACAAAAACATCGAGATATTAGCACAAGACAAAACCCCCAAGCGCGCCCGACGAGCGGAAATACGGAACCCAGACTTACGCTGGGGGCTGCGCTGGGGGCTGCTCCTTGGAGCAGCGCTCGGGTCCGGCAGGCTCGTCTCCGGCACGCCTCCAGTCACCGCGACGGGCGAGTCGTCCGCAACCTCGACCACGGGCACCTTGGCTTTCTTCGCCACTCGCTCCGCCAAGGTCCTGAAGATTAAAACAAAAGCAAGATCAGCATCAACAAGAATCAAGATAATGTTAAAGAAGATGCAAGATCTCAAGTTCTTACTCCTGTTCCTCCTCGTCGTCGTCGTCGCTCAAGGCGGAGAAGTCAAACGCCACCTGAGGCGCGTCCGCGCGAGGAGCAGGAGGCAAAGACTCCCTCGGGCGCTTGGCGGTCCCCGGGGCTGGGGGCTGCGAAGACCCAGCCCCTGTGGTAGCCGAGGCCCGGGGAGCGGGCGGAGCTGCCGCTCCGCTCTGCGAAGTCCCTCCTCCGCTTGGCGCTGTCGTGCGGGGCGCCTCCGTCGTGGCCTGTGTGCGGGTCGCCTCCGCCGTGGCCTGTGTGCGGGTCGCCCCCGCCGTGGTTGGTGCGCCGGGCGCCCCCGTCGCAGCTTGGCTCCCCCGGGTAGCTCGCGCCGCCCGGCGAGCTGGTTGCTGCCGGGGCGCCTGTGCCCTCGTCCCCGTCGCCGTCTTGCGGAGACGCTTCAGTGGAGAACGCCTAGGGCTTGCCCGAGGCGGGGAGGTTTCCGACGACGAGGAGAGGTCGTCGGCGTAGAGCCCCAGGGATCCGTCGGAGTCTTCGTCGGCCCCGGCGTCCTCCTCCTCCTCCTCCTCCCCGGCAGGCTTGCTGGGCCCAGCGCCCTGCACTGTGGCCGCTTTCCCTCCGGCGCCTCCGCTCCCTGCGGCGCCTCTGTTTCCTCCGGCGGCGTTGCCTCTCACCGCGGCCTCGGTCAAGATCCCGGGGATCCCGGAGTGCCTCAAGGAAGGGACCCCGGCGAGCTCGTCGGGAGGAAGCTTCAGCAGCCTGCGGATCTCTGCCTCCTCTGCTTGGCAGGACGTTTCCGCAGCCTCTGCCTCCTCGGGCGTAAAGCCAAATTCTCCTGCCGCTGCGGCTGCAGCGGCCTCTTCAACCCGAGAAGCTATGTACGCTATCTCTTGGTCGGTGGTGTCCCGTGTGAGCTCCCGGATCTCGTCTTTGTTCTTCGCCACCTCCACCAGGTTGTCGAAGAAGTTCAAGATGACGTCTGGCTTGGGCGGAATCCACGTGCGGTCGATACCATGCGAGTCACACGCGGGCATCATGGCGCGAAGGGAATCCCGGGCCGTGCTGTTGCAGAGGGGCACCACTCCCCGGGGACCTCTGAACCACTCCGGGTGGGCCGGGTCATGCTTAAATAGTTCCCGGACCATCCCCTTCAGCTCCAGCGACGTGAAGTTAAAGTTGAGCCCGGGGCACAGCCTCATTATGTCCGCCGCGTTGCCGTAATCCCAGGCTGGCCTCTTTCTATCTTGAAGAGGGGCGATGCGGCGGCGGAGGAAATCTGTGCCTACTTCTGCGACAGACAACCTTGCTACCCGGAGATGAAGAATTCTGATGAGGGCGACGTCGAGCTTGCCGTCGTCCGAATCCAGCTCGCTCCAGTCCCTGCCGCGCACGATAGGTGTTGTGCGCGGCGCGGTGAAGGGCTGCGGCTCGTCCTCAACTATCCAACACCAGTCTGCACGCCACTCCTCCCACTTGCCGCGGAGCTCCCCCGGCAAGTAGGACTCCTTCTTGTTCAAGCGGAAGACCCAGGATATTCCTCCGGAGAGGGGGGCGCCGGCCTCTGCTCTAGGGGTGAAGAAGTGCCTAAACAGCGCTACGTTCGGGTATATCCCAATATAGTTTTCGCACATATGTGCGAAAACCGCCATCGTGAGGATGGCGTTGGGGGTGAAGTCAAGAAGATGGAGGCCGTAGGTGTGCATTATATCGCAGAAAAATTCGGAAAAAGGGGGACAGAGGCCGCAGTGGAAGAATGCTGCGAAAAAGAAATACCCGCCGGGGTAGTTGTCCTTGGCGGCGGCCGGATAGGCTCGGGTGCGGGGATGCGCCTTGGTCTTCTTGGCCCAGAACAAGTAGTACTTGTTCCAGAGCTCCCGCGCGCTGAGCCTCGGCGAGAAGACGACGTTCCGCTTCCGCAACGCGGTGAGCCTCGCCGCTTGCTCCGATTTCTCCTTCTTGGTCTTCTCCGCCTTTGCCTTCTCGGTCTTTGGGGCCATGGCGGGGGCGGCGAGAGGAGGGGACGAAGAGTTCGGCGGGGCCGGAGATGCGGAAGACGGCGGAGGAGCTGTGGAGGCGGAGCGCAAAGGGGATCTCTGGAGATGGAAGAAGAGGCAATGAAGGCGTAGGAGGGGAACCGCTCCTGCTTCCTCTGCTTTTATGGGGAAGTGGGGGGCGTTTCGCTCTTTCCATTAAAAGAACGTGGCCACGTCCCATCCCACGACGCCGCAATCGACGCGTGCCGTTACGGGGGGACGCGGCGGATGCGGAAGTGGATTCGGCGTGCCGTGGGCCGCGCGTGTCCGTACACTGTTTTGGGCCTAGCCCAACAGTGCTCGGCACCGTGTGTGGCCCAGGCCCGGGGGCTCCTGTCGGTGTACTAAGGTAGGGGTACCTCAGTACCCCAACTTGTGCACGGACGGTAGCAGCCTCCCGCGGCAGGGCCTACCACGCGCTTGCCGGGGACCTTCCTGCTCCATTCGCAAACCATTCAAAAACAAAGTATACAAGACAGAAGATCGAGACCCCGGCAAGTGGGACTTGCCGGGAAGGCCGTTCCAGGCTCAAGATTACTTCCCTAGCACAAGACCCTGGCAAGAGGAGCTTGCCAGGAAGACCGGAAGATTCCATTGCAGAAGACATGCCTCGGCGCGACATGCGCCCCGGCAGGGCCCGGCAAGCTCCCGGGCCCGGCAAGGACAAGACCCCGGCAAGGTGCTTGCCGGGGAGAGTTGTGCTGTGTGCCCGCGCTCCAGCTCATCGAACCACGCGTCGCACTGGGGCCATTCCAGGGACGTGTGGCGGATGGCTGTGCAGCCTGGGGGACACGGTGGCACTCCACGGTGGTGAAGCCATCGCCGTGGCAAACGGAGACGCAAGGGCGGGCGCTTTTGGGGTCGACGGCGACGGGCATTAAATGCTCTTGTCCCCCACTGTCAAAGTAGGTAGCGACCACTGTTCATACACTGTAGCTCCACTATTCCCGCACTGTTACAACTACCACCTCTTTTATGTTTTTACCCCTTTCTCTTACGTTGACACCTGTCGGTGACCCCTTGCACTATAAAAGGAGGCCCATGCACAACGCGGAGGGGGTTCGGAACCTAGATCGCTCATACGCTCGGTGTAGCTAGTTCTTCAAGCTCCCGAGCTCTCCAACTCAATACAAACTAAGCAGGAGTAGGGTTTTACGCGTCCACCGCGGCCCGAACCTGGGTAAAACTGCCCGCGTGTTCACTACGATCTGCTCTTTGTGCTCCCTCCGCCCTCTTACCGCACAAGCAAGGGGCTCCGGTCCCATAGGTGCTCGTGGTGGACAGTTTCCCCCGACAATAAGTTCATCTTATATCTGGGATCTGGCCTTGTTCAATCATGGTTCCGACCATGTTCCCCTTTAAATACCATTTCTCGTGCAGGTTTAAGCACTTGTCTCCTACAGAGCAATACCCCGAGCCCAACCTCTACTTTGGGCTGTCGTCGAGTATTACCCCCCTGGTATCTCGAGATTATCACGGAACTGCATAGCTTCTTATGAGTTCTTCATTATCTGTTACATTTTCACTGACTGCAATTTTCCTCGGGTTCTGAGATGTTCGACACTCAAGGACCCCGATAAGTGAATCAATTCCACCCTCCGATTCAGTAGCTCTAAGTAATCTCCATTGCTTATGAGTTTATTAATTCTTCAAGTCATATCTAGCCTGATCGGCTATATCATTATCGTGCATCTTTTTAACTGTGCTACTTGGTCCTTCTTCACGGAGCACAATTTCGGCAATGAGCTAAGCTTACGCCGATCTTCCTCGACATATCATTTCGCCTTGAACAGCTAGCCCGATTTCAAGTTTGTATTGTACTAGTGGTTTCAATAACCTTCCGCTCCATCATTCATTTGACTTGATGTCATCGCCGATCGATTACATCCTAATGAAATCACTCGACAAAGGTGTCGTGATCACCATCAACAATGATTTGCCTTCTTCCAAGTTGTGAATCGAATTCATGATGGGAAATACCATCCTTGCCCCTCGATGATTTGTGTTATCATCGAAAACATTTATGCCTCTGCCCCAACACAAACTTGTTCATAATTTTGGAATTACATCCTTTATGACATGACGATGGAGTGCAGCTGAACCCGTCGGACACATCCTCATCTTTTCCTTACTGAAAATGTAAGACTTATTCTATAAGTTGTTCCTGATGGATCCTTTGGGTATTCAAAATCTGAACTTTACCCAATGGTCATGTCGGTGCTATCTTGAATCATGTATGTGTTACTCCGAAGATCCACAAGAACATGGTAAGCACAATGCTAAATGTTCTTGATCAACTATCCAACAACGTTGTGTGGGTACATATCATAATACCTCTTACCCCTTCTATCTATATGGTCATGACTTTGATCTCCTGACACGTATATCATGCCTTGCTTAATCTTGGGGATGATTTACTCCTATTCATTGTGTTTAAACACATTTTCCTTTCCATTTTTTTGTTTAACCTTCTTTGCTCTAAGCAGTAATAATTTTCTGCTTATGTAAGCACCTTGGTGTACAACTTTGTCCGTAAGACACTGGTACTATTGTGGATAACATTACGATAACCACCGATGGACGAGAACCTTACCTATTGGTCTGCCTCGTTCAACGAGCAGGAAAATGGTTCTCTTCGTCCCTCGCCCTTGGTACCGATGTTGTTGCCAACATAACTGACAGTCTATGCTCTGACATGCCTTGCTATCATCGCCCTTCCTACCTTTAACCCATAGTTCCACAGGATCGACACCTGACTCTCTTGTCCACCCATGTTGCCAAAGATATTCCTCGTGCTTGGCTTCATATGTAATTCACGAGCCACCTTCTGACAGATCATCACTCATGGTATCAGACACAATAATTATTCCCGTTGCTTTGAAACCCCTTTCACCTTATGTCTCAGGCAATGAACGATTGCCTACCCGCTTGAAACTTCTTATTGCACCTTCTTGCTTTGCTCTCGATGTCTTCTTAAATTCCAACTCGAGAGATGCCTCTATGCCTCGTTCACTGAGGTAGACCCTAGGTACCTAACATGTGTTGAGCTCCGTCCCTCCCGTGTCTTCCCCCTTATCCTTTCTGTAAGTACGATGGAGATCCTGAAGAAAGGATGCTGACTTCAACATGATGACCTGAAGTAAGAGAACTGAAGACATCAACGAGAGGGATCAACTACTTCGAGAAGAGCAACCAAGGAGGAGAATACCCGTTATAATTTCGTAACCAAAACCTTCCCCCTTTTACTCCACCTCTTAAATCTCGGGACGAGATTTCTTGTAGTGGAGGAGATTTGTAACACCCCGAGAAACATGCTACAGTAACTCCACACTAATGATGCCATGTCACCCTGGTTACTAAGCTAAATTGCCCCTTGATTAAAAATCAATTCAAATTCAAATTTGAAATGCAAGTCAAAATTTTACATCTTCAAAAATGCAAACAAAATAGTTCATAATTTTGCAAAGAAATCCTAAATAATTATGTTGGGGAAAACAACATCACCTAAATCCCTGAATTGCCTCTGGCATCCAAAACAGTCCCAAAATTATATCCTTTCTATTATTAAACAAAATTCAAATGGATTCAATTAATCCTCAAAATTTTGTGGCAGTGTAGTTTATTGCATAGCTTATTTGGCAAAGTTTCACATTTTACAAAAGTCATCTGGTAGCTAGAATGAATAAAAACAGTAGCTAAAGAAATAAAAAGGAGGAAAAGGAAAACGGTTTTGGAAAAGCCCATAGGTGCACTATGTTGCTCGGCCTGGGTCAAACAGTGGAAGGCCCAGCCCAACTTCATCTCCCTCCACCTCTCGCTACAGGAGGCAGAGGGGAGCGTGGCGGCAATCCTGGCCTTCCTAGCCGGCGATGACACCGTGGCACCCATCCCACGGCCCCCCTGAGGTTAAGAGCAATCTTGCGACCCCAAACCCTAGCATCCCCAGAACCCCCCCCCCCTTCCTCTCGCCTCCCCTCTCTCTTACCCTCTCGGTTCCCCTCATCCGAGCAAGCCCGCCGCCGACGCACCTCCATCGTCTACGTGCTTCGGAGGCCTCCCCAAGCAAGAGACCGCGTCCAGGAGGAGTGCCGCCATCGACTTCGTCCATCCCGAGTACCCAATCGAGTGGATCTGCCGCGTACGCTCGCCATCGAGCTCTTCTTCCTCCATCGGTCATCGCCGTTCGTCTTCGATTTCATCATCGTCGGGCCCTCCCCGGGCTCGCCTTGCACCCCCTACAGAACCCAGTGAGCACCGCCTCGCCTACCTATGCTCCTCTATCTCGCGCACGATTTCTAGCTACCTCTCCCGAGAGTTCCGGCACCACCGTCCGCCATTACTGTCAAATACGACGAGGCCGCGCTCGCCTGCTCCTTTTGGTGGTGCGGGCATGTCCGAGGTGACTTATATATGTCGCCTAAACTGTTGCTCTGCTTGATTCGAAGCTCAGGTGTAGTTGTGACCAACCGCCGCGGTCACCGCCGCTCACCGTCGTCATTGCCGTCAACTTGGCCGCGCCTACGACGACCCAGCTGCCCTGGCCACGCGCCCGCGTGCCTTGCCTCCACCTCGACCCGCTCCTGCCACGCCCTGGCCTCGCTCGCCCGCGTCCGACCAGGTCCAGCCGCGCCGTCCGCCTCTGCCCCTGGCCTCGCCCGCGCTGTGTTGGCCTCTGGCCATCGCCGGCCAAGGCCGCCGCTGTCGCCTCCTCCCTCTCCTGCCCCGCAAGCCGCTGCCCCCCGCGCGCGCGCACCGCCCACCATTGCGCGGCCACCTCCGGCGCCCGGTGCCAGCGGCCGCGCCGGCGCCCTCGCGCGCTCGCTACCCTGTGTCCGCTCGGGCGGGTTTGCCCGCCCCGCGGCCAGCGCCCGATAGTGCCCGCCCCGCTAGCCCTGGGCCACTGCCAGGCGGGGCCCGGCCCCTTTAAAACAAAAAAAAGAGTTAAAAAAGTACTAAAAAATAAATGCATTAAGTTTGCTTAATTAACTTAACTTAATTAACCTACTAATTAAAGTGGTTAATTGTTAAATAGCTAACAACCTATGATAGACGGGCCCCGTTGGTCAGTTTGACCGGTGAGCGGTCAAAGTTGACCGCTGACGTCATGCTGACGTCATAATTGTTTTCCAATTAAACTAATCTGTTAATTCCTATAAATGTTTAAAACTTTAGAAAATCATATAAAATAATCTGTAGCTCGGATGAAAAAGTTTTATATATGAAAATCGCTCAGAACGATGAGACGAATCCGAATACGCGGTCCGTTCATCCACCACACATCCCTAGCATAGTGAACCTGCAACGTTCCCCCTCCGATTCATCTAACCGAAAACACGAAACGCCGGGGATACTTTCCCGAGTGTTATCCCCCTTCGCCGGTACCGTGTACCACCGCGTTAGAGCACCCTAGCACTGCGTACTAATGTGTCGTGCTTCTCTATTGCAACTGTTTGCTTTATATTTACTGTTTCTTCCCCCTCTTCTCTCCGGTAGACCCCCGAGACCGAAGATGCCCCGGTGATCGACTACGGTGTTGATGACCCCTCCTTCTTGCCAGAGCAACCAGGCAAGCCAACCCCCCTTGAGCATTCCGATATCGCCCACTCTCTTCTCTCTTATGCTTGCATTAGAACTGCTACTGCTTTTTGTATGATCCTATTTTGATGCATAGCCTGTTGTTGATACCTGCTTTCATACCTAACATGTTTATACTAAACTGCTTAGTATAGGCTGGTTAGAGATCCATCAGTGACCCCCACATTGTCCCGACTGCCCTGCTGGATTATCAGAAGACCCGTTCAACGGGATCGAAGACCAGGACTCGGCACCGCACATCACTTTCCCCTTAGTTGCTCGACACTACTGGGTTACTATCGAGTGCCGAGGGTGAGACCTCATCAGCACTTCTGATGTTAACCTTGTAGGTTAGTTCATCGGTTGTGGTCATCGAGGGTGATTCCTCTTTCTCCACTCTCGATAACGACACTGTCGTGCAACTCCTCAAGAGTGGACCTCGAGGGTGACTCCTCTTTCGTTCACCATGACGATAAACATCAGGTGGAATTCCATCGAGGGTGATTTCCTCAGGTTTCCATTTGGTGTCAGACACACAGTTACTATGGTTACTATGACTTTACACTGAACCTGGTTACTAAAGACGGGTCGACCCAGAGGGGTACCCGCGCGAGCTTAATTGCGAGTGATGTGTAGTCGGCTTGACCTAGAAGGTGCCCGCGAGATAAATACGAGGCGTGGCCGGGCCCTCGCCCTTGCCGCAAGTTCTCGAGACGGGGCGATGGGGTCACATAATCGTGAGTCTCTGCTCGTTACCGCGCGTTCCCAAGACACTAAACGGTTTGGATATTTGATCTGAGGGGCCTCTGGCCCGATAGCGCTAACCATCACGTGGGCATAGTATGGGTGTTCTGCGTCGTATGCATCAGCCGAAGCTTAACTGAGGTCATTGCGACTAAGCGGCGCGCGCCGGGTTGGACTGGTTAGGCTCCTACCTTTTTAAAGGTGGTTGCTAGGTCTGCTCACCGGCCGCCCACGCAACATGCAGGAGTTCTCGGGGCGATTGGCCCATGACCCCTGGGAGCATAGGATTTAGTCCGGCGTGCATGACCTCTCTATTAAGCCTAGGTCGGGTTGCGGCGTATTGTTTGGCCGAGGGCAGGCATGACCTGATGGTGTGTCCGCCCAGAGTTAAGCAAGCGTGTTGGGTAAGTTGGTGCACCCCTGCAGGGAAGAAAACATCTATCGATAGCCTGTCCTACGGTAACGGACACTTGGAGTTGTATCCCGATCGCTACAACTAGAACTGGATGCTGAGGCATTATTTGGATATGTTGCTTCGGGAGTCGAGAAAGGATCCCGGAGCGTTGGAACAACAACATAAATATGACTTATGACATACTACTCTACTTCCCCCTCTTGCTGCAAGACGGTGGTTTCCAGAAGATGCTAGTCTTCGATAGGGCTAGCTTCTCCCCCTCTTATTCTGGCATTCTGCAGCTTAGTCCACAGATACTACCCTTTTCATTGATACCGATGCATATGTAGTGTAGATCCTTGCTTGCGAGTACTTTGGATGAGTACTCACGGTTGCTTTGCTCCCTCTTCTTTCTTCTTGCTGGTTGATGCAACCAGATGGTGGAGTCCAGGAGACAGATGCCACACTTGATGACTGCTACTACCCCGACGGAGCCTACTACCTCATGGAGACAACTGACGACCAGGAGTAGTTAGGAGGTCCCAGGCAGGAGGCCTTGCCTTTTCGATCGTGTTGTTTTGTGCTAGCCTTCTTAAGGCAGACTTGTTTAACTTATGTTTGTACTCATATATTATTTCTTCCGCTGACTCTTGTGTATTCGAGCTTATGTATTCGAGCCCTCGAGGCCCCTGGCTTGTAATATAAAGCTTGTTTTATTTTAATTTGTGTCTAGAGTTGTGTTGTGATATCTTCCAGTGAGTCCTTGATCTTGGTCGTACACATTTGCGTGCATGATTAGTGTACGGTCAAATCGGGGGCGTCACATTGAGTGATTTGTTATTTAGAATTTCAAATGATGTTAGAGGTGTAGGAAAACATGCTCCTATGGTACAAACCCAGCTAGAACAAGTTGCTACATCTCAAAGAGAATTACTTGATGAAATGAATAGCAACATACATGACTTTGCTACTAGAGTTGCAACTAGAGGAGGAAAAATGACTCAGGGACCACTTTATCCTGAGGGACACCCAAAAAGAATTGAACATGATTCACAAAGAAACAACACCACTGCACCTACTTCCTCTAAAAAGAAAAAGAAAAAGAAAACGGATAGGACTTTGCATGCTACTAGTGAACCTGAAGTAGAAAAACCTCCTGACAATGATAATGATGTTTCTATCTCTGATGCTGAAACTCAATCTGGTAATGAAAATCCACCTAGTGATAATGAAAAAGACAATGTTGATGTTCATGAAGATATTCAATTAAATAACGAAAGAGAACCAGATAATGATGTTGAGATAGAACCACCAGTTGATCTTGATAACCCACAACCTAAGAATAAAATATATGATAAACAAGACTCTGTTGCTAGGAAACACAGTAAATAAAGAGAACCGTGGGTTCAAAAACCTATTCCCTTTCCACCCAAGCCAACTAAAAAGAAAGATGATGAATAATTTGAACGCTTTGCTGAAATGTTGAGGCCAGTCTTTTTGCATGCTCGCTTGACTGATATCTTGAAAATGCCTCCTTTTGCAAAGTACATGAAAGACATCATCAACAATAAGAGAAAAATACCAGATGCTGAAATGTCCACCATGCTTGCTAATTATACGTTTAAGGATGGAGTACCTAAAAAACTTGGAGACCTAGGAATACCAACTATACCTTGCTCCATTAAAAATAATTATGTGAAAACTGCTTTATGTGATTTAGGAGCTGGTGTTAGTGTTATGCCTTTCTCCTTATATAAAAGACTTGATTTGAATAAACTCACACCTACTGAAATATCTTTGCAAATGGCTGAAAATCAACTGCCATCCCTATCGGTATCTGTGAGGATGTGCCCGTTGTTGTTGATAATGTTACTATTTTGACTGACTTTGTAATACTTGAGATGCCTGAGGATGACAACATGTCGATTATCCTTGGTAGACCCTTCCTAAATAATGTAGGGGTTGTTATTGATTGCAATAAAAGCAAGGTCACTTTTCATATCAATGGCAATGAGCATACGGTGCACTTTCCGAAGAAACAATTCAAAGTGAATGGTATCAATGTTATTGAAAAATCTCCGATAATCACTATTGGAAGTTTTCAACTACCTCTACCTACTGTTATTAAGGAATATGAAATGCTTATTGTTGGGGACTTTCATATCCCCGTTGAGGTAACTTAGTGATTTACGAAAGTTCTTCGGTTCCATGCTAATCGAAAGTGGTTGTTAATAAGACTTTATCAACCTTATTAATGGATCATTTTTGAGCGGTATGAAGTTGATGAATTTAGTAAGCACTACCTTCTGTCCCTATCTTTTGTTTTCTATTTTTTATTAGTTAAATAAAATAAAATGCCATGTTTTGTCTGCTTTCTGAATTGCCCGTGCAATAAAAAATGGCCCAAAAATAAAAGTTCTCAGAATGCCCTGAAAATTTAACACGATTTTTTTTCCGAATATTTAAGAATTTCTGGTGCAAATAATATCAGAGGGAGGTGCACCATGTGGGCACAACCCACCTGGGTGCACCTGGGCCCCCATGCGCGCCCTCGTGGGTTGTGGTGCCCAAGTGGGCCCCCTCCATTATCTCTTTATACCACTTCATCACCTACCTCGAGAGAAAAAATTCTCCATGGCCCTCTCTCTCTTGTGTTCTTGCTCTCAAACCCGCGGATTTCGATCTCTTTGTTCGAAGCTCCGTTTCCGAAACTGTATCGGGGGATTGTTGCTTGGTATGTGCCCGTCCGTTTGTCCAATTAGTTTTTGTTTTAGTTGTTTATATTTTGGATAATTAGCTACTCTTGGTGCTGTTGAAGCTGAGCTTGCATGTTGAATTCTTAGAGTTCTAAGTAGTTTGAATGCTTGCTATGGCTTCTATGTATCCCTATGAGTAGTTGCTATCTATTTTGTAAAGTTTTGTTGAGAAGAAAATTGTGGACTAGTTTTTTTAGAATTTTGTTCATAGGAAAAACATGAGTATCCTTAGGAAGTTTGCTTCCAAGAAGAACTCCAAATGAGTGATTGGGGAGTCATCTGATAGTGATCTCCACATCCGGAGATTGGTGGAGATACGGCCATGCGAGTGGCCGCGTACTCCGTTCATGGAAGATGCTGGAATCCTTCAAGAGTTTGCACAATATGCTACTAATGCCGGCCTCACCGACTTCATTACGGCTGAATGTGAACAATATCATCTCCTCACAAATACCTTTGTGCAAAGTTTTAATTTTCTTCCTAGGAATAATCCCCGTGAGGTGCAGTTTAATTTATATGCTGAACCACATCAGATACCGCTTACTGAATTTTATGAAATATGCTTGCTTCCTACTGATGGTAGTTTGGCAGAGCCTAGACCCGTAGAGTTTGAAAGCTTTTACCATACTCTGACAGTGGGTGATGAGAGAGGGGTGTCGGGTAACACTACCACTAGTTTGCATTTTCCTGTTGTTCATTATTTTGCTATTTTCATTACAAAATGCGTGCTAGCTAGAGAGAAGGTGGGTGCACTCCGTTCACCAGACCTTGTTGTTTTGTGTCATGCACTAGAGGGCGACAACACTGATAGCTTGGGAGCTATTGTGGCACGTCGCCTCCACATCAATAAGTCTAAGGGTAAAATACATGGAGGTATTTACGCCACTCGTTTGGCGACTCACTTTAATGTTCAGATACGCCTCCATGAATTTCCTTTACTCAAGGTTTACCTAGATCGCGCTGCTATGGATCACCACCAGTTTACTGTTGTCGATTATCCTAACACTCCTATTCCTTATAACCTGGTTTTTAGCGTGACTACACCTATTATCATTCCACTGCCTGCACTTGCTTTGTTTGATCCCATCGCCAGGGGAGGATACATGATTATGCATGCGGATATCATTGCATATCGAAACGCCCAGGCTGCAGGAGAGGAGGAGCCTCAACAGTGGGATGAGTGGATGCCTGCTCCTTAGTACCCCAACTACTATCCAAGCTACTGACTGCAAGTTAGGCCGAAATCCAAAGCTTGTGGGAGTATGTGTTTCTCATCGACTTTACATTCAAGTTCACACATTTCAATCGTCAGTGTTCACACTTTTTTATTGTATTAACCATGCTTAATTTATTTTCTCGCCTTCTTCTTGTGTGTTTGAAGGACCTTGGAAAAACAAAAAAATGTCTAGTTGTAATTAGTTTACTTTCTATGCTTGCCTAGTTGTAATATTAAGAAGAAAACCCAAAAATATTTCCTTGTTCTTCTTTTGCTTGTTGGGAGTTTTCCCGTGTAAATAGTTTTTCTCGTTTTTGCTTTCCTCTTTCGTTTGCTTGTTCTGGAAAACCAAAAACTCCAAAAATATTTCAGTATGTTTCTCTGAATTTCTTTCTTTTTATTTCCGAGTCGTACTAAGGAAAAGACCACGATGAAAATGTTAAGTGGCTCTCTTATACATAATTCTTGATCTAATAAAGAGCCCATTTTAGCTTATTGATACGTCTCCAACGTATCTATAATTTTGATTGTTCCATGCTATTATTTATGAAGTCTTGGATGTTTAAGGAGCTTTATCATTCACTTTTATATCATTTTTGGGACTAACCTACTAACCCAAGGGCCCAGTCCAGATTGCTGGTTTTTGCTTATTTCAGGGTTTTGCAGAAAAAGAATATTAAACGGAGTCCAAACGGAATGAAACCTTCGCGACAGATATTTTTGGAGAAAATCACGCACACGAAGCTTGAGGAGCAAGTCAGGGGAAAGAGAGGTGGCCCTCGAGGGTGGGGGCGCGCCCCCCTTCCCAGGGCACGCCCCCCTGCCTCGAGGCCCCCTCAAGTGGCCCCCGGTGCCCTCCTTCTTCCTATATAGGTCCACGTACCCCTGAAACTCCGAAGACAGAGAGAAAACCCTAATTCCACCGCCGTAGCTTCTGTTCCCGTGGAGATCCCATCTTGGAGCATGCTCCGGAGCTCCACCGGAGGGGGATCCATCACGGAGGCCTTCATCATCATGATCATCGCCCTCACCATGAGTTGTGAGTAGTTTACCACAGACCTTCGGGTCCATAGCTAGTATCTAGATGGCTTCTTCTCTCTCTCCGGATCTCAATACAAAGTTCTCCTCGGTCTTCGAGGAGATCTATTCGATGTAATCTCTTTTTGCGGTGTGTTTGTCGAGATCCGATGAATTGTGAGTTTATGATCAAGGTTATCTATGAAAGATATTTGGTTCTTCTCTGAACTTTTTATGTGTGCTCATATATCCTTGCAAGTCTCTTCGAATTATTGGTTTGGTCTACTAGATCCATAGTTCTTGCAATGGGAGAAGTGCTTGGCTTTGGGTTCAATCTTGCGGTGTCCTTTCCCAGTGACAGTAGGGGCAGCAAGGCACGTATTGTATTGTTGCCATCGAGGATAAAAAGATGGGGTTTACATCATATTGCTTGAGTTTATCCCTCTACATCATGTCATCTTGCTTAAGGCGTTAATTTGTTCGTATGAACTCAATACACTAGATGCATGCTGGATAGCGGCCGATGTGTGGAGTAATAGTAGTAGATGCACGCAGGAGTCGGTCTACTTGTCTCGGACGTGATGCCTATATACAATGATCATGCCTAGATAGTCTCATAATTATTCGCTTTTCTATCAATTGCTCGACAGTAATTTGTTTACCCGCCGTAGAATATCGCTATCATGAGAGAAGCCACTAGAGAAAACTATGGCCCCCGGGTCTATTCTCAACATATCAATCTACATCTACTTTATTTTTACCACTTTTATTTGCTGTTCTTTTAAACCAAAAATACCAAAAATATAAACTATCATCTCTATCAGATCTCCCTTTCGTAAGTGATCGTAAAGGGATTGACAACCCCTTATCGCGTTGGCTGCGAAGTTCTTATTTGTTTGTGCAGGAGCGAGGGACTCGCGCGTGGTCTCCTACTGGACTGATACCTTGGTTCTCAAAAACTGAGGGAAATACTTACGCTACTGTGCTGCATCTCCCTTTCCTCTTCGAGGGAATACAACGCAAGCTCAAGAGGTAGCAAGAAGAATTTCTGGCGCCGTTACCAGGGAGGCTTACGCAAAAGTCATATACCAAGTACCTATCACAAACCCTTATCCTTCGCATTACATTTTTTGCCTCTCGTTTTCCTCTCCCCCACTTCACCCTTGCCGTTTTATTTGCCCTTCTTCCGCCGTGTGTTTATCGTTCGCTTGCTTCTTGTCTGCTTGTGTGTGTTCGATTGCTTGCTTGTCATTATGGCCAGCCCCTTATCCGCTCCTTATTCCCCCGAGTTTGAAGTACTTCACTTCAAGGAAAGGCAAGGAGAAAACTTAAAAGATGTTTGGTTTAGGATGATGGAATCTTATCATAAGTGCACCTTAGAGGTGAATTTTAGAATCTTGATTCGCAATTATTATGTTGGGTTGAATATGTCTCACAGACAACTCTTGGATTGCGTTGCCAAAGGGAATTTTGTCGAAGTTGATCCTAGTATCGCGCATGAAATTATAGAGGGGATAGTGGGAACACTACCTCCCCAAAAAGGGTCAAATTCAACCCCGGAAGGGACGCAAGTTTTTGAGAAAATTTGCGAAGTAACAAAAATATTACAAAAATCTCTTGGACCTCTTAAAAGTATTAGTGGGAATCTCCACCGCATGAATATGTTGATTACTCTTTGTAATAAGCGGTTGGATGCTTTAGATCTAAAGATTTCCGAATATGAAGGGAAACGTAAAGAACCTCCCGGATTCGAGCTTGACACCATTAAAAGGGTGAAGATCAAGGATGGCAATACCTAGATATATCTTGTATCGTGCCTAACTAGGGGAGTAAAATGATAGCGCTTGTTGGGAGGCAACCCAATTTTATGTTTTTTGTTTTTGTTGCTGTTAGGGAATAAATGTTGCATCTAGCCTCTGATTAGATGTGGTTTCATGTTTTGTTTGGTGTTTGTGCCAAGTAGAACCTTTGGGAAGACTTGTGTGAAGTTTATATGATCTTGCTGTGAAAAACAGAATCGTTAGCGCTCGCTAAAGTAGTCGTGGGATTTTACTGGAGCGTGCTTTTTAGTTGATTCTTTTTGAAGATGATTGGTATACAAATTGTGCAAATGTACCAATTTAGTATGAATTTTTTAGAGTTCCATAAGTAGGCGAACCCTGCAGATTACTACAGACTGTTCTGTCTTTGACAGATTTTGTTTTTCGTGTGTTGTTTGCTTATTCCGATGCATCTATGAGTAGTATTGCAGGATATGAACCATAGAGAAGTTGGAGTACAGTAGGTTTAACACAAATATAAACAAAGAATGAATGCATTGCTATACCTTTGAGTGGTGGTTTGCTTTCTTATACTAACGGAGCTCACGAGAATTTTTGTCTAAGTTTTGTGTTGTGAAGTTTTCAAGTTTTGAGTATTGCTTTGATGGACTATGGAACAAGGAGTAGCAAAGGCCTAAGATTGGGGATGGACCCCAAGTAAATTCAAGATAATAAAAAGCCTAAGCTTGGGGATTCCCCGAAGGCATCCCCTCTTTCATCTTCATACATCGGTAACTATACTTGGAGCTATATTTTTATTCGCAACATGATATGTGTTTTGCTTGGAGCGTCTTGTATAATTTGAGTCTTTTCTTGCTAGTTTTCCACAATCATCCTTGCTGGACACACCTATTTGAGGGATTTAAATATGGCCTAGAAATTATTAGAACACTCTATGTGCTTCACTTATATCTTTTGAGTTGAATAGTTTTTGCTCTAGTGCTTCACTTATATCTTTTAGAGCACGGTGGTGATAATATTTTGTAGAAATTGTTGAACTCTCATGCTTCACTTATATCCTTTTGATAGTCTATTAAAACAGCATGGTAATGTGTTTAGGCTAAAAGAACTAGTCTTCACATGATAGACATCCAATGTCAATGTAGTAAAAAAAATCACACCAAGTGCATTGAATAGAATGAGATGTTGGATGCTTGATAATTGTTTTGAGATATGAGGATAGTGATATTAGAGTCATGCTAGTGGAGTTATTATGAAATTGAGAAATACTTGTGTTAAGGTTAGCGATTCCCGTATCATGCACGTATGGTGAACCGCTATGTGACGAAGTTGGAGCATGAGGTATTTGTAGAGTGCCAACCTTTGTGTGGAGGTCGGGGGCGCGCGATGGTTAACTCCTACCGACCTCCCCCCTAGGAGCATGCGTTGATTGCTTTGTTTTGATGACTCATAGATTTTTGCAATAAGTATATGAGTTCTTATGACTAATGTTGAGTCCATGGATTATACGCACTCTCACCCTTCCACCATTGCTAGCCTCTCTTGTACCGCGCAACTTTCGCCGGTGCCATAAACCCACTATATATCCTTCCACAAAACAGCCACCATACCTACCTATCATGGCATTTCCATAGCCATTCCGAGATATATTGCCATGCAACTTTCCACCGTTCTGTTTATATGACACGCATCATATTGTCATATTGCCATGCATGATCATGTAGTTGACATCGTATTTGTGGCAAAGCCACCATGCATAACTTCATACATGTCACTCTTGTTTCATTGCACATACCGGTACACCGCCGGAGGCATTCATATAGAGTCATACTTTGTTGTTGTAGTCTCTAGTTGTAATATCGAGTTGTAATGAAAGTGTGATGATCATCATTATTAGAGCATTGTCCCATGGGAGGAAAGGCTAAAGCCCCTCCGCAAAAAGAAGAAAAAAAAGAAAAAATGAAAAAAAGAAAGGCCAAAGAAAAAAAAGAAAGGCCCAAAAAAAGGGGGAAAAGGAAAAGAAAAAGGGACAATTGCTACTATCTTTTTTCCACACTTGTGCTTCAAAGTAGCACCATGTTCTTCGTTGTAGAGAGTCTCATGTTTAGTCACTTTCATATACTAGTGGGAATTTTCGTTTCAGAACTTGGCTTGTATATTCCAATGATGGGCTTCCTCAAATGCCCTAGGTCTTCGTGAGCAAGCAAGTTGGATGCACACCCACTAGTTTTTTTTTTGTTGGGCTTTCATTCATATTTAGCTCTAGTGCATCCGTTGCATGCCAATCCCTACTCACTCACATTGATATCTATTGATGGGCATCTCCATAGCCCGTTGATACGCCTAGTCGATGTGAGACTATCTCCCTCCTTTTTGTCTTCTCCACAACCACCTCTATTCCACCCATAGTGCTATATCCATGGCTCATGCTCATGTATTGCGTGAAAGTTGAAAGGTTTGAAAAGATTGAGCATGAAAACAAATGCTTGGCTGAAATCGGGGTTGTGCATGATATGAATATTTTGTGTGATGAAGAGGGAGCATAGCCAGACTATATGATTTTGTAGGGATAACTTTTTTTAGCCATAGTATTTTGAGAAGACATGATTGCTTTGTTAGTATTGCTTGAAGTATTGTTATTTCTTATGTCAATATAGACTTTTATCTTGAATCTTTCAGATCTGAACATTCATGCCACAATTAAGAGAATTACATTGAAAAACTATATTGGTTAGCATTCCACATAAAAAATTCTTTCTTTATCATTTACCTACTCGAGGACGAGCAGGAATTAAGCTTGGGGATGCTTGATACGTCTCCAACGTAGCTATAATTTTTTATTGTTCCATGCTATTATTTATGAAGTCTTGGATGTTTAATGGGCGTTATCATTCACTTTTATATCATTTTTGGGACTAACCTACTAACCCAAGGGCCCAGTCCAGATTGCTGTTTTCTTGCCTATTTCAGGGTTTTGCAGAAAAAGAATATCAAACGGAGTCCAAACGGAATGAAACCTTTGCGACAGATATTTTTGGAGAAAATCACGCACGCGGAGCTTGAGGACCAAGTCAGGGGACAGAGAGGTGGCCCTCGAGGGTGGGGGGCGCGCCCCCCTTCCCAGGGCACGCCCCCCTACCTCGAGGCCCCCTCAAGTGGCCCCCGGTGCCCTCCTTCTTCCTGTATAAGTCCACGTACCCCAGAAACTCTGAAGACAGAGAGAAAACCCTAATTCCACCGCCGTAGCTTCTGTTCCCGTGGAGATCCCATCTTGGAGCCTGTTTCGGAGCTCCACCGGAGGGGGATCCATCACGGAGGCCTTCATCATCATCATCATCGCCCTCACCATGAGTTGTGAGTAGTTTACCACAGACCTTTGTGTCCATAGCTAGTATCTGAATGGCTTCTTCTCTCTCTCCGGATCTCAATACAAAGTTCTCCTCCGTCTTCGAGGAGATCTATTCGATGTAATCTCTTTTTGCGGTGTGTTAGTAGAGATTCGATGAATTGTGAGTTTATGATCAAGGTTATCTATGAAAGATATTTGGTTCTTCTCTAAACTTTTTATGTGTGCTCATAATATCCTTGCAAGTCTCTTCGAATTATTGGTTTGGTTTGGCCTAGTAGATCTATAGTTCTTGCAATGGGAGAAGTGCTTGGCTTTGGGTTCAATCTTGCGGTGTCCTTTCCCAGTGACAGTAGGGGCAGCAAGGCACGTATTGTATTGTTGCCATCGAGGATAAAAAGATGGGGTTTACATCATATTGCTTGAGTTTATCCCTCTACATCATGTCATCTTGCTTAAGGTGTTACTCTGTTCGTATGAACTCAATACACTAGATGCATGCTGGATAACAGCCGATGTGTGGAGTAATAGTAGTAGATGCAGGCAGGAGTCGGTCTACTTGTCTCGGACATGATGCCTATATACAATGATCATGCCTAGATAGTCTCATAATTATTCGCTTTTCTATCAATTGCTCGACAGTAATTTGTTTACCCGCCGTAGAATATCGCTATCATGAGAGAAGCCACTAGAGAAAACTATGGCCCCCGGGTCTATTCTCAACATATCAATCTACATCTACTTTACTTTTACCGCTTTTATTTGCTATTCTTATAAACCAAAAATACCAAAAATATAAACTATCATCTCTATTAGATCTCACTTTCGTAAGTGACCGTAAAGGGATTGACAACCCCTTATCACGTTGGCTGCGAAGTTCTTATTTGTTTGTGCAGGTGTGAGGGACTCGCGTGTGGTCTCTTATTGGATTGATACCTTGGTTCTCAAAAACTGAGGGAAATACCTACGCTATTGTGCTGCATCTCCCCTTCCTCTTCGAGGGAATACAACGCAAGCTCAAGAGGTAGCACTTATCTTCTTCTATTAAATAAAATGTTTGTAGATTCTAGCTTAGTCCACAACACTCTTGCACCATTATTATTATTTCACATCATTCGGTCGTGCAAGTGAAATGCAATTATGACGATATTCGATGAACTGGCCATGGCAGAGAGAAACTGGTATGAACTCGACTTGTTCTGTTTTTGTAAATAGGTTTAACCTAGTGTCCATGATTCAGCCCATTATGATTAAACATGTTTGCAATGACAATTAGAGATTATAGTTTCACATGCCATGCATAAGTATCTAGGAGTTGATAATGATTTATCTTGGATATTAACATTGCGTTAAAATGACTGTGATGTAGTATGATGGTATGGTATCCTCCTCTGAATGTTCGAGTGGCTTGACTTGGCACATGTTTATGCATGTAGTTGAATCAAATCCAACATAGCCTCTATGATATTTATGTTCATGGTTTCCATATCCTACTCATGTGGGTGTCCAATGTTTATTATGCATGATGCATGTTCATGGCCATTGTTGCTCTCTAACTGGCCGCTTCTCAACCTATCTTCTAGCCTTTACCTTTACTAAGCAGGGCTACTGCTTCTGCATCAAATTCAAAAACTCAAGTTGTTCCAGATGAGTTCACCATACATACCTATATGTGGTATTACCCTGCCGTCCTAAGTAAATTTGCATGTGCCACCTCTAAAAACTTCAAATAAATATCCTTTTTGTGTGTCTGGATCATTCATGGAACGACAAGAGTTGGTTGGTATCTTCCATGCTAAGCGGGTTATTCTCAGGTCGAGTGTTTATTCACTTGCCATCGCACGAGAAAAGGGCGGTAATAGGGATTCCCAGTCCCAAATTGCAAAAAGAAAAAAAAACTTATAAATAAACAAACAAAAACTCCCAATGGAGTCCAAACCTTTACTTTCCTGCTTGGGAACCGCCACTAGCGTGTTTAGCATGGGAGATATTGATAAATGATAGTCGTGAAGTAAATGAGAAGGGTGCATCTCTCAAAATATCATTTACCTCTATTTTAAAAAACTTGAACTCTGGCACCTCTGTAAATCACTACTTCCCTCCGCGAAGGGACTATCTATTTACTTTTATGTTGTGTCATCACCTTCTCTAATAAGCGCCAGATCTGAGAGCACTATTGTCATGCCTATGCATTGTGTGTAGTGAATGTTGGGTGTTATCATGACTGGATCTTTTCTACCATGAATTACAATGTTTTGTCGCTACTCGGACTTTGGAGGTGCTGTGCATTTATGTTTTGCGGTCTCAGAAAGGGCTAGCGAGATACCACTATTGTCATATTATATCGTGGTTGTTTTGATAACGTATTACTGTTTGAGATACCTCATTATTGCTCGCTAGCTGCTTATGTCATTGATATGAGCTAATATAATTTTTTAATAGTTATAGTCGACATGGTTGGTTGTAATGCTGGCTGAAAACCTGGGTGTTGTTTAAGCTTATTTATGCAAACAAGAGCAAAAGAGTTCATAAAAGTTTTTCTTTCTCACTTTCAGTTTATCAACTGAATTACTTCAGGACAAGCAAAGTTTTAAGCTTGGGGGAGTTTATATGTCTCCAATGTATCTACTTTTCCTCTTGTTTTGGACTCTAATTTGCATGATTTGAATGAAACTATCCCCGAACCGATGTTGTTTTCAGCAGAACTACCATGGTGTTGTTTTTGTGCAGAAATAAAAGTTCTCGGAATGGAATGAAACTTTGCAAGGATTTTTTATACAATAAATGAACAATACTGGAGCCAGGAACCACCGGAGGGGGCACCTGGTTGGGCACAACCCACTAGGGCGCGCCCCCCTCCTGGCGCACCCAGGTGGGTTGTCCCCACCTGGTGGCCCCGCAGACGTCAACCCTGATACTATATATTCCCATTAGCGGAGAAAAAATCAGGGAGAAAGAATTATCGTGATCTACGAGACGGAGCATCCGCCACCTTCTGTTCTTCATTGGGAGGCCAGATCTGGAGTCCCTTTGGGGCCTCGGAGAGGGGGATCTTTGTCCTTCATCATCACCAACCCTTCTCCATTGCCAATTCTATGATGCTCCCTACGGTGAGTGAGTAATTCCTTTGTATGCTTGCTGATCAGTGAGGAGTTGGATGGGATTCATCAGTAATCTAGTGAGTTTTGTTAGGGCCGATCCCTTGTATCCACTATGTTCTGAGATTGATATTGCTATGACTTTGCCATGCTAAATGCTTGTCACTTTGGGCCCGGGTGCCATGATATCAGATTTGAATTGTTTATGATATTATCATTATATTCATGTTTTATATCCGATCTTGCAAGTTATAGTCACCTACTATGTGTTATGACCCGACAACCCCGGAGTGACAGTAGCCGAACCACTCCCGATGATTATCATAGTTTGAGGAGTTTATGTATTCACATGTGTTAATGCTTTGTTTCGGTTCTTTATTAAAAGGAGGCCTTAATATCCATTAGTTTCCAATATGGACCCCGCTGCCACGGGAGGGTAGGACAAAAGATGTCATGCAAGTTCTTTACATAATTTACGGAATACATGCCTACATTATATTTATGAACTGGAGCTAGTGTCGTATTGCCCTAGGTTATGGTTGTCACATGGTGAATATCATCCAACAAATTGTCGATCCAATGCCTACAAATTTATCCTATATTGATCTTGCTAAGTTACTACTGCTATCGTTACTGTTGCACTTGTTACAAAACTCCTGCTATCACGGTAACCATTACTATTGCTGCTGCCACTACTATCAAAACTATCATATTGCTTTGCTACTGATCACTTGCTGCAGATAATTAATCTCCAGGTGTGGTTGAATTGACAACTCAGCAGATAATACTTACAAATATTCTTTGGCTCCCCTTGTGTCGAATCTATAAATTTGGGTTGAATACTCTACCCTCGAAAACAGTTGTGATCCCCTATACTTGTGGGTTATCAAGCACACACAATGATTACCGAAAGTAATACAGTGAAGAAAAATAGAACTAGTGGTGCCCGATGGCAGCAGAGATGTTTGGTAGACCAGTTCACCCTTCTGCCAAAGGGCTACATCTGGTTGGAGCAGCTGTGACTTAACACGGAAGATAAACTCTCTTCACCCTATTCTCCCTCAACGCGAAGCTGATCAGACTCGGGTTGATTTCACTTGTTCTAGATCCTTGTCGGTGATCTACAAACCTTCGGTCGACCTTAGCGAACCACAATCACTCTTGGTTGCTGAAGATCCGACTCAGTGAAGACAACAACTCTTCAACACTCGAAGCCGAAACCTATCCTTCTAGAGAGTGCGCAGCTCTCAAGGGTAATATGTACAATAACTCTCACTTAGAACTACTGTTAGGCTAAACCACTATCTAAGTTTGGGCTCTTGATTTTTCTCTTGCTGGATTTTAAACTCAAATCACTCGGAGAGGGGTTCCTCAAATCAATCTTCTCAAAAATCTCAAGCGGAGCAGCCAGCGGTCAAAGTTGGAGCAGGGTGGCTATTTATAGCCGTGGACTTCCCTCATGGGAAAAGACCAAATTGGACATCAGGTTCAACCAATGGCCGAACGAAACGATTCCAACGATCAGATTTGAGCACAACGGTAACATTGCTGCGGGGCAAGTAATGCTAACTCCTCGGTCTAAGACAAATCTCGTGCACCGATGAAGATCTCAGTCTCTTGCTGGCAAGTATTTGCTCGGAACACAAAGATTTTTCTTTCGCAACTTTCATAGGTTGTGGCTAAGCATCACAATAGATCTAAGCATCGAGAACCTATACCCCTCGTCATAGTACGGAGGTCCTATGACTTGAAATAAATAGGAAGAACAATCAAATGAATACTATGTCTTCACGTTGTCTTCGATTTCCAACTCTGCAGTCAATTTCTTCGGACGATAGTACCGAATCAATAGCTTTGCTTCAATAGTAGATTTTTCGAGGGTTCAATTTTTTCACATCAATCTTCTCGATCATGTAACCGCAACTCTATGGTTTTTTCTTCTCTACAACATAGATTCACTTCTAATGAAGTTCCTCGAACTCAGCATCAAAGAAAAAAATTATCTTCGGTTGTGTATGGACTTTTTTGTCTGTGTGCACTAGCAAATATTCAGTCCATACTTGTTTCTGTCAACAATCTCCAAAACACAAGGTAGGCAGATATTGCATCAACCATCTCCCCCTTTTTGGACGATTGTTGATAAAACATATCACATTGAAGGATTGTTTAAAGAATGGAATGAAATGCGAAGAATAATGAAAGACGGGAGCTAAGTACGAATATGAACTATTCTCCCCCTAAAGATATGGTACGGAGCATGATGAACCGGAGGGAGACTAGATTAAACTTCGTATGATTGACAATGAATTGTGATTCGATACTTGACTTCTTTCAATGCACTTGACGTTGTCTGAGGCGATTCCTGTCACAAAAACTTCGAGGAAAGTTAAATGTGAAATAACAGTTTCATGGATGATTTTTCTGTCTACGGAAAGTTTTTTGATGATTGATTAAGCAACACTGATCGATTTTTTTTCAGAGGTGTGAGTAAACTAATCTTGTCTTGAATTGAAAGAAGTGCCACTTTATGGGTAATGAAGGTATTGTCTTGGGACATAAAATCTCTGAAAGAGGTATAGAGGTGGATAAAGGTAAAGTTGATGCAGTTGAGAAAATGTGATGTCCTAGAGATATTAAAGTTATTCATAGTTTCCTTGGTCATGCTGGTTTCTATAGTAGATTTATTAAAGACTTCTCTAGAATTTCTTGGCCCCTTACAAATCTTTTACAGAAGGATATTCCATTTGTTTTTTTATGATGATTGTGTAGAAGCCTTTGAAACACTTAAGAAAGCCTTAATTTTAGCACATATTGTTCAACCACCTGATTGGAACTTGGATTTTGAAATTATGTGTGATGCTAGTGATTATGATGTTGGTGTTGTTCTAGGAAAAAGAGTAGATAAGAAATTAAATGGTATCCATTATGCTAGTAAAACTCTAGACAATGCTCAACGAAACTATGCTACTACTGAAAAGGAATTTTAGCAGTTGTGTTTGCTTGTGATAATTCAGATCCTATACTGTTGATTCCAATGTAATTATTCACACTGATCATGCTGCTATAAAATATCTTATGGAAAAGAAAGTTCCTAAACCTAGACTCACTAGGTGGATTCTCTTGCTCCAAGAATTTGACTTACATATTATTGATAGGAAAGGAGCTGAGAACCCCGTAGCTGATAACTTGTCTAGGTTAGAAAATGTTCTTGATGACCCACTACCTATTGATGATAGTTTTTCTGATGAACAATTGGCTGCAATAAAATGTTTCTCATAATACACCTTGGTATGCTGACTATGCTAATTACATTGTTGCTAAATACATACCACCTATTTTCACTTACCAACAAAAGAAAAAATTCTTCTATGATTTAAGACATTACTTTTGGGATGACCCACATCTTTATAAAGAAGGAGTAGATGGTATTATTAGACATTGTGTACCCGAGCATGAACAAGAACAAATCCTATGGAAATGTCACTCTGAAGCTTATGGAGGACATCATGAGGGAGATAGAACTGCTCATAGGGTATTGCAATCTTGTTTTTATTGGCCTACTCTCTTCAAGGATGCCCGTAAGTTTGTTTTATCATGTGTTGAATGTCAAAGAATCGGTAATACCGGTAAACGTCCAGAAATGCATATGAATTATTCACTTGATGTTGAACCATTTGATGTTTGGGGTTTTGATTATATGGGACCTTTTCCTTCCTCTAATGGGTTTACTCCTATTTTGGTTGATGTTGATTATGTTACTAAGTGGGTAGAAGCTATTACAACTAATAGTGTTGATCACAACACTTCCATTAAAATGCTTAAAGAAGTTATTTTCCCAAGGTTTGGGGTCCCTAGATATTTAATGACTGATGGTGGTTCACACTTCATTCATGGTGCTTTTCGAAAAATGCTTGCTAAATATGACGCCAACCATAGAATTGCATCACCTTATCATCCTCAGTTTTGTGGTCAAGTTGAACTTAGTAATAGAGAAATAAAACTAATATTACAAAAAACTGTCAACAGGTCTCGAAAGAATTGGTCTAAAAAATTGTATGATGCACTTTGGGCCTATAGAACTGCTTATAAAAACCCTATGGGTATGTCTCCCTATAAAATGGCTTACGGAAAAGCTTGTCATCTGCCTCTTGAGTTAGAACATAAAGCATATTGTGCAATTAAAGAACTCAACTATGATTTCAAACTTGCCGGTGAAAAGAGGTTATTTCATATTAGCTCACTAGATGAATGGAGAACCCAGGCTTATGAAAATGCCAAGCTATTAAAAGAAGTTAAAAGATGGCACGATAAAAGAATCCAAAAGCAGGAGTTCAAAGTGGGTAAATATGTTCTCTTGTACAACTCTTGTTTCAGATTCTTTACAGGAAAACTTCTCTCTAAAGGGGAAGGACCATATATTATCGAAGAGGTTTATCGTTCTGGAGCTATAAAAATAAATAATGCCAAAGGTACTAACCCGAAGGTGATCAATGGTCAAAGAATTAAACATTATATCACAGGTACGCCTATTAACGTTGAAAGCAATGTTATTCAAACCATGACACCTGAGGAACACATAAAAGAAACCTTCTGGAACACTCCAGAATCATGAAAAAAGGGAGGTATGTGATACGGTAAGTAAACAGACTCCAAAAAATCTGCAAAAATATTTTTTATCAGTTTTGGAATATTACAATAATTAGGAAAGTAAGAAACAACCAGGAAGGTAACCCTGGTGGGCACAAGACACCAGGGTACGCCTGGCTTGCCAGGCGCGCCTAGGTGGGTTTTGCCCACCTCGGGTACCTTCCGGACTCCATTTTTCTTCCGTTTGCTTGTCCCCCAAGATTAAAAAAAATCTTTATACACCTCCGAACCTATTAGCCGCCATATCACATAGAAATCATATGTTCTTCTTTCTTGCTGTTTTCTGATAGATTTGGCAAGTCGGGCATTATGTCTTCTTCCTCCTCTAACAACGTAGAAGTCGATGCTTGGTTGATGAAGATAGAATTAAAGTGGGAGGAGCCAAAGGAAGCCATCAAGGGTGTCAAAAGCAAGGAAACGTTATGGGGGATAAGACTCCCGAAATAGGGCATGCCTTACCCACAGAAGAATAAGAAGATATCCTTCAACCATACTATGAATACCTTACCCCCACTGAATTGAAACGGTTCATGTTCAAAACAAATTTCTCACTCGTGAAAATCTTATGTTGCAAGAGCACATCATCACTCTCCGAAGCATTATCCGTAGATTGGAGTGCCTTTTGAGCCTAAAGTGTGATGTTGCTACCTCATCACCACCACCACCATCACCTTTTTCACCACCAAAGTAGACTTGAGTATCGGTTATGGGCACCCCCCTTGGCTTGTGCCAAGCTTGGGGGAGGTGCCCCGGTATCGTATCACACCACCTCTGTTCCCTTTATTTATCTTAGTTTGATCTTTAGTTATCTTTTGCATTAGTTGAATAAAATTTTAGTTTGATTTTTCTTCAAGAGTTTGCTTAGTGATTGATCTACCTATCTATGTAATGCTGTGCAAGATATATAATAAAGCTTAGTTCGAGTTTTGCTTTCTTTACCTTTTTGTTCCAATCAAAATAAAGGAAAATAAATGAAAAAGTTCATATGTTGATCTTATGTTAAGTAATGACATCACATAAGAAAAAGTATAAGTAGTAAAATTTATTGGAGATTGACAACCATATCATTGGTCAATGATGCAATTCATGAAAGAATTAATAAGGGAAGAGAAGATTCATATGCAAATACACTATCTTGGATATCTTTTATGATTGTGATACCCCACCAAAATATTAAAGGAAGACAACGTAATGACTTATGTTTGTTCATATTCACATAGAAGTTATATTGTCATAGATCCTTTAACATGTGGTGCTTGTTCAATATCCTTCCTAGCCAAAAATTCCGCACTAACTAGAGATACTACCTGTGCATCCAAAATCCTTAAAACCAAAATCTTTTTCATGAGTCCACCATACCTACCATTGGATTGAGTAATATACTTCAAGTAAGTTGTCATCGGTGCAATAAGGCAATAAAAATTGCTTATAAATATGTTGGATCATTTAGTGTAAGAGAAAATTGAGCGTTGTACGAACTTGTGATGGCAAAATAATAAAAGCGACAGACTGCATAATAAAGGTTGCTATCACAAGGGACAATATAACATGACGTTATTTTGCACTAAGAGATTGAGCATTCAAACCAAAAAGTGCATGAAAAGCTCTTCTTCCCTTGGCGAAGGGCCTATCTTTTACTTTTATGTATTTACTTTTATGCAAGAGTCAAAGTATTCTTCCCTATTCCTTTTTATTTTATCTTTTTGCAAGCATCATGTGGTGAGGAAAGATCTAGGCACATATATCCAGTTGGATATGGGTGAGCATGAATTATTATTGTTGACATCGCCCTTGAGGTGAATACATTGGGAGGCGAAACTATAAGCCCCTATCTTTCTATGTGTCCGGTTGAAACTTTTTGTTCATGGGTATGCAGTGAGTGTTAGCAATCATAGAAGACTATATGATGGTTGAGTATGTGGACTTGCCTAAAGGCTCCAATACGAGACCCTTCCTGAAAAGATGATGAATTGTGGTTGGAAAGTTGACTGAGAAATGTCCACAATGCCTTGTCAAATTGAACAGCTAAAGAAATCAGCCGCCCGTGCTGGAGCAATAGCCGGGTTAAGCCGGGCAAAGGCTTATCAACCGTAGTTAGACCCTCAAGAGATGGATGGCGGGTTTCCAGAGTATAAGGATGATGGGTCTCCCTTTGATAAGGCAGATTATGCCAACTATATTAGAGAAATGTGGCCATTAGCTTGTCAACTTGCCCAAGGGATGGATCTGAATAAGTATATACCAGGCGACTTATGACAGCAAAAACACAAGAATCAAGTCACCTTCATTTCACGCCATAGACCTGACTCCTCAAAACCATAAGCAATTTTTTGCCTCTGATATTGACCCTTCTGCTATTATCAATGATGAAGCGGTCTTTGAAGCTTTAACTAGCATCGACTGGACCTCAGACAATCTTTAGATCGAAAGTGACGAAGAGTCGGATCAGGATGATCCAGGAAAGTCTTCATGAAGGTAGCAGAAAGGTGTTAACCCGGAGAATGCTAAGCCAGACGGCCCAGTGGGCGGCTTAAAGGAGTGATATAACTCCTAACAACTATTTTTGGAACTTTTGGGCTGCACCTATGATACGTCCTTTTGCATCATGTTTTCTTGTTGTTATTGATCATGTTTTTATGCATAATAATGCTTTATGGAGTAATTATAATGCCTTTTCTCTCATAAAATGCAAGGTTTACACAAAGAGGGATAATACCAACAGCTGGGATTCTGGACCTGAAAAAACTACGTCAAGCCACCTATTCTGCACAACTCCAAATAAATTGAAAATTTACGGAGAATTATTCTAGAATATATGATGAATAATGGAGCAAATAAGTACCAGAGGGGTCCCACCAGGTGGGCACAACCCACCTGGGCGCGCCAGGGCCCCCAGGCGCGCCCTAGTGGGTTGTGCCCTCCTCGGCCCACCTCTGATGTCCTCTTCTGGTATATAAGTCATTTTGACCTAGAAAAAATAAGAGGAGAAATTTCGGGACGAAGCGTCACCATCTCGAGGCGGAACTTCGGCAAGGGCACTTTTGCCCTCCGGCGGAGCGATTCCGTCGGGGGAACTTCCCTCCCGAAGGGGGAAATCGTCGTCATCGTCATCACCAACAACCCTCTCATCTTTGTAGGCCAATCTTCATCAACATCTTCAACAACACCATCTCCTCTCAAATCCTAGTTCATCTCTTGTGTTCAATCTTTGTACCAAAACCTCAGATTGGTACATGTGGGTGACTAGTAGTGTTGATTACATCATGTACTTGATTACTATATGGTTTATTTGGTGCAAGATTATATGTTCAGATCCATTATGCTATTTAATACCCCTCTGATCTTGAGCATGTTTATCATTTGTGAGTAGTCACTTTTGTTCTTGAGGTCACAGGAGAAATCTTGTTGCAAGTAATCATGTGAACTTGATATGTGTTCGATATTTTGATGATATGTATGTTGTGATTCCCTTAGTGGTGTCATGTGAAAATCAACTACATGACACTTCACCATATTTGTGCCTAAGGGAATGCATTGTGGAGTAGTTATTAGATGATGGGTTACTAGAGTGACAGAAGCTTAAACCCTAGTTTATGCGCTACTTCGTAAGGCATCGATTTGGATCCGAATGTTTAATGATATGGTTAGATTTTATATTAATACTGTTCTCATAGTTGCGGATGCTTGTGAGGGGGTCAATCATAGGTAGGAGGTTTGTCCAAGTAAGAACAGCACCTAAGCACCAATCCATCCACATATCAAATTATCAAAGTAGCGAACACAAATCGAACCATCATGGTGAAAGTGACTCGATGAAATTCCCGTGTCTCCTCAAGAACGCTTTGCTCATTATAAGAAACTGTCTTGGCCTATCCTTTGACACAAAAGGATTGGGATACCTTGCCGCATACTATTTACCATTACCGTTACTTGCTTGTTACAAATTATCTTGCTATCAAACTATCTGTTACCGACAATTTCAGTGCTTGCAGACATTACCTTGCTGAAAACCACTTGTCATTTCCTTCTGCTCCTCATTGGGTTCGACACTCTTACTTATCGAAAGGACTACGATTGATCCCCTGTAATTGTGGGTCATCAACCTAAGCCTTGTAATAGCTAGGCTTAGTTTAAAACAATTGTTTACTCTTGTCGTGCCATCGCGCATGTTTTGATAAACTGCCAAACTGTTGGATGTAAACAACCCTTCTGAGATGTTATTTCTTTGTTTAACATGCCTATGGAAAGAATACTTGTCTTCAATGAATGCAATTTTCTTAACTCACCGTAGTTGTAACACAACTTGGCAGCTTGCCTACAGGTGACTTAAGATCCAAAGACCTTGTATGCTTATAAGCAAATATGGAGTTTAAACATCTAGTTGTTCTTGACCAATGGCGACTTATAACACGCGCAATGTAACCCAGAGCCTTAACAACCCGGCGGCTTAGAGCCTTTTGTAAATCAAATATTGATAACCCCTACAGACAGAGATGTTGAAAATATTGCAATTTATTCACAAAAATATATGAATTCTTAAGTCGGCTTTTAAGGCTCGATGAAAAAGACCTGCTTTTAAGGCTCAAGTCTTGCTTCAATGAAGCTTCGGGATAATGGCCGTTCATCCCATAAGCCAGCTCTCACGTGATATATCTCGCCGTTTTAACCTTGACTAGTTCAGGGTCATATAGATTGACTGTCAAGAGTACCACTCACATAGCGGAGTAGAAACAAGCAAACAAGTGAGTTTATCCTCGCTCTCTATAAGACGGCTCTCACGTGACAAAAACCATCATTTTAACCTTGACAAGTTCAGGGTCATAAAAGATTGAATGTTAAGAGTACGGCGGGTCACCTGTTGGAGTAGCAAGTTGCAAACAGGCAGGTTTAACCCATATAGTGGCGTTTATTTGCCGATCGAGAGGGTATTAAAGCTAAACTCAATGAGTTGGAAGCCCCCAAGTGTCCTTATGACCAAGTAATAAAGACTCAAGCACAGTAAATATGAGCTGAAACGACAGAAGCCCCGAAATTTGGGGATGCCAGCTTTATTATGTTGATCATAAATGATATGTACATTGATGAAGGTATATACAATGATGGGACCCAGTGCCTCAAGTATAGTAAGGCCGAAGATAAGCAATGTTCCAGGGCCTGATGGTCTCCTCCTAAGATGTGCGTGAATCTTTGTTCTCACGTATGTCGATGAGATAATATGACATGTTGTTGAGGTTCTTGCTGACCACCAAAGGTCCTTCCCAAGGAGGTGAAAGCTTATGCATCCCTGTCTAATCTTGAATCAAACGGGGCAATAAGTCGCCCTGCTAGAAAGTTCGGCTTCGCACCTGACGGTTGTGATAGCGACATAGGTCTTGATGATATATCGCTGAACGATCTGCCGCAAGTTCATGTTCCTCCTCCAGAGCGTCCAAAGCGTTCTGACGCGCCGTTTCATGATCTGTCTCCACGTAAGCCACCACCCCGGGCGAGTCATGATGAATATCGCTTGGGAGAATGGCTTCAGCACCATAAACCATGAAGAAAGGTGTATAACTTGTTAATTTGTTGGGGGTGGTCCTGATGCTCCAAAGAACCGAAGGAAGCTCTTCCACCCAACAACCCAGAGTCCGTTTCAAAGGGACCATAAGCCGGGGTTTGATTCCTCTCACGATCTCCTGGTTAGCACGTTCTGCGTGACCATTGGACTGAGGATGTGCAACTGACGAAACATCAAGCCTGAAGTGCTCTTTCTGACAAAATTCTTTCATAGCACCTTTAGACAAATTCTTCCCATTATCAGCGATGATACTATGAGGATAACCAAAGTGGAAAATTAGCTTCTTGTCAAACTGAACTGCAGTAGCCGCCTGACAATTACTGACTGGCTCTACCTCAACCCACTTGGTGAACTTATCAACTGCAACCAACAGGTGAGTTTTCTTGTCCTTAGACATTTTGAACGGCTCAACCATATCAAGCCCCCAGACTGCAAACAACCAAGTAATTGGAATCATCCTCAATTCTTGAGCCAACACATGAACTTGTCTTGCAAACTTCTGGCAACCATCACACTTGTGAACTATGTCCTCTGCATCAGCATGAGCCGTCAACCAGTAAAAACCATGACGAAAAGCTTTAGCCACCAGGGATCTTGACCCGACATGATGACCACAATCACCAGCATGGGTTTCTTGTAAAATTTCATGACCCTCCTCGGGAGAAACTCAACGTTGAAACACGCCAGTCACACTGCATATGTGTAACTCGCCATTGATGATAGTCATGGACTTAGAACGACAGATAATCAGACGTGCAAAAAGCTCATCCTCTGAAAGCTCACCCTAGGTCAAATAAGCCAAATATGGCACCGTCCAATCTGGGGTAGCACGTAAAGCCGCCACCAGCTAGCCCTTCGGGTTAGGGACAACCAGGTCTTCTTCTGAAGGTAACTTGACAGAAGGATTATGCAAAACGTAAGGAACACATTGGGAGAAACCGGCTTACGCTGTGAACCTAGCCATGGTAGAGCATTAGCCGCCTCATTAAGCTGCCAATCAATGTGATCCACTTGAAACCACTTGAAGTGGCCAGCGATATTAGGCACTGCCTGGCGATAAGCCGCCATGAGTGAGTCCTTAGAATCCCACGTTCCTGAAACTTGCTAAGCCACCAGGTCTAAGTCGCCTAGGCACCTGACCCGGCTTAAATTCATCTCCTTAGCCATACGAAGCCCATGGAGCAAAGCCTCATACTCAGCTGCATTGTTAGTACAGGGAAACATAAGCCTTAAAACATAACAAAACTTATCATCTCGAGGGGAAAATATGACAACTCCAGCCCCCGAGCCTTCCAGCTGCCTAGACCCGTCGAAGGGTATTGTCCAGTAAGTATTATCTGGCTTCTCCTCAAGTGTCTGCAACTCTGTCGAGTTATTGATAAAATCCACCAGAGCTTGAGACTTAATGGCAGTCCTTGGCACATATTTGAGATTATATGGCCCTAACTCAATTGCCCACTTAGCACCCCGGCTTGTGGCCTCTCTATTTTGAATTTTATCCCCTAGAGGAGCTGAACTAACCACAGTAATTGGATGCTCAAGGAAATGGTGCTTGAGCTTGCGACTAGCCATGAACACCCTAAAGACCAACTTCTGTCGGTGTGGATATCTCTGATTATACTCTGTCAGAACTTTGTTGACATAATAAACTGGCCATTGAACCGGATATTCCTTTCCTGACTCTTTGCGCTACACAACAACTGCAACGCTGAAGACTTTGTTATTAGCTGCCACGTACAGGAGCATAGGCTCTTTTTCTGTTGGAGCAGCTAAGACGGGCGGCTCAACCAACTACCGCTTAAGCACCTCAAAGGCCTCATCAGCAGCCTTACTCCAGCAAAGTTATATGTCTTATTCATCATATGATACAAAGGGATTGCTTTCTCGCCCAAGCGTCTTATAAATCGAGTCAGTGCTGCAATATGACCCACCAATCTCTGCACGTCATTGATACAAGCCGGCTTACACAAAGAAGTGATAGCGTCAATCTTCTCCGGGTCAGCTTCAATGACCCTCTCTGAGACTAGAAAACCCAATAATTTTCTCGCAGATACAGCGAAACACACATATCTGGGTTAAGCATCATTTTGTAAACTCGAAGGTTATCAAAAGTTTCCTTCATTCCTTCTTTATGGACTTGATCACGATGCCATCAACATAAGCATGAACGTTGGTAAGTCGCTTGTGCACTCTTAAGCCCAAAGGGCATAGAAACATAGTAGAAAGCTCCAAAATGCCTGATAAAAGTCGTCTTCTCTTGGTCTTCCACTGCCATTTTGATCTAATGCTAACCAGAATAAGCATCCAGGAAACATAAACTCTCACAACATGTCGTTGCATCAATGATTTGGTCGATATGGCGGAGAGCAAATGGATCAGTCGGACAAGCCTTGTTAAGATCTATGTAGTCAACACACATATGCCAAGTGTCGTTCTTCTTAAGCATAAGCACCAGGTTAGCCAACCACTCAGGATGAAAAACTTCAATGATGAACCCAGCCGCCAAGAGCCAAGCAACTTCTTTTCCAATAGCTTTCCTTCTCTTCTCGTTAAAATGACGGAGGAACTGTCGAACATGCTTCATCTTAGGATCAATATTAAGGCGGTGCTCAGTCAATTCTCTCGGCACACCTGGCATGTCAGAAGGTTTCCATGCAAAGATGTCACGGTTCTCATGGATGGACTCAATGAACGCGCTTTCCTATTTGGGATCCATCCTAGTCCCAATAGTAAACTATTGTGAAGAGTCCCCTGGGACAAAATCAACCTGTTTTGTATCCTTGGCTGACTAAAACTTGAGCGGTGGGTCACTCTCCGTAGTAGGTTTCTTGAGAGGTGTCATATCAGCCGGGTCACCATTGTCCTTATTAAACTTGAGTTCTTTCGTAGCACAAGCCGACTCAGCATAAGCAGCATCACCCTCTTCACAATCAAGAGCTATCTGAAGATCCCCATGGACTGTGATTAGTCCATGAGGTCCTGGCATCTTAAGCTGCATGTATGCATAACAAGGGCGTGCCATGGATCGAGCATAAGCCGACCAGCCAAATAGTGCATGATATGGACTTTTGATCTTGACTACATCGAACCATAGCTTCTCCACTCTGAAACTAGCATCATCACCAAAAGCTACTTCCAGCTCAATCTTACCAACATGGTAAGCCAACTTGCTAGGAACCACTCCATGAAAAACAGTGGAAGATTGCTTAAGTTTCTTCTCAGTCAAGCCCATCTGTCTGAAAGTATCATAATACAAGATATTGATGTTGCTTCCACCATCCATAAGTACTTTGGTGAGCTTATAGCCACTCACCTGAGGAGCTAGTACTAGAGCTAGGTGACCCGGATTATCAACGCGGGGCGGGTGATCCGCACGGCTCCATGTTATGGGCTGCTCAGACCAATTCAAATTGCGTGGAAGTGCCAACTCAACCATGTTGACCAGCCATTTATGAACTTTCATGTCTCTTTTGCAAATACTTGTTGTGGAGACATGATATTGACCACTATTAAGCTACTTGGTATTACTCTGGTATCTAGACTGGTTATTCTGCTGTTGATTGTTATGACAAAACTGCTGATTATGACCACTATGATTACCTTGATTCTGATACCCAGAGCCTGAGCCGCCACCACCAAAACCGGAACCATGGGATCCAGAGCCTAACCCGCCGGATGGTCCATTACCATTGCCATGATGCAGTTGAAGACTCTGATTTTTAAACTCCCGCATAATATAACAATCCTTCCAGGCATGAGTAGACGGCTTGTCAGGATACATATGCTTTATACAAGGACCGTTAAGCATTGCCTCCAGGTTGAAAGGCTTGCCCCACCAAAAGGCGGCTTGCCATTACCATTACGACGTTGATTCTTAAACCTAGTGTTGGTATTAGCCACGAACTCTGACCCGACATCTGGGTACTTTCGCTTTCCTCCATTACCTTGGCCGTTTTGATTGGCATTGTGACTAGAGGTGTTCGGATGCTGGCCCTTACCACCACCATTTTTCTTGCCCTTATTAGACTTATCCTCATCAGAGTTAGGATCCTTTGTGCTCTCAAAATTAGCATATCTGGTGAGTACGTCCATGAGCTTTCCCATATATGTTCACTTAGTCTTAAACCGCCCAAGCTTCTTCTTAAGTGGCTCAAAGTGATGGTTCTTCTCCAGCATTAACACAGCTTGACCCGCCGCAATTCCTTCCGAAGAGTGTATGATGGTTGCAATCCGGCGAGCCCAATGATGGGCCGACTCATCCTCCCGCTGAACGCAATGCTCCAAGTCAACAATTGTCATTGGCTTCTTATAGGTTCCTTTAAAATTCTTGATAAAGCTCTCCTTCAACTCTCCCCAGGCGTTGATGGAGTTGGGGGCAGGCTCTTTAACCATTTACGAGCCGATCTGTCCAACATCATAGTGAAATATTTAGCTCAAACTGCGTCATTGACCACCAACATATCCATTGCGAGTTCATAACTATCAATCCACGCCTCTAGGGGTAGATCCGTCGTGTAATTAGGCATCTTTCGAGGGCCCTTAAAATCCTTAGGCGTATGCTCGTTACACAGAGCTGGCACTAGACACGACACTCCAATAGTTCGGTTGTTCGACCCGACTCCCATGGAAGTTGAAGGGGTTACTAGAGGTGGCCGGTGATACGTCCAAAACGTATCTATAATTTCTGCTTGCTCCATGCCGCTTTTGTGTGATATTGCTATGATATTTATGCACTTCCATACACTTTTGATCATATTTGGACTAACCTATTAACTCAGTGCACCACAGTGCCAGTTCCTGTTTTCTGCTGTTTTTCCATTTCAGGTTTCCCCCATATTAAAAGTGCCCTAAAAATTCTGGGAAAAATCAGCGCATCGGGAGCTTCCAGAAAAACCAAGGCAGGGCCAGAGGGGAGCCTGAGGGGGCCCAGGCGGCCACCCGGCGCGGCCCCACCCCTGGCCACGCCAGGGGGGCGCCTGGGGCCCCACCTCCTCCTCTGGTGCCCCCCTTTGGCATATATTTACCTCGCGTCCCAAAACCCTCGAGGACGGAACCCTTTTTCGCGATCTCATCTCTGTTCCGCCGTCACTGCGCTTCCAAGATCGGGAGCACCAGGAGAACTCTTCCCGGCACCCTGCCGGAGGGGAGGATCACCACCGGGAGCTTCTCCACCACCATGGACGCTTCCCGGATGAGTTGTGAGTAGTCTCCCTTGGACCATGGGTCCATGACCAGTAGCTATGTGATGTTCTCCTCCCCTCTTTGTTCTTCATGGATTAGACCTCGTGAGCTGCCCTACATGATCGAGGCACATATGTAATCTTTCTGTTGTTGCTATGTTGAGTTTGCTGGGATCCACTGGATTATGAGATTATGTTCAGATTGTGTGTGAGTAATATATTTGATTCACCTCTTTTATATTTATGTTCTTGAGTAATTCTTGCATGTTCTCCGTTGCTATTTATTGCTTTGGCCGAGTAGTAGGTAGTAACTCCAAGAGGGAACGTTATGCTTGATTGTGGATTCATGCCCCTCGATGACTAGCTTGAGTGACAGAAACATGAGTCTAGGGGATGTGTTGTTGCCACAAGGGGGAAAACAACGGTGCTTGTACTTGCGCGTGCAAGGATTGTTTACTTTACGCAAAGTTCTTTTAATGCAGTTGTCTGTTGCTTTGAGTTTACACTATGGGTGGGACTCGCAACTTAATACCAGAGAGATGTTCTGGATAGATATCTCAAGGTGGATGATTAGTAGTAGATGCAGATCGATTTCGGTCTACTTGCCTTGGCGTACCGCCCATTCTTTTGAGCATCTACCTTTCTGTATAGCATAGTTAGCATTGGTTTGCGCACATAATCCTGTCAATTGCCCAGCTGTAATTTGTTTACCTCGCTTAGCTGTTTTATCGTCTTTTGGGAGAGAGACATCACTAGTGAACATCATGGGACCCCGGTCCATATTACCATCACTGATCACACCCGCTATTTACTTCCTGTTCTTATTTCCTAGTTGCAGTCATACCTATCACTATTATCTCTTGCGTTTGATCCTTTGTAAACGACAAGGCCGGAGGGATTGACATCCTCTCTGTACTCGTTGGGAGCAAAGTTATTTGTATCTGTGTGCAGGTCTTGTCAAGCAAAAGTTTCTGGCGCTATTGACACCTTCTTGTCGACCCTCGGAGTCTCACGGGATTCGATCCTTGGTATCTTTGCCAAGGGAAATTTGCCGCTACGCTACATCTCAAACCTTCCACTTGGGGAAACCAACGAGGGGCGAGAAGCCATCAAGCAAGTTTCTGGCGCCGTCGCCGGGGACTCCACTCTTCAAGATAGGGGAGTTGCACGCTATCTTTTATCTTTGCTTTTTAGTCTTGTTAGTTTACCTTTCAGTTTTTGCTTTAGTGTCTTCTATCAAAAATCACAAAAATAGTTATCTTGCTTGCTGCTATGGGTTCCACTAAGAACACCAAGTTGTGTGACTTCACTAGTCATAACAACGATGACTTTATCTGCACGCCTATTACTACACCTGCCACTTCAGCACCTTCTTATGAAATTAAACCTGCTTTACTGAACCTAGTTATGAAAGATCAATTCTCCGGTGCTGGAGATGATGCTGCTTTGCACTTAAATAATTTTTTTGAACTCTGTGATATGCAAAAGTACCGAGAAATAGATGGTGATATTGTTAAGCTTAAGCTTTTTCCTTTCTCCTTGAGAGGAGGAGCTAAAATTTGATTTCAGTCCTTGCCTAGAAATAGCATAGATTCTTGGGACAAGTGCAAGGATGCCTTTATTGGGAAGTACTATCCCCCTGCTAAAATTATCCAACTAAGGAGTAACATAATGAATTTTAAACAATTGGATAATGAACACATTGCCCAAGCATGGGAACGCATGAAATCTCTTGTCAAGAACTGCCCTACTCATGGTTTGACTACTTGGATGGTTATCCAAACTTTTTATGCAGGCTTGAACTTTACCTCGCGGAACTTGTTGGATTCGCCCGCGGGAGGAACCTTTATGTCAACTACACTTGGTGCTACCACGAGGCTTCTCGATGAGATGATGACCAATTATTCCCAATGGCACACCGAATGCGCTCCAACAGGTAGGAAGGTAAACTCTGTCGAGGAGATTTCCTCCCTAAATGAAAAAGTTGACTTGATCATGTCTCTACTTTCCAAGCAATCTTCTATTGATCCTCGTGATGTTCCTTTAAATTCTTTGATTGCTCAAGATCAAGTAGATGTGAACTTTATCTCTAGAAACAATTTCAATAACAATGCTTATAGTAGTAATTTTGGTAGCAACCCTAGACCGTTCCCCTCTAATTCTTATGGGAACAACAATGCTTATCCTAACACCAAGAACTCCACTTCTGAACTAGAGATTATGCTTAAAGACTTTATCACTACCCAAAAAGCCTTCAATAAGAGTGTAGAAGAAAAACTAGCCAAACTAGATAATCTCTCTTCGAAGGTAGACAATTTAGCCCATGAGGTAGAATTGCTTAAATTAGAACTTCTCCTCTTGAGGAGAGGAAGACCACTCCTATGAATGCTATTCAAGTGCAAATTAATGAAAACATTAGGATGATGGCTAAACTTAAAGAGAGATGGGCTAGAGAAAAGGAGGAAGAAGATAGAATTAAGAACCTTCCTATCCACCACACTGTTGCTACTATCCAAGTTGTTGAGGATATCCAAACTCTTAGCACCCAATGCACTCCTGGTCCCATTGGACCTATTAATGGTGATGCTATGACCTCAACCGTAGGAACTCCTATGACCATAGAAGCTACCAAACAAGTGAGCCTAAAGGACACCACTACCACTTTACTTGATAGTAGTGACCTTGATTTTGATAATTGCACCCTTTCTGAAGTTATTAGTTTTCTTCAAAAGATGTCTAGAGATCCCCACACTAGCACACTTAATCTTGCCTTCACAAAGCATATCACTAATGCTCTTATCAAAGATAGGGAGGAGAAGCTTAGGGTAGAAGCCTCCATACCTAGAAAGCTAGAAGATGGTTGGGATCCTATGATTAAAATTAAGTTGAATAACTTCTCTTGCTATGCTTTATGTGATGTTAGAGCTAGTACCTCCGTTATGCCCAAAAGAATATATGATATGCTTAAATTGAAACCTTTTGATTCTTGTTCTTTTGGTGTTCGTCTTGTTGATTCTTCCATATAGAAACCTTTGGGGAGGATCGACGATGTTCTTATCATTGTCAATGACAATTATGTTCCCGTTGATTTTACTATTATGGATATTGAATGTGAACCTTCATGTCCAATTATTTTGGGACGTCCTTTTCTTCGCACCGTTGGTGCTATCATTGACATGAAAGAGGGGAATATAAAATTTCAATTTCCTCTCAAGAAAGGGATGGAACACTTCCCTAGAAAGAAGATTAATTTGCCTTTTGAGTCCGTTATACGGGCTAGCTATTCTTTTACTCTTGATAAAACTCGATCTTCTCCTTTTTGCATCATGCCTAGCTTAAAGGCATAAAAGAAAGCGCTTTTGGGAGGCAGCCCACAACGAATAAAGTTTTATTTTGCTTTTGTTGTGTCTTGATAGTTGTTACTACAGTAGCATCATCATTGTATCTTTTCTTTTCAGCTTTGTGCCAAGTTTAGCCTCCGATTGCAAGAAAGTTCAGAAGTTATGATGTGCAGTCCAGAAAACAGATTTTGTCCTTCGACAGAAAACTTCGTATAAAATCACCAGATCATATTTTTGATCTGAATTTTTTTGACAACGTGCTCTATACAATTGGCTTTCGGGCGTCTGTTCTGAGTTTTTTGATTTGAGTTGCAGAAGTGCCCCGAAAAAATTATTGACTACCTGCTGGTCTGTTTTTCACAGATTTTGTCTTGTTTTGCCTTTTCTTCGTTTTGCAAACCTTGAGCTTGCTTTTTCTTTGCAAAAACCTTTTGGCAATCTTGAGAAACAGTAGCTCTTCAAGATTATCTTTATTTCCAGCAAGGAAAAATTATTTTATTATGGGTACTAACCTCGCTAATCAGATTATGATGAGTTATGTATGAAGGGAGTTTTCAAGTGTGCGAGGGAAGCTGATAAAAAGATTCAGGAGAGTCAAACGCTCAAGCTTGGGGATGCCCCCGTGCACCCCCAAGAAATATTCAAGAAGACTCAAGCGTCTAAGCTTGGGGATGCCCCCGTGCATCCCCTTCTCCATCAACAATTATCAGTTTGTCTTTCGTTCCACTATATTTTAATCACTTCATGCGTTATGTGCTATGCTTGGAGCGTCTTGCTTTTAGTTTCCTTTTTAGTTTTCTTTACCTTTGCTTGCTATTCATAACGAGTTAGAACCCAGCATTCTTTGTGTGGGAGAGAAACACGCTCCACTTCAACCTAGAACACAACATAGGATTTTCATGCTTATCTTTGTTGTGTGTGTTCTTTGTCTTTCCATAGCTACTGTCATGTTTAGCTCTTAGTTTTCATGCTTTTCTTTTTAAAGAGCTTTTGTTTAGTTGGTTGCTGAACTCTCTTGAGTTTTCATGTTTATCTTGTTAAGAGAGTTTGTCTGTTGCACTGAGTTGTGTGTCTTAACTTAAAGTAGGTAATTGAGGTTGCTATTTGATTTTAGTAGTAACTTGCAATAGTTTTGAGGTATTGCCATGAGTAATGTCTGAACTTTTGGTGTCAAGAGCTTTAGCCTATTAGTGATAGATGTCGTATTTTGGGCAATCCGTGTTTATTTTCGAAAACCTACCAAATAGTTGAGAACTTTAGCTACTAAATGGATCACTAATCTTTGGAGGGATCGAATATTAGAGTACACTCGCGTATCATGAGTCGAGGATGCGCAAGGATAACCAAATCCCCATACACTCCTCCTCGGGGTACTTGTCTCTTTGTGAACCTCCTAATTAGATTGAGAGTTACCAATAATAAGTGCATGAGTTCTTCGGACTAATGTGAGTATTCGAAGGTTGACACTTCCACCTATCCATATTTTTCTAGCCTCTTCGGTACCGTGCATTGCCCTTTCTCACCTCGAGAGTTGGCGCATACTTTGCCGGTGCATCCAAATCCTTGGCACGATACGCTCTGTCATCATAAGCCTCATTATATCCTTCCTCAAAACAGCCACCATACCTACCTATCAAGGCATTTCCATAGCCTTTCCGAGATACATTGCTATGCAACATCCATCTTCTCATGACTTGATCTTCATGTCATACATGCTTTTTTGCTTGATCGATGAGCCGCATGCTAGTTGGGCCTTGCCCTAATCATTGCTACATGACGCGCTAGTATCATTGCATACCCTGCTACACTGGCAGAGGCATACATTTGCATACATCATGATCGTTTCATTTTCTTTATGTTGAGTACTTTTGTAAAGTGTGAAAGATCTTCTATACTTCTTGTAATACATAGAGTGTTGCCCCTAAAGTGAGGAAAAGATCCCAAAGAGGACAAAATCAAAAGATCCCAAAGAGGACAAATGAGAGATAAAAAGAAAGAGCCATTGAGGCCACAAAAAAATAAAAAAATTAGAAAAAAGAAAAAAAAAAGAGAGAAGGGGGCACACTACTATTTCTTTTCAGAGATACACACTCGTACTCCATCTTATACCTTGTACTCCATAGAGATTATCATTTATGCATATAGCTATGTGGGGACCTTTACACTATAGAACTTGGCTTGCATATTCTAATGATGAGCCTCCTCAAAAGATCTCTAGGTCTTCTTGAGCAAGCAAGTTGGATGCACCCCCACTAGTTCCATTGGAGAGCTTACCTTAGCTCATATGTGCATCCGTTGCATGGCAATCCCTACTCCTCGCATCATATCTATCATTTGGCTTTCTCTCGCCGATGATTGTCCTCATTGATGTGAGCCTTTCACACCTTTTTTGTCTTCCCCCTCTATCATTTTTCTCTCTTTGCCATCCTAAGTGTCGACTTTCTTGCTTACGCTCATCCATTGCATGAGTGCTCAAAATATCGAAAGGGAGGGGATCATTTTGACTTGTACCTGGCTGACGGTCTGGGGATGAGTCAAGATAAGATTCCAAAGAAGACCAAGTGTGAAATTTAGTAGATTAAGTTCTCAACAATATAAAAACTATGTTTTACACTCTCATATATCCCTATCCCCTTTCTTGCACGCAAACACCATTTGGAGACATTCGAGTCACGGACAGCGAGAGCTCTTGCACCTTTATGTTCTGATGTTACTTGTTACAATGCTAATATAGACTCTTGCTTGTTATGACTTGAATTGAATTACATGCCTCGATTGCTTTACTTAAAAGTTCTTATATGGTTGATAGCATGTCACCACAGAAATTATGCTTGTTATCATTTACCTACTCGAGGACGAGCAGGAATTAAGCTTGGGGATGTTAATACGTCCAAAACGTATCTATAATTTCTGCTTGCTCCATGCCTCTTTTGTGTGATATTGTTATAATATTTATGCACTTCCATACACTTTTGATCATATTTGGACTAACCTATTAACTCAGTGCACCACAGTGCCAGTTCCTGTTTTCTGTTGTTTTTCTATTTCAGGTTTCCCCCATATTAAAAGTGCCCTAAAAATTCCGGGAAATATATAGGAAAAATCAGCGCATCAGGAGCTTCCAGAAAAACCAAGGCAGGGCCAGAGGGGAGCCTGAGGGGGCCCAGGCGGCCACCCGGCGCGGCCCCACCCATGGCCGCGCTAGGGGGCGCCTGGGGCCCCACCTCCTCCTCTGGTGCCCCCCTTTGGCATATATTTACCTTGCGTCCTGAAACCCTCGAGGATGGAACCCTTTTTCGCGATCTCATCTCTGTTCCGCCGCCGCCGCGCTTCCAAGATCGGGAGCACCAGGAGAACTCTTCCCGGCACCCTGCCGGAGGGGAGGATCACCACCGGGAGCTTCTCCACCACCATGGACGCTTCCCGGATGAGTTGTGAGTAGTCTCCCTTGGACCATGGGTCCATGACCAGTAGCTATGTGATGTTCTCCTCCCCTCTTTGTTCTTCATGGATTAGACTTCGTGAGCTGCCCTACATGATCGAGGCACATATGTAATCTTTCTGCTGTTGCTATGTTGAGTTTGCTGGGATCCGATGGATTATGAGATTATGTTCAGATTGTGTGTGAGTAATATATTTGATTAACCTCTTTTATATTTATGTTCTTGAGTAATTCTTGCATGTTCCCCGTTGCTATTTATTGCTTTGGCCGAGTAGTAGGTAGTAACTCCAAGAGGGAACGTTATGCTTGATTGTGGGTTCATGCCCCTCGATGACTAGCTTGAGTGACAGAAACATGAGTCTAGGGGATGTGCTATTGCCACAAGGGGGAAAACAATGGTGCTTGTACTTGTGGTGCAAGGATTGTTTACTTTACGCAAAGTTCTTTTAATGCAGTTGTCTGTTGCTTTGAGTTTACACTATGGGTGGGACTCGCAACTTAATACCCGAGAGATGTTCTGGATAGATATCTCAAGGTGGATGATTAGTAGTAGATGCAGATGGATTTCGGTCTACTTGCCTTGGCGTACCGCCCATGCTTTTGAGCCTCTACCTTTATGTACAGCATAGTTAGCATTGGTTTGCGCACATAATCCTGTCAATTGCCCAGCTGTAATTTGTTTACCTCGCTTAGCTGTTTTATCGTCTTTTGGGAGAGAGACATCACTAGTGAACATCATGGGACCCCGGTCCATATTACCATCACTGATCACACCCGCTATTTACTTCCTGTTCTTATTTCCTAGTTGCAGTCATACCTATCACTATTATCTCTTGCGTTTGATCCTTTGTAAACGACAAGGCCGGAGGGATTGACAACCTCTCTGTACTCGTTGGGAGCAAAGTTATTTGTATATGTGTGCAGGTCCTGTCAAGCAAAAGTTTCTGGCGCTATTGACACCTTCTTGTCGACCCTCGGAGTGTCACGGGATTCGATCCTTGGTATCTTTGCCAAGGGAAATTTGCCGCTACGCTACATCTCAAACCTTCCACTTGGGGTAACCAACGAGGGGCGAGAAGCCATCAGCTGGCAAGCCCCCTGGTTTGCTGCCTCAACCTCTCGATGCGCTCTAGACACATCCACAATCGCCTGAGCATCCAGCCGTGTATTGCGGGGCAGGTCTCCTTGGGGCAGGTTACGACGACGTCGGGTGCTACTAGACACAATCGACGACTCAGCATGCGGGCTATAACTCCAGCTTGGCAATGGGGTTGAATGCACACGGTGCCGGCTGTAAGATTAATTGGCATGTTGACAAACCGTAGTCTAAAGAAATCCAATAGCGTTTCTGGTCTCCACGACGGCTGGCGTATCACTGGCAACTGATACGTCCAAAACGTATCTATAATTTCTGCTTGCTCCATGCTTCTTTTGTGTGATATTGCTATGATATTGATGCACTTCCATGCACTTTTGATCATATTTGAACTAACCTATTAACTCAGTGCACCGCAGTGCCAGTTCCTGTTTTCTGCTGTTTTTCTATTTCAGGTTTCCCCCATATTAAAAGTGCTCCAAAAATTCCAGGAAAAATACAGGAAAAATCAGCGTACACGAAGCTTCGCGAAGAACCAAAGATGGGCCAGAGGGGAGCCAGGGGAGGCCCAGGCGGCCACCTGGCGTGGCCCCACCCCTGGCCGCGCCAGGGGGGCGCCTGGGGCCCTTGCTCCGCCTCTGGCTTCCCCCCTTCGCATATATATCCCTCTCGTCCCGAAACCCTCGAGGACAGAACCCTTTTTCGCGATATCGCCTCTGTTCCGCCGCCGCAGCGCTTCCAAGATCGGGAGCATCAGGAGAACTCTTCCCGGCACCCTGCCGGAGGGGAGAACCACCACCGGGAGCTTCTCCACAACCATGGACGCTTCCCGGATGAGTCGTGAGTAGTCCACCTTGGACCATGGGTCCATGATCAGTAGCTATGTGATGTTCTCCTCCCCTATTTGCTCTTCATGGTTTAGACCTCGTGAGCTGCCCTACATGATCGAGGCACATATGTAATCTTTCTGCTATTGCTTTGCTGAGTTTGCTGGGATCTGATGGATTATGAGACTATGTTCAGATTGTGTTGAGTAATATATTTGATTCACCTCTTTTATATCTTTGTTCTTGAGTAATTCTTGCATGTTCTCCGTTGCTGTTTATTGCTTTGGCCAAGTAGTAGGTAGTAACTCCAAGAGGGAGCGTTATGCTTGATTGTGGGTTCATGCCCCCTGATGACTAGCTTGAGTGACATAAACATGAGTCTAGGGGATGTGCTGTTGCCACAAGGGAGAAAACAACGGTGCTTGTACTTGCGGGTGCAAGGATTGTTTACTTTACGCAAAGTTCTTTTAATGCAGTTGTCTGTTGCTTTGAGTTTACACTTTGGGTGGGATTCGCAACTTAATACCAACGAGATATTCTGGATAGATATCTCAAGGTGGATGATTAGTAGTAGATGCAGATGGATTTCGGTCTACTTGCCTTGGCGTACCGCCCATGCTTTTGAGCCTCTACCTTTCTTTGCAGCATAGTTAGCATTGCTTTGCGCACATAATCCTGTCAATTGCCCAGCTGTAATTTGTTTACCTCGCTTTGCTGTTTTATCGTCTTTTGGGAGAGAGACATCACTAGTGAACATCATGGGACCTCGGTCCATATTACCATCACTGATCACACACGCTATTTACTTATTGTTCTTATTTACTAGTTGCAGTCATACCTATCACTATTATCTCTTGCGTTTGATCCTTTGTAAACGACAAGGACGGAGGGATTGACAACCTCTATGTACTCGTTGGGAGCAAAGTTATTTGTATCTGTGTGCAGGTCCTATCAAGCGAAAGTTTCTGGCGCCCTTGACACCTTCTTGTCGACCCTCGGAGTCTCACGGGATTCGATCCTTGGTATCTTTGCCAAGGGAAATTTGGCGCTACGCTACATCTCAACCTTCCACTTGGGGTAACCAACGAGGGGCGAGAAGCCATCAAGCAAGTTTCTGGCGCCGTTGCCGGGGTCTCCACTCTTCAAGATAGGGGAGTTGCACGCTATCTTTTATCTTTGCTTTTTAGTCTTGTTAGTTTACCTTTCAGTTTTTGCTTTAGTGTCCCTTACCAAAAATCACAAAAATAGTTATCTTGCTTGCTGCTGCTATGGGTTCCACCGAGAACACCAAGTTGTGTGACTTCACTAGTCATAACAACAGTGACTTTATCTGCATGCCTATTGCTACACCTGCCACTTCGGCACCTTCTTATGAGATTAAACCTACTTTGCTGAACCTAGTTATGAAAGATCAATTCTCCGGTGCTGGAGATGATGCTGCTTTGCACTTAAATAATTTTGTTGAGCTCTGTGATATGCAAAAGTACAAAGAAGTAGATGGTGATATTATTAAGCTTAAGCTTTTTCCTTTCTCCTTGAGAGGAGGAGCTAAAATTTGGTTTCATTCCTTGCCTAGGAATAGTATAGATTTTTGGGACAAGTGCAAGGATGCCTTTATTGGGAAGTACTATCCCCCTGCTAAAATTATCCAATTAAGGAGTAACATAATGAATTTTAAACAATTGGATAATGAACACGTTGCCCAAGCTTGGGAACGCATGAAATCTCTTGTCAAGAACTGCCCTACTCATGGTTTGACTACTTGGATGGTTATCCAAACTTTTTATGCAGGCTTGAACCTTACCTCGTGGAACTTGTTAGATTCGGCCGCGGGAGGAACCTTTATGTCAACTACACTTGGTGTTGTCACGAAGCTTCTCGACAAGATGATGACCAATTATTCCCAATGGCACACCGAACGCGCTCCAACAGGTAGGAAGGTAAACTCTGTCGAGGAGATTTCCTCCCTAAATGAAAAGGTTGACTTGATCATGTCTCTACTTTCCAAGCAATCTTCTATTGATCCTCAGGATGTTCCTTTAAATTCTTTGATTGCTCAAGATCAAATAGATGTGAACTTTATCTCTAGAAACAATTTCAATAACAATGCTTATAGGAGTAATTTTGGTAGCAACCCTAGACCGTTCCCCTCTAATTCCTATGGGAACAACAATGCTTATCCTAGCACCAAGAACTCCACTTCTGAACTAGAGATTATGCTTAAAGACTTCATCACTACCCAAAAGGCCTTCAATAAGAGTGTAGAAGAAAAACTAGACAAACTAGATAATCTCTCTTCTAAGGTAGACAATTTAGCCCATGAGGTAGAGTTGCTTAAAATTAGAACTTCTCCTCTTGAGGAGAGGAAGACCACTCCTATGAATGCTATTCAAGTGCAAATTAATGAAAACATTAGGATGATGGCTAAACTTAAAAAGAGATGGGCTAGAGAAAAGGAGGAAGAAGATAGAATTAAGAGCCTTCCTACCCACCACACTGTTGCTACTATTCAAGTTGTTGAGGATATCCAAACTCTTAGCACCCAATGCACTCCTAGTCCCATTGGACCTATTAATGGTGATGCTATGACCTCAACCGTAGAAGAAGAAACTCCTATGACCATAGAAGCTACCAAACAAGTGATCCTAAAGGACACCACTACCACTTTACTTGATAGTAGTGACCTTGATTTTGATAATTGCACCCTTTCTGAAGTTATTGGTTTTCTTCACAAGATGTCTAGAGATCCCCACACTAGCACACTTAATCTTGCCTTCACGGAGCATATCACTAATGCTCTTATCAAAGCTAGGGAGGAGAAGCTTAGGGTAGAAGCCTCCATACCTAGAAAGCTAGAAGATAGTTGGGATCCTATGATTAAAATTAAGTTGAATAACTTCTCTTGATATGCTTTATGTGATGTTGGAGCTAGTACCTCCATTATGCCCAAAAGAATGTACGATATGTTTGAATTGAAACCTTTTGATCCTTGTTCTTTTGGTGTTCGTCTTGTTGATTCTTCCGTAAAGAAACCTTTGGGGAAGATCGACGATGTTCTTATCATTGTCAATGACAATTATGTTCCCGTTGATTTTACTATTATGGATATTGAATGTGAACCTTCATGTCCAATTATTTTGGGACGTCCTTTTCTTCGCACCATTGGTGCTATCATTGACATGAAAGAGGGGAATATAAAATTCCAATTCCCTCTCAAGAAAGGGATGGAACACTTCCCTAGAAAGAAGATTAAGTTGCCTTTTGAGTCCGTTACACGGGCTAGCTATTCTCTTACTCTTGATAAAACTTGATCTTCTCTTTTTGCATCATGCCTAGCTTAAAGGCATAAAAGAAAGCGCTTTTGGGAGGCAGCCCACAACGAATTAGGTTTTATTTTTCTTTTGTTGTGTCTTGATGTTTGTTACTACAGTAGCATCATCATTGTATCTTTTCATTTCAGCTTTGTGCCAAGTTTAGCCTCTGATGGCAAGAAAGTTCAAAAGTTGTGACATGCTGTCCAGAAAACAGATTCTGTCCTTGGACAGAAAAATTCGAATAAAATCACCAGATCATCTTTTTGATCTGAATTTTTTTTGACAGCGTTCTCTATACAATTGGCTTTCGAGCATCTGTTCTGAGTTTTTTGATTTGAGTTGCAGAAATGCCCCGAAAAAATTATTTACTACCTGCTGGTCTGTTTTTCACAGATTCTGTCCTGTTTTGCCTTTCCTTCGTTTTGCAAACCTTGAGCTTGCTTTTTCTTTGCAAAAACCTTTTGGCAATCTTGAGAAACAGTAGCTATTCAAGATTATCTTTATTTCCAGTAGGGAAAAATTATTTTATTGTGGGTACTAACCTCGCTAATCAGATTATGATGAGTTATGTATGAAGGGAGTTTTCAAGTGTGCGAGGGAAGATGATAAAAGAAGATTCAGGAGGGTCAAACGCTCAAGCTTGGGGATGCCCCCGTGCACCCCCAAGAAATATTCAAGAAGACTCAAGCGTCTAAGCTTGGGGATGCCCCCATGCATCCCCTTCTCCATCAACAATTATCAGTTCGTCTTTCGTTCCACTATATTCTTATCACTTCATGCGTTATGTGCTATGCTTGGAGCGTCTTGCTCTTAGTTTCTTTTTTTAGTTTTCTTTAGCTTTGCTTGCTGTTCATAACAAGTTAGAACCCAGCTTTCTTTGTGTGGGAGAGAAACACGCTCCACTTCAACCTAGAACACAACATAGGATTTTCATGCTTATCTTTGCTGTCTGTGTTCTTTGTCTTTCCATAGCTGTTGTCATGTTTACCTCTTAGTTTTCATGCTTTTCTTTTTAAAGAGCTTTTGTTTAGTTGGTTGCTGAACTCTCTTGAGTTTTCATGTTTATCTTGTTAAGAGAGTTTGCCTGTTGCACTGAGTTGTGTGTCTTAACTTAAAGTAGGTAATTGAGGTTGTTATTTAATTTTAGTAGTAACTTGCAATAGTTTTGAGGTATTGCCATGAGTAATGTGTGAACTTTTGGTGTCAAGAGCTTTAGCCTATTAGTGATAGATGTCGTATTTTGGGCAATCCGTGTTTATTTTCGAAAACCTGCAAAATAGTTGAGAACTTTAGCTACTAGATGGATCACTAATCTTTGGATGGATCGAATATTAGAGTACACTCACGTACCATGAGTCGAGGATGCGCAAGGATAACCAAACCCCCATACACTCCTCCTCGGGGTACTTGTCTCTTTGTGAACCTCCTAATTAGATTGAGAGTTACCGATAATAAGTGCATGAGTTCTTCGGACTAATGTGAGTATTCGAAAGTTGACACTTCCACCTAGCCATATTTTTCTAGCCTCTTCGGTACCGTGCATTGCCCTTTCTCACCTCGAGAGTTGGCGCATACTTCGCCGGTACATCCAAATCCTTGGCACGATACACTCTGTCATCATAAGACTCATTATATCCTTCCTCAAAACAGCCACCATACCTACCTATCAAGGCATTTCCATAGCCTTTCCCAGATACATTGCCATGCAACATCCATCTTCTCATTACTTGATCTTCATGGCATACATGCTTTTTGCTTGATCGATGAGCCGCATGCTAGTTGGGCCTTGCCCTAATCATTGCTACATGACGCGCTAGTATCATTGCATATCCTGCTACACTGGCAGAGGCATACATTTGCATACATCATGATAGTTTCATTTTCTTTATGTTGAGTACTTTTGTAAAGTGTGAAAGATCTTCTATACTTCTTGTAATACATAGAGTGTTGCCCCTAAAGTGAGGAAAAGATCCCAAAGAGGATAAAATCATAAGATCCCAAAGAGGACAAATGAGAGTTGAATAGAAAGAGCCATTGAGGCCACAAAAAAAATATAGAAAAAAGAGAAAAAGAAATAAAAAGAGAGAAGGGGGCACACTGATACGTCCAAAACGTATCTATAATTTCTGCTTGCTCCATGCCTCTTTTGTGTGATATTGCTATGATATTTATGCACTTCCATACACTTTTGATCATATTTGGACTAACCTATTAACTTAGTGCACCCGAGTGCGAGTTTCTGTTGTTTGCTGTTTTTGTATTTCATGTTTACCCATTACTTAAATTGCCAGAAAAATTCCAGGAAAAATATATAAAAAATCAGCGCTCCAGAAGCTTCCATGCGGCAGAAGTAGGGCCAGAGGGGGGCCAGAGGGGCTCCAGGCGCCCTGAGGGGCGGCCCCACCCCTGGCCGAGCCGGGGGGGGCGCTTGGGCCCCCCTCTGCGCCTCTGGTGCCCCCCCCTTTGGCATATATTTAACACGTGTCCCGAAACCCTAGAGGACGGAACCCTTTTTCGCGATCTCATCTCTGTTCCGCCGCCGCCGCGCAAGATCGGGAGCACCAGGAGAACTCTTCCCGGCACCCTGCTGGAGGGGAGGATCACCACCGGGAGCTTCTCCACCACCATGGACGCTTCCCGGATGAGTTGTGAGTAGTCTCCCTTGGACCATGGGTCCATGACCAGTAGCTATGTGATGTTCTCCTCCCCTCTTTGTTCTTCATCGATTAGACCTCGTGAGCTGCCCTACATGATCGAGGCACATATGTAATCTTTATGTTGTTGCTATGCTGAGTTTGCTGGGATCCGATGGATTATGAGATTATGTTCAGATTGTGTGTGAGTAATATATTTGATTAACCTCTTTTATATTTATGTTCTTGAGTAATTCTTGCATGTTCTCCGTTGTTGTTTATTGCTTTGGCCAAGTAGTAGGTAGTAACTCCAAGAGGGAACGTTATGCTTGATTGTGGGTTCATGCCCCTCGATGACTAGCTTGAGTGACAGAAACATGAGTCTAGGGGATGTGATGTTGCCACAAGGGAGAAAAGAATGGTGCTTGTACTTGCGGGTGCAAGGATTGTTTACTTTACGCAAAGTTCTTTTAATGCAGTTGTCTGTTGCTTTGAGTTTACACTTTGGGTGGGACTCGCAACTTAATACCAGCGAGATGTTCTGGATAGATATCTCAAGGTGGATGATTAGTAGTAGATGCAGATGGATTTCGGTCTACTTGCCTTGGCGTACCGCCCATGCTTTTGAGCTTCTACCTTTCTGTACAGCATAGTTAGCATTGGTTTGCGCACATAATCCTGTCAATTGCCCAGCTGTAATTTGTTTACCTCGCTTAGCTGTTTTATCGTCTTTTGGGAGAGAGACATCACTAGTGAACATCATGGGACCTCGGTCCATATTACCATCACTGATCACACACGCTATTTACTTACTGTTCTTATTTACTAGTTGCAGTCATACCTATCACTATTATCTCTTGCATTTGATCCTTTGTAAACGACAAGGCCGGAGGGATTGACAACCTCTCTGTACTCGTTGGGAGCAAAGTTATTTGTATCTGTGTGCAGGTCCTGTCAAGTGAAAGTTTCTGGCGCCCTTGACACCTTCTTGTCGACCCTCGGAGTCTCACGGGATTCGATCCTTGGTATCTTTGCCAAGGGAAATTTGCCGCTAGGCTACATCTCAAACCTTCCACTTGCGGTAACCAACGAGGGGCGAGAAGCCATCAAGCAAGTTTCTGGCGCTGTTGCCGGGGACTCCACTCTTCAAGATAGGGGAGTTGCACGCTATCTTTTATCTTTGCTTTTTTAGTCTTGTTAGTTTACCTTTTAGTTTTTGCTTTAGTGTCCCATACCAAAAATTACAAAAATAGTTATCTTGCTTGCTTGCTGCTATGGGTTCCACCGAGAACACCAAGTTGTGTGACTTCACTAGTCATAACAACGATGACTTTATCTGCACGCCTATTACTACACCTGCCACTTCAGCACCTTCTTATGGAATTAAACCTGCTTTACTAAACCTGGTTACGAAAGATCAATTCTCCGGTGCTGGAGATGATGCTGCTTTGCACTTAAATAATTTTGTTGAACTCTGTGATATGCAAAAGTACCAAGAAATAGAAGGTGATATTGTTAAGCTTAAGCTTTTTCCTTTGTCTTTGAGAGGAGGAGCTAAAATTTGGTTTCAATCCTTGCCTAGAAATAGCAAAGATTCTTGGGACAAGTGTAAGGATGCCTTTATTGGGAAATACTATCCCCCTACTAAAATTATCCAACTAAGGAGTAACATAATGAATTTTAAACAATTGGATAATGAACACGTTGCCCAAGCTTGGGAACGCATGAAATCTCTTGTCAAGAAGTGCCCTACTCATGGTTTGACTACTTGGATGGTTATCCAAACTTTTTATGCAGGCTTGAACTTTACCTCGCGGAACTTGTTAGATTCAGCCGCGGGAGGAACCTTTATGTCAACTACACTTGGTGCTTCCACGAAGCTTCTCGATGAGATGATGACCAATTATTCCCAATGGCAATCCGAACGCGCTCCAACAGGTAGGAAGGTAAACTCTGTCGAGGAGATCTCCTCCCTAAATGAAAAGGTTGACTTGATCATGTCTCTACTTTCCAAGCAATCTCCTATTGATCCTTGTGATGTTCCTTTAAATTCTTTGATTGCTCAAGATCAAGTAGATGTGAACTTTATCTCTAGAAACAATTTCAATAACAATGCTTATAGGAGTAATTTTGGTAGCAACCCTAGACCGTTCCCCTCTAATTCCTATGGGAACAACAATGCTTATCCTAACACCAAGAACTCCACTTCTGAACTAGAGATTATGCTTAAAGACTTCATCACTACCCAAAAAGCATTCAATAAGAGTGTAGAAGAAAAACTAGCCAAACTAGATAATCTCTCTTCGAAGGTAGACAATTTAGCCCATGAGGTAGAATTGCTTAAAATTAGAACTTCCCCTCTTGAGGAGAGGAAGACCACTCCTATGAATGATATTCAAGTGCAAATTAATGAAAACATTAGGTTGTTGGCTAAACTTAAAGAGAGATGGGCTAGAGAAAAGGAGGAAGAAGATAGAATTAAGAGCCTTCCTACCCATCACACTGTTGCTACTATCCAAGTTGTTGAGGATATCCAAACTCTTAGCACCCAATGCATGATGGGCCTCGAACCCCTCGTTGGTTACCCCAAGTGGAAGGTGTAAGATGCAGTAAGTAGAAGTGTTTTCCCCTAGCAAAGATGCCAAGGATCGAATCCCCAGAGACTCCTAGGTTCAACAAGTAGGTGTCAATTGCTAACGGCGCAATTAGCAATCAACGTGGACCTGCACACAGATACAAATAACTTTGCTCCCAACGAGTACTGAGAGGTTGTCAATCTCTCCGGCCTTGTAGTTCACAAAGGGTTAAAAGCAATATGATAGTAGTGATAGATAGTGTTTTGCAATAGTAAGTAAAATAGCGGAAAGTAAATAGTGTATGTGATCAATGATAGTAATATGGACCGGAGTCTCATGATGTTCACTAGTGATGTCTCTCTCCCAAAAGACGATAAAACAGCTATGTGAGGTAACAAATTACAGCTGGGCAATTGACAGGACCCACGAGCGCATACAAATGCTGATTACATTGCAAGAAAGGTTGAGGTTCAAAGCATGGGCGGTACGCCAAAGTAAGTAGACTGAAATCCATCAATATCTACTACTAATCATCCACCTTGAGATATCTATCCAGAACATCTCGCTGGTATTAAGTTGCGAGTCCCACCCATAGTGTAAACTCAATGCAACAGACAACTGCATTAAAAGAACTTTGCGTAAAGTAAACAATCCTTGCACCCGCGGGCACAAGCACCGTTGTTTCCCCCCTTGTGGCAACAGCACATCCCCTAGACTCATGTTTCTGTCACTCAAGCTAGTCATCGAGGGGCATGAACCCACAATCGAGCATAACGTTCCCTCTTGGAGTCACTACTTACTACTCGGCCAAAGCAATAAATAACAACGGAGAACATGCAAGAATTACTTATGAACTAAAATATAAAAGAGGTGAATCAAATATATTACTCAAGATCAATCTGAACATAATCTCATAATCCATCGGATCCCAGCAAACTCAACATAGCAACAGCATAAGGATTACATAGGTGCCTCGATCATGTAGGGCAGCTCACGAGGACTAATTAGTGAAGCACAAGAACGGGAGGAGAACATCACATAGCTACTGGTCATGGACTCATGGTCCAAGGGAGACTACTCACGAGTCATCCGGGAGGCGTCCATGGTGGTGGAGAAGCTCCCGGTGGTGATCCTCCCCTCCGGCAGGGTGCCGGGAAGAGTTCTCCTGGTGCTCCCGATCTTGGAAGCGGCGGCGGCGGTGGAACAGAGATGGGATCACGAAAAGAAGTCATGTTTCAAGGGTTACGGGGAACCCTTTAAATATATGCCAAAGTAGGGCACCGGGGGGCTCTCGGGGGGCCGAGGCGCCCC
>LR738714.1:441629269-441714324 GCA_902687465.1 Secale cereale
CCCCCCCCCCCCCGGCACGGCCCAGGGGGGGCGCGCCCACAGGGCGCCTGGAGCCCCTGTGCCCCCCCTAGAATGCCCTTCGGACGCAGTGTTGTTTCCGATACGCTGATTTTTTATATATATTTTCTGGATTTTTCTGGGCAGTTCTCGAAACATGAAAACCTGAAATACAAAAACAGCCGAAAACAGAAACTGGCACTGGGGTGCACTGGATTAGTAAGTTAGTCCAAATATGATCAAAAGTGTATGGAAGTGTATGAATATCATAGCAATATCACCCAAAAGTGGTATGGAGCAAGCAGAAATTATAGATACGTTTTGGACGTATCAACATCCCCAAGCTTAATTCCTGCTCGTCCTCGAGTAGGTAAATGATAACAAGAATAATTTCTGTGGTGACATGCTATTAACCATATAGGACTTTCTCATAGTCATATGACAAAAGCTTACTGAGACAATGATTCTATAGTAATTAAGTTGTCTCAAGAGAAAATCACAAATGACTGAAAGTTTTACAACATGAAACTGAAACATCAAAAAGATTTGCAATGAACATGATGTGCAAATATGATAAAGTGATATCTAGCTTGCCCCCTTTAGTGATGCAAAACATAAGTGCAGGGGCACCTTCAAGGTTTAAGTGATGACTAGATACAATTATTTCAGAATAAACGATATCACAATCATGCAAAAGACAATGCTACTTTGGGACAATGCACATTACACTCAGAATTACAATCATGCTCTCAGTAGTTGGTGCTTGAAGTGCTAGAGCTTTTTATTTTGAAACATGGAAGCAATTGTGTCAACGGTAGTAGTACTTCATATGTGTTACGCATAAAACATCTTATAAGTTGCAAGCCTCATGCATCGAATACCAATAGTGCTCGCTCCTTGTCCTAATTAGCTCGGATCCCCATGGGTTATCATTGCATTGCATATGTTTTAACCAAGTGTCACAAAGGGGTACCTCTATGCCACCTGTACAAAGGTCCAAGGAGATAGATCGCATTTGATTTCTCGTTTTTGATAGATCTCAACTTGAGGACATCCATACCGGGACAACATAGAAAATAGATGATGGACTCCTCTTTAATGCATAAGCATATTCTCATGAGAGATTGAGGATTAAGGTCCAAGCTAAAACTTCCACCATGATGCATGGCTTTGGTTGGCGGCCCAATGTTCTTCTCTAACAATATGCATATTAATTCAACCCACGGTAAATCACCCTTACTTCAGACAAGACGAACATGCATAGCAACTCACATGATATTCAACAAAAGTGTGACAGTTGATGGCGTCCCCAGAAACATGGTTACCGCTCAGCAAGCAACTCATAAGAAATAAGATACATAGGCAACATATTCTTTACCACAATAGTTTTTAGGCTACTTTCCCATGAGCTATGTATTGCATGGTTAATTTGCTTAGTGCAGGTGTAGGATAGCAAAAGACTGGGAGCAACCAACTAAGAGAGCAATGACGGTCATAATCATGCAGAGCGACAAAGCAATATTGAATCAGGCATGGTAGATATATCGCTACTTAGAAACAAAAGATCATCAAGGCTTGACAGACTTTCTTTACAGTCTTGAATATGCGTGAGCATACGCCAAGTCAATCAAAATAAATTCTCGAAGGAAGATATTACTAAACCATACCACATCATAGGCAAACAAACCAAGTTGGTACTCCAATGACACATTGGGAATCCCCCAGCTATTTGAGATTAACCATAAGAAAACCAGAACTACTAAGCACCATTATGAAAGTAGCATCTTTATCATGGACACATTAACCAATGCAACGGAAGCAAACTCTCTTAAATAGGTGAGCATGGTAATTAAAAAGAGTTCAAGCAACCAACTAAATAAAACCTCTTAAAAAGATAAGCATGAATACTAAGAGCAAAGCACGATAGTAGCTATTAAAAGACAAAGAACACACACAGCATAGATAGACATGAAAATTCTATGTAATGTTCTAGGTAGAGGTGGAGTGTGTTTCTCTCCCACATAAAGGAATGCTGGGTTCCGACTCGTTATGAAAAACTAAAAAGAAAACTAAAAGCAAGACGCTCCAAGCATAGCACATAACACATGAAATGATAAAAATATAGCGAAACGAAAGACGAACTGATAATGTTGATGGAGAAGGGGATGCACGGGGGGCATCCCCAAGCTTAGACGCTTGAGTCTCCTTGAATATTTCTTGGGGGTGCACGGGGGCATCCCCAAGCTTGAGCGCTTGACACTCCTGAATCTTTTTATCATCTTCCCTCGCACACTTGAAAACTCCCTTCATACACAACTCATCATAATCTGATTAGCGAGGTTAGTACCCTTAATAAAATAATTATACATTGCTGGAAATAAGGATATTCTTGAATTTCTACTGTTTCTCAAGATTTCCAAAAGGTTTTTGCAAAGAAAAAACAAGTTCTTAATTTGCAAAGTGAAGGTAAGGCAAAACAGGACAGAATCTGTGAAAAACAGAACAGCAGGCAGTAATTGACCTGTTCGGGATACTTCTGCAACTCAAATCAAAAAACTCAGAACTGATGCACGAAATACAATTATATAGAGAACGCTGTCGAAAAAATTCAAACCAAAAAGATGATCTGGTGATTTATACGAATTTTTCTATCCAAGGACAGAATCTGTTTCCTGGACAGCACCTCACAACTTTTGAACTTTCTAGCAATCAGAGGCTATACTTGGCACAAATATGAAAAGCAAAGATACAATGATGATGCTACAGCAGTAAACAACATCAAGACACAACAAAAGCAAAAAATTTATTCATGTGGGCTGCCTCCCAAAAGCGCTTTCTTTTATGCCTTTAAGCTAGGCATAATGCATAGATCAAGTTTTATCAAGAGTAAAAGAATAGCTAGCCCGTACAACGGACTCAAAAGGTAACTTGACCTTCTTACGAGGGAAGTGTTCCATCCCTTTCTTGAGAGGAAACTGAAATTTTATATTACCCTCTTTCATGTCAATGACAGCACCAACGGTGCGCAAAAAGGGACGTCCCAAAATAATTGGACATGAAGGATCACATTCAATATCCATAATAGTGAAATCAACGGGCACATAATTATCATTGACAACAATAAGAACATCGTCAATCCTCCCCAAAGGTTTCTTTATGGAAGAATCAATGAGACGAACACCAAAAGAACAAGAATCATAATGTTTCAATTTAAGCATATCATATATCCTTTTGTGCATAACAGAGGTACTAGCACCAACATCACATAATGCGTAATAAGAGAAGTCATTCAAATAAATTTTTATCATAGGATCCCAACCATCTTCTAGCTTTCTAGGTATGGAGGCTTCTACTCTAAGTTTCTCCTCCCTAGCTTTGATGAGAGCATTAGTGATATGCTCTGTGAAGGCAAGGTTAAGCGTGCTAGTGCGGGGATCTCTAGACATCTTGTGAAGGAAATCAATAACTTCTGTAAGAGTGCAATTATCAAAATCAAGGTCACGAGCATCAAGTAAGGTAGTAGTGGTGTCCTTAAGGCTCGCCTGTTTGGTAGTTTCTATAGCATCACCATTAATAGGTCCATTGGGACCAGGAGTACATTGGGTGCTAAGAGTGTGAACATCCTCAATAACTTGGGTAGTAGCAACAGTGTGGTGGGTAGGAAGGCTCTTAATTCTTTTCTCTTCCTCCCTTTCTCTAGCTCATCTCTCTTTAAGCTTAGCCATCATCCTAATATTTTCATTAATTTGTACTTGAGTAGCATTAATAGGGATGACTTCCTTCTCCTTAAGTGAAGAAGTTTCAATTTTTAGCAATTTTAACTCATTGGCTAAGTGGTCTACCTTAAAAGAAAGATCATCTAGTTTATGTAGTTTCTCTTCTACATTCTTATTAAAGGCTTTTTGGGTAGTGATGAAATCTCTAAGCATGGTCTCTAGTTCAGTATTGGAGTTCTTGGTACTAGGATAAGCATTGTTGTTCCCATAAGAGTTAGAGGGGAACGGTCTAGAATTGTTACCAAAGTTACTCCTATAAGCATTGTTGTTGAAATTGTTTCTAGAGATAAAGTTCACATCTACTTGTTCTTGAGCAATCAAGGAATTTAAAGGAACATCATGAGGATCAACATTAGATTGCTTCGAAAGTAGAGACATGATCAAGTCAACTTTTTCATTGAGGGAGGAAATCTCCTCGACGGAGTTTACCTTCCTACCTGTTGGAGCGCGTTCGGTGTGCCATTGGGAATAGTTGGTCATCATCTCATCGAGAAGCTTTGTGGCAGCACCAAGTGTAGTTGACATAAAGGTTCCTCCCGCGGCCGAGTCTAACAAGTTCCGCGAGGTAAAGTTCAAGCCTGCATAAAAAGTTTGGATAACCATCCAAGTAGTCAAACCGTGAGTAGGGCAGTTTTTGATAAGAGATTTCATACGTTCCCAAGCTTGGGCAACATGTTCATTATCCAATTTTTTAAAATTCATGATGTTACTTCTAAGTTGGATAATTTTAGCAGGTGGATAGTATTCTCCAATAAAAGCATCTGTGCACTTGTCCCATGAATCTATGCTATTTCTAGGCAAAGACTGAAACCAAATTTTAGCTCCTCCTCTCAAAGAGAAAGGAAAAAGCTTAAGCTTAACAATATTACCATCTATTTCTTGGTACTTTTGCATATCACAAAGTTCTACAAAGTTGTTCAAGTGTAAAGCAGCATCATCTCCAGCACCGGAGAATTGTTCTCTCATGACTAAGTTAAGTAAAGCAGGTTTAATTTCATATGAAGGTGCTGAAGTGGCAGGTGTAGTGATAGGTGTGTTGATAAAGTCATCGTTGTTGTGACTAGTGAAGTCACACAACTTGGTGTTCTCGGTGGAACCCATAGTAGCAAGCAAGCAAGATAACTATTTTTGTGATTTTCGATAAAAGGAACTAAAGCAAAAATAAAAGGTAAACTAACAAGACTAAAAAGCAAAGGTAAAAGATAGCATGCAACTCCCCTATCTTGAAGAGTGGAGTCCCCGGCAACGGCGCCAGAAAATACTCCTTGATGGGCCTCGAACCCCTCGTTGGTTACCCCAAGTGGAAGGTGTAAGATGCAGTAAGTAGAAGTGTTTTCCCCTAGCAAAGATGCCAAGGATCGAATCCCCAGAGACTCCTAGGTTCAACAAGTAGGTGTCAATTGCTAACGACGCAATTAGCAATCAATGTGGACCTGCACACAGATACAAATAACTTTGCTCCCAACGAGTACAGAGAGGTTGTCAATCTCTCCGGCCTTGTAGTTCACAAAGGGTTAAAAGCAATATGATAGTAGTGATAGATAGTGTTTTGCAATAGTAAGTAAAATAGCGGAAAGTAAATAGTGTATGTGATCAATGATAGTAATATGGACCGGAGTCTCATGATGTTCACTAGTGATGTCTCTCTCCCAAAAGACGATAAAACAGCTATGTGAGGTAACAAATTATAGCTGGGCAATTGACAGGACCCACGAGCGCATACAAATGCTGATTACATTGCAAGAAAGGTTGAGGTTCAAAGCATGGGTGGTACGCCAAAGTAAGTAGACCGAAATCCATCAATATCTACTACTAATCATCCACCTTGAGATATCTATCCAGAACATCTCGCTGGTATTAAGTTGTGAGTCCCACCCATAGTGTAAACTCAATGCAACAGACAACTGCATTAAAAGAACTTTGCGTAAAGTAAACAATCCTTGCACCCGCGGGCACAAGCACCGTTGTTTTCCCCTAGTGGCAACAGCACATCCCCTAGACTCATGTTTCTGTCACTCAAGCTAGTCATCGAGGGGCATGAACCCACAATCGAGCATAACGTTCCCTCTTGGAGTCACTACTTACTACTCGGCCAAAGCAATAAATAACAACGGAGAACATCCAAGAATTACTTATGAACTAAAATATAAAAGAGGTGAATCAAATATATTACTCAAGATCAATCTGAACATAATCTCATAATCCGTCGGATCCCAGCAAACTCAACATAGCAACAGCATAAGGATTACATAGGTGCCTCGATCATGTAGGGCAGCTCACAAGGACTAATTAGTGAAGCACAAGAACGGGAGGAGAACATCACATAGCTACTGGTCATGGACTCATGGTCCAAGGGAGACTACTCACGAGTCATCCGGGAGGCGTCCATGGTGGTGGAGAAGCTCCCGGTGGTGATCCTCCCCTCCGGCAGGGTGCCGGGAAGAGTTCTCCTGGTGCTCCCGATCTTGGAAGCGGCGGTGGCGGCGGAACAGAGATGGGATCGCGAAAAGAAGTCATGTTTCAAGGGTTACGGGGAACCCTTTAAATATATGCCAAAGTAGGGCACCGGGGGGCTCTCGGGGGGCCGAGGCGCCCCCCCCCCCCCGGCGCGGCCCAGGGGGGGCGCGCCCACAGGGCGCCTGGAGCCCCTGTGGCCCCCCCAGGCTGCCCTTCGGACGCAGTGTTGTTTTCGATACGCTGATTTTTTATATATTTTTCTGGATTTTTCTGGGCAGTTCTCGAAACGTGAAAACCTGAAATACAAAAACAGTCGAAAACAGAAATTGGCACTGGGGTGCACTGGATTAGTAAGTTAGTCCAAATATGATCAAAAGTGTATGGAAGTGTATGAATATCATAGCAATATCACCCAAAAGTGGCATGGAGCAAGCAGAAATTATAGATACGTTTTGGACGTATCAATGCACTCCTGGTCCCATTGGACCTATTAATGGTGATGCTATCATTGACATGAAAGAGGGGAATATAAAATTCCAATTTCCTCTCAACAAAGGGATGGAACACTTCCCTAGAAAGAAGATTAAGTTACCTTTTGAGTTAGTCATACGGGCTAGCTATTCTTTTACTCTTGATAAAACTTGATCCTCTCTTTTTGCATTATGCCTAGCTTAAAGGCATAAAAGAAAGCGCTTTTGGGAGGCAGCCCACAACGAATAAAATTTTATTTTGCTTTTGTTGAGTCTTGATGTTTGTTACTACAGTAGCATCATCATTGTATCTTTAATTTTCAGCTTTGTGCCAAGTTTAGCCTCTGATTGCAAGAAAGTTCAAAAGTTGTGACGTGCTGTCCAGGAAACAGATTCTGTCCTTGGACAGAAAAATTCGTATAAAATCACCAGATCATCTTTTTGGTCTGAATTTTTTCGACAGCGTGCTCTATACAATTGGCTTTCGGGCGTCTGTTCTGATTTTTTTTATTTGAGTTGCAGAAGTGCCCCGAAATACTTATTTACTACCTGCTGGTCTGTTTTTCACAGATTCGGTCCTGTTTCGCCTTTTCTTCGTTTTGCAAACCTTGAGCTTGCTTTTTCTTTGCAAAAACCTTTTGGCAATCTTGAGAAACAGTAGCTCTTAAAGATTATCTTTATTTCCAGCAAGGAAAAATTATTTTATTATGGGCACTAACCTCGCTAATCAGATTATGATGAGTTATGTATGAAGGGAGTTTTCAAATGTGCGAGGGAAGATGATAAAAAGATTCAGGAGGGTCAAACGCTCAAGCTTGGGGATGCCCCCGTGCACCCCCAAGAAATATTCAAGAAGACTCAAGCGTCTAAGCTTGGGGATGCCCCCGTGCATCCCCTTCTCCATCAACAATTATCAGTTCGTCCTTCATTCCACTATATTTTAATCACTTCATGCGTTATGTGCTATGCTTGGAGCGTCTTGCTTTTAGTTTCCTTTTTAGTTTTCTTTAGCTTTGCTTGCTGTTCATAACGAGTTAGAACCCAACTTTCTTTGTGTGGGAGAGAAACACGCTCCACTTCAACCTAGAACACAACATAGGATTTTCATGCTTATCTTTGCTGTGTGTGTTCTTTGTCTTTCCATAGCTACTATCATGTTTAGCTCTTAGTTTTCATGCTTTTCTTTTTAAAGAGCTTTTGTTTATTTGGTTGTTGAACTCTCTTGAGTTTTCATGTTTATCTTGTTAAGAGAGTTGGCTTCTGTGGCACTGGTTGATGTGTTTATGATAAAAATGCTATGTGCATAATGGTGCTTAGTAGTTCATGTTTTCTTATGGTTAGTCTCAAATAGCTGGGGGTTCTTAATGTGTTATTGAAGTACCAGCATGATTTGTTTGCCTATGATGTGGTATGGTTTAGTGATATCTTCCTCCAAGGATTTACTTTGATTGACTTGGCATATGCTCACGCATATTTAAGACTGTAAAGAAAGTCTATCAAGCCTTGATGATCTTTAATTTCTGAGTAGTGATATAACTTCCATGTCCGATTCAATGTTGCTTTGTCGCTCTGCATGATTATGGCCGTCATAGCTCTCTTAGTTGGTCGCTCCCAGTCTTTTGCTAGCCTTCACCTGTACCAAGCGGACTGACTGCTTGTGCATCCAAAATCCTTGAAACCAGTTATGCCATATGAGTCCACCATACCTTCCTATATATGGTATTTACTTGCCATTCCTAACGAAGACTTTCTTGTACCATCTCAAAATTATTCAAAAGCATTTCTATTTTGTGCCTCTGTTTTAGCTCATGAGGAAGTAGTAGTTAATTCATGATCTTTTTAAGTTGGACAAGTTTTACCCCGGGATTGCATGTCTAATCTGCAAACCCCTAATACGAGGAGGAACTGGCATGAGTGCGCCCGGCTCATAAAAGATAATACAACAAACAAACCCTCCTTCACGCTTTGTTCATGAGAAATCAGAAAACTTTTGGCAGTGATAAACAAAGGAGATTAAGGGGATGTGATCATCCCCGTGCGGGAGCCGTTCCTCGAAACTTGTCCAATTCGAAAAGTGATTGGGTTGTCTACTAGCATTCGTTGACAAAATATGCACCTACCAAAAATCATTTTTACCTCTGTTTTCAAAACCAAGAGCTCAGGTACATGTTTAGTATTTGCTTCCAGCCACGGGTTTTCAACCTTGCCATCAAAATCCACGGTTCGAGAGTCTCCACCTTCTTTCTTCAAAGCACCAACTATTGAGAGAATGATTGTCATTCTGAGTGTAATGTGCATTGTCCCAAAGTACCATTGTCTTCTGCATAATTGTGATATCACTTATTCTGAAATCATTGTATCTAGTCGTCACTTAAACTTCGGAGGTGCTCCTGCATTTATGTTTTGCTTCACTAAAGGGGGCAAGCGAGGTATCACTTTGTCATGTTTGCACAACATGCTCACTACAAATCTATTGGGTCTTTCAGTATCATATTGTAAACTTTCAGTTCTTTCTGATATTCTCATGAGGCAACTTAATTACTAAAGATTCATTATCTCAATAAGCATTTGTCATGTGATTGTTAAAGACTCTTTGGTAGCATGTCACCATAGAAATTATGCTTGTTATCATTTACCTACTCGAGGACGAGCAGGAATTAAGCTTGGGGATGTTGATACGTCCAAAACGTATCTATAATTTCTGCTTGCTCCATGCCTCTTTTGTGTGATATTGCTATGATATTTATGCACTTCCATACACTTTTGATCATATTTGGACTAACCTATTAACTCAGTGCACCCCAGTGCCAGTTTCTGTTTTCTACTGTTTTTGTATTTCAGGTTTTTCCCATTACTTAAATTGCCAGAAAAATTCCGAGAAAAATATATAAAAAATCAGCGCTCCAGAAGCTTCCATGCGGCAGAAGTAGGGCCAGAGGGGGGCCAGAGGGGCTCCAGGTGCCCTGAGGGGGCGGCCCCACCCCTGGCCGCGCCGGGGGGGCGCCTGGGCCCCCCTCTCCGCCTCTGGTGCCCCCCCTTTGGCATATATTTAACACGCGTCCCAAAACCCTCGAGGACGGAACCCTTTTTCGCGATCTCATATCTGTTCCGCCGCCGCCGCGCCTCCAAGATCGGGAGCACCAGGAGAACTCTTCCCGGCACCCTACCGGAGGGGAGGATCACCACCGGGAGCTTCTCCACCACCATGGACGCTTCCCAGATGAGTTGTGAGTAGTCTCCCGTGGACCATAGGTCCATGACCAGTACCTATGTGATGTTCTCCTCCCCTCTTTGTTCTTCATCGATTTACCTCGTGAGCTGCCCTACATGATCGAGGCACATATGTAATCTTTATGCTGTTGCTATGCTGAGTTTGCTGGGATCCGATGGATTATGAGATTATGTTCAGACTGTGTGTGAGTAATATATTTGATTCACCTCTTTTATATTTATGTTCTTGAGTAATTCTTGCATGTTCTCCGTTGCTGTTTATTCCTTTGGCCAAGTAGTAGGTAGTAACTCCAAGAGGGAACGTTATGCTTGATTGTGGGTTCATGCCCCTCGATGACTAGCTTGAGTGACAGAAATATGAGTCTAGGGGATGTGCTGTTGCCACAAGGGGGAAAACAACGGTGCTTGTACTTGCGGGTGCAAGGATTGTTTACTTTACGCGAAGTTCTTGTAATGCAGTTGTCTGTTGCTTTGAGTTTACACTTTGGATGGGACTCGCAACTTACTACAAGCGAGATGTTCTGGATAGATATCTCAATGCTGATGATTAGTAGTAGATGCAGATGGATTTCGGTCTACTTGCCTTGGCGTACCGCCCATGCTTTTGAGCCTCTACCATTCTGTACAACATAGTTAGCATTGGTTTGCGCACATAATCCTGTCAATTGCCCAGCTATAATTAGTTTACCTCGCTTAGCTGTTTTATCGTCTTTTGGGAGAGAGACATCACTAGTGAACATCATGGGACCTCAGTCCATATTACCATCACTGATCACACATGCTATTTACTTACTGTTCTTATTTACTAGTTGCAGTCATACCTATCACTATTATCTCTTGCGTTTGATCCTTTGTAAACGACAAGGCCGGAGGGATTGACAACCTCTTTGTACTCGTTGGGAGCAAAGTTATTTGTATCTGTGTGCAGGTCCTGTCAAGCGAAAGTTTCTGGCGCCCTTGACACTTTCTTGTCGACCCTCGGAGTCTCACGGGATTCGATCCTTGGTATCTTTGCCAAGGGAAATTTGACGCTACGCTACATCTCAAACCTTCCACTTGGGGTAACCAACGAGGGGCGAGAAGCCATCACACACTACTATTCCTTTTGAGAGATCCACACTCGTACTCCATCTTATACCTTGTACTCCATAGAGATTATCATTCATGCATATAGCTATGTGGGGACCTTCACACTATAGAACTTGGCTTGTATATTCCAATGATGAGCCTCCTGAAAAGAGCTCTAGGTCTTCTTGAGCGAGGAAGTTGGATGCACCCCCACTAGTTCCATTGGAGAGCTTACCTTAGCTCATATGTGCATCCGTTGCATGGCAATCCCTACTCCTCACATCATATCTATCATTTGGCTTTCTCTCGCCTATGATTGTCCTCATTGATGTGAGCCTTTCACACCTTTTTTGTCTTCCCCCTTCATCATTTTTCTCTCTTTGCCATCCTAAGTGTCAACTTTCTTGCTTACGCTCATCCATTGCATGAGTGCTCAAAATATCGAAGGGAGTGGATCATTTTGACTTGTACCTGGCTAGTGGTCTGGGGAAGAGTCAAGATAAGATTCCAAAGAAGACCAAGTGTGAAACTTTAGTAGATTAAGTTCTCAACAATACAAAAACTATGTTTACTCTCTCGTATATCCCTATCCCCTTTCTTGCACGCAAACACCATTTGGAGACATTCGAGTCACGGACAGCGAGAACTCTTGCACCTTTATGTTCTTATGTTGCTTGTTACAATGCTAATATAGACTCTTGCTTGTTATGACTTGAATTTAATTACATGCCTTGATTGCTTTACTTAAAAGTTCTTATATGGTTGATAGCATGTCACCACAGAAATTCTGCTTGTTATCATTTACCTACTCGAGGACGAGCAGGAATTAAGCTTGGGGATGTTGATACGTCCAAAACATATCTATAATTTCTGCTTGCTCCATGCTTCTTTTGTGTGATACTGCTATGATATTGATGCACTTCCATGCACTTTTGATCATATTTGGACTAACCTATTAACTCAGTGCACCACAGTGCCAGTTCCTGTTTTCTGCTGTTTTTCTATTTCAGGTTTCCCCCATATTAAAAGTGCTCCAAAAATTCCAGGAAAAATACAGGAAAAATCAGCGTACAGGAAGCTTCGCGAAGAACCAAAGAGGGGCCAGAGGGGAGCCAGGGGAGGCCCAGGCAGCCACCTGGCGCGGCCCCACCCCTGGCCGTGCCAGGGGGGCGCCTGGGGCCCCTGCTCCGCCTCTGGCTGCCCCCCTTCGCATATATATCCCTCTCGTCCCTAAACCCTCGAGGACAGAACCCTTTTTCGTGATCTCGCCTCTGTTCCGCCGCCGCAGCGCTTCCAAGATCGGGAGCATCAGAAGAACTCTTCCCGGCACCCTGCCGGAGGGGAGAACCACCTGAAGGTAATATGCCCTAGAGGCAATAATAAAGTTATTATTTATTTCCTTATATCATGATAAATGTTTATTATTCATGCTAGAATTGTATTAACCGGAAACTTAGTACATGTGTGGATACATAGACAAAACAGTATGTCCCTAGTATGCCTCTACTAGACTAGCTCATTGATCAAAGATGGTTATGTTTCCTAGCCATAGACATGAGTTGTCATTTGATCAACGGGATCACATCATTAGGAGAATGATGTGATAGACAAGACCCATCCGTTAGCATAGCACTATGATCGTTTAGTTTTACTGCTATTGCTTTCTTCATGACTTATACATGTTCCTATGACTATGAGATTATGCAACTCCCGAATACCGTAGGAACACCTTGTGTGCTATCAAACGTCACAACGTAACTAGGTGATCATAAAGATGCTCTACAGGTGTCTCCGAAAGTATTCGTGGTGCTGGCATAGATCAATATTAGGATTTGTCACTCCGAGTGTCGGAGAGGTATCTCTGGGCCCTCTCGGTAACACACATCATAATAAGCCTTGCAAGCAAAAAGACTAATGAGTTAGTCACGAGATGATGTGTTACGGAACGAATAAAGAGACTTGCCGGTAACGAGATTGAACTAGGTATAGAGATACCAACGATCGAATCTCGGGCAAGTAACATACCGATGACAAAAGGAACAACGTATGTTGTTATGCGGTTTGACCGATAAAGATCTTCGTAGAATATGTAGGAGCCAATATGAGCATCCAGGTTCCGTTATTGGTTATTGACCGGAGATGAGTCTCGGTCATGTCTACATAGTTCTCGAACCCGTAGGGTCCGCACGCTTAACGTTTGATGACGATCGGTATTATGAGTTTATGAGTTTTGATGTACCGAAGGTAGTTCGGAGTCCCGGATGAGATCACGGACATGACGAGGAGTCTCGGAATGTCCGAGACATAAAGATTGATATATTGGATGACTATATTCGGACACCGGAAGTGTTCCGGAAAAGTTTCGGATTTAACTGGATTGCCGGAGGGGGTTACCGGAACCCCCTACGAGGGGGGATGGTCCATAGTGGGCCTTGAGGAAAGGAGAGAGGCAGCCCATAGAGGCTGGCCGGCGCCCCACCTAGGGATCCTAGTTGGACTAGGATTGGGGGGGCGCCACCTCTCCCTCTTTTCCTTTCCCTCTCTTCCTTCTTGGTGGACTCCTACTAGGAATAGGATTGCAATCCTATTCCTAGTAGGATTGCCCTAGCCGCACCATAGGAGGCCGGCCGGCCCTCCCCTCTTGCTCCTTTATATACGGGGGCAGGGGGGCACCCAAAGACACACAAGTTCAATTGTTCCAGCCGTGTGCGGTGCCCCCCCTCCACAGAAACACACCTCGGTCATACCGTCGTAGTGCTTAGGCGAAGCCCTGCGCCGGTGAATACATCATATCCGTCACCACGCCGTCGTGCTGACGAAACTCTCCCATGAAGCCCAACTGGATCAAGAGCTCGTGGGACGTCATCAAGCTGAACGTGTGCTGAACGCGGAGGTGCCGTACGTTCGGTGCTTGATCGGTTGAATCGCGAAGAAGTTCGACTACATCAACCGCGTCACTTGACGCTTCCGCTTCCGGTCTACGAGGGTACGTAGACACACTCTTCCCTCTCGTTGCTATGCATCTGGTAGATAGATCTTGTGTGATCGTAGGAAAATTTTAAAATACTACGTTCCGCAACAGTGGCATCATGAGCCAGGTCTATGCGTAGATGATATGCACGAGTAGAACACAATGAGTTGTGGGCGATACTAGTCATACTGCTTACCAGCATGTCATACTTTGCTTCGGCGGTATTGTGAGATGAAGCGGTCCGGACCGACATTACGCGTACGCTTATGCGAGACTGGTTTCACCGTTACGAGCACTCGTTGCTTAAAGGTGACTGGCGGGTGTCTGTCTCTCTCACTTTAGCTGAATCAGGTGTGGCTACGCCCGGTCCTTGTGAAGGTTAAAACATCACATACTTGACAAAACATCGTTGTGGTTTTATATACGTAGGTAAGAACGGTTCTTGCTAAGCCCGTAGCAGCCACGTAAAACTTGCAACAACAAAGTAGAGGACGTCTAACTTGTTTTTGTAGGGCATGTTGTGATGTGATATGGTCAAGACATGATGAGTTATACGGTTTTGTATGAGATGATCATGTTTTGTAATGTTATCGACAACTGGGAGGAGCCATATGGTTGTCGCTTTATTGTATGAAATGCAATCGCCATGTAATTGCTTTACTTTATCACTAAGCGGTAGCGATAGTCGTAGAAGCAATAGTTGGCGAGACGACAACGATGCTACGATGGAGATCAAGGTGTCGCGCCGGTGACGAAGGTGATCATGACGGTGCTTTGGAGATGGAGATCAAAAGCACAAGATGATGATGGCCATATCATGTCACATATTTTGATTGCATGTGATGTTTATCTTATTATGCTTCTTATTTTGCTTGGAACGACGGTAGCATTATAAGATGATCCCTTACTAAATTTCAAGGTATAAGTGTTCTCCCTGAGTATGCACCGTTGCAAAAGTTCGTCGTGCCAAGACACCATGTGATGATCGGGTGTGATAAGCTCTACGTTCAAATACAACGGGTGTAAGCCAGTTTTGCACACGCAGAATACTCAGGTTAAACTTGACGAGCCTAGCATATGCAGATATGGCCTCGGAACACTGGAGACCGAAAGGTCGAGCGTGAATCATATAGTAGATATGATCAACATAAGATGTTCACCATTGAAACTACTCCATCTCACGTGATGATCGGACATGGTTTAGTTGATTTGGATCACGTGATCATTTAGATGACCGGAGGGATGTCTATCTAAGTGGGAGTTCTTTGATTAATATGATTAAATTGAACTTTAATTTATCATGAACTTAGTCCTGGTAGTATTAGCATATCTATGTTGTAGAACAATATCTCGCAATGTTGCTCCCCGTTTATTGTTTATATGCTCCTAGAGAAAAACTAAGTTGAAAGATGTTAGTAGCAAAGATGCGGACTAGGTCCGTGATCTTAGGATTATCCTCATTGCTGCACAGAAGTATTATGTCCTTGATGCACCGCTAGGTGACAGACCTATTGCAGGAGCAGATACAGACGTTATGAACGTTTTGACAAAACCTCGGTATGATGACTACTTGATAGTTTAGTGCACCATACTTTACGGCCTAGAATCGGGACTTCAAAACTGTTTTGAACACCACGGAGCATATAATATGTTCCAAGAGTTGAAATTAGTATTTCATACTCATGCCCGTGTCGAGAGGTATGAGACCTCTGACAGTACTTTGCCTACAAGATGGAGGAGAATAGCTCAACCAGTGAGCATATGCTCAGATTGTCTGGGTACTACAATTGCTTGAATCAAGTGGGAGTTAATCTTCCAGGTAAGATAGTAATTGACAAAGTTCTCTAGACACTATCACCAAGTTAGTAGAACTTCGTGATGAACTATAATATGTAAGGGATGACAAAAGTAATTCTCGAGCTCTTCGCGATGCTGAAATCGGTGAAGGTAGAAATCAAGAAACAACATCAAGTGTTGATGGTTAACAAGACCACTTGTTTCAAGTAAAGGGCAAAGGGATAGAAGGGGAACTTCAAGAAGAATGACAAGAAAGTTGTCACTCCCGTGAAGAAACCCAAAGCTAAACTCAAGCCTGAAACTAAGTGCTTCTACTGCAAAGGAAATGGTCACTGGAAGTGGAACTGCCCTAGATACTTGGCGGATAAGAAGGATGGCAAATTGAACAACGGTATATTTTGATATACAGATTATTGATATGTACTTTACTAGTGTTCATAGCAACCCCTGGGTATTTGATACTGGTTCAGTTGCTAAAGTTAGTAACTCAAAACAAGAGTTGCGGAATGAACAGAGACTAGTTAAAGGTGAAGTGACGATGTGTGTTGGAAGTGGTTCCAAGAGTGATATCATCATCATCGCACACTCCCTATACTTTCGGGATTAGTGTAGAACCTAAATAAATGTTATTTGGCATTTGCGTTAAGCATGAATATGATTTGATCATGTTTGTTGCAATACGGTTATTCATTTAAAGTCATAGAATAATTGTTATTCTGTTTACATGAATAAAGCCTTCGATGGTCATACACCTAATGAAAATAGTTTGTTGGATCTCGATCGTAGTGATACACATATTCATAATATTGAAGCCAAAAGATGCAAGGTTAATAATGATAGTGCAACTTATTTATGGCACTGCCGTTTAGGTCATATTGGTGTATAGCGCATGAAGAAACTCCATAGTAATGGACTTTTGGAATCACTTGATTATGAATCACTTGGTGCTTGCGAACCATGCCTCATGGGCAAGATGACTAAAAACTCCGTTCTCCGGAACAATGGAGCGAGCAACAGATTTGTTGGAAATCATACATATTGATGTATGTGGACCGATGAGTGTTGAAGCTCGTGGCGAGTATCATTATTTTCTGACCTTCACTGATGATTTGAGCAGATATGGGTATATCTACTTAATGAAGCACAAGTCTGAAACATTTGAAAAGTTCAAAGAATTTCAGAGTGAAGTAGAGAATCATCGTAACAAGAAAATAAAGTTTCTGTGATCTGATCGTGGAGGTGAATATTTGAGTTACGAGTTTGGTCTTCATTTGAAACAATGTGGAATAGTTTCACAACTCACGCCACCCGGAACACCACAGCGTAATGGTGTGTCTGAACGTCGTAACCGTGCTTTATTAGATATGGTGCGATCTATGATATCTCTTACCGATTTACCACTATCGTTTGGGGTTGTGCATTAGAGACAGTTGCATTCACGTTTAATAAGGGCACCATCTAAAATCCGTTGAGACGACGCCTTATGAACTGTGGTTTGGCAAGAAACCAAAGTTGTCGTTTCTTAAAGTTTGGGGCTGCGATGCTTATGTGAAAAAGCTTCAACCTGATAAGCTCGAACCCAAGTCGGAGAAATGTGTCTTCATAGGATACCCAAAAGAGACAGTTGGGTACACCTTCTATCACAGATCCGAAGGCAAGATATTCGTTGCTAAGAATGGATCCTTTCTAGAGAAGGAGTTTCTCTCGAAAGAAGTGAGTGGGAGGAAAGTAGAACTTGATGAGGTAATTGTACCTTCTCCCGAATTGGAAAGTAGTACATCACAGAAAATTGTTCCAGTGATTCCTACACCAATCAGTGAGGAAGTTAATGATGATGATCATGAAACTTCAGATCAAGTTTCTGCTGAACGTCGTAGATCAACCAGAGTACGTTCCGCACCAGAGTGGTACGGCAACCCAATTCTGGAAATCATGTTACTAGACCATGATGAACCTGCGAACTATGAGGAAGCGATGATGAGCCCAGATTCCGCAAAATGGCTTGAAGCAATGAAATCTGAGATGGGATCCATGTATGAGAACAAAGTGTGGACTTTGGTTTGACTTGCCCGATGATTGGCAAGCCATAAAAAATAAATGGATCTTCAAGAGGAAGACTGACGCAGACGGTAATATTACTGTTTACAAAGCTCGACTTGTTGCAAAAGGGTTTCAACAAGTTCAAGGAGTTGACTACGACGAGACTTTCTCACCTGTAGCGATGCTTAAGTCTGTCCGAATCATGTTAGCAATTGCCGCATTTTATGATTATGAAATCTGGCAAATGGATGTCAAAACTGCATTCCTAAATGGATATCTCAAAGAAGAGTTGTATATGATGCAACCAGAAGGTTTTGTCGATCCAAAAAATGCTAACAAAGTATGCAAGCTCCAGCGATCCATCTATGGACTGGTGCAAGCATCTCAGAGTTGGAATATACGCTTTGATAAGTTGATCAAAGCATATAGTTTTATACAGACTTGCGGTGAAGCCTGTATTTACAAAAAAGTGAGTGGGAGCACTACAACATTTCTGATAAGTATATGTGAATGACATATTTTTGATCAGAAATACTGTAGAATATTCTAGAAAGCATAAAGGAGTGTTTGAAATGAGTTTTCAAAGAAAGACCTCGGTAAAGCTGCTTACATATTGAGCCTCAAGATCTATAGAGATAGATCGAGACGCTTGATAAGTTTTTTTCAATAAGTACATACCTTGACAAGGTTTTGAAGTAGTTCAAAAAGGATCAGTCAGAGAAGGAGTTCTTGCCTGAGTTGTAAGGTATGAAGTTGAGTAAGACTCAAAGCCCGACCTCGGCAGAAGATAGAGAAAGAATGAAGGTCATTCCCTATGCCTCAGCCATAGGTTCTATAAAGTACGCCATGCTGTGTACCAAACCTGTTGTGTACCTTACCATGAGTTTGGCAAGGAGGTACAAAAGTGATCCAGGAGTAGATCACTGGACAGCGGTCAAAATTATCCTTAGTTACTGGATGACTAAGGAAATGTTTTCTCGATTATGGAGGTGATAAAGAGTTCGTCGTAAAGAGTTACGCCGATGCAAGATTTACACTAATCCAGATGGCTCTAAGTATCAATCTGGATGCATATTGGAAGTGGGAGCAAGTAGTTAGAGTAGCTCCATGCAGAGCATTGTAGACATAGAAATTTGCGAAATACATACGGATCTGTATGTAACAGACCCGTTGACTAAACTTCTCTCACAAGCAAAACATGATCACACCTTATTACTCTTGGGTATTAAGCACATAGCGATGTGAACTAGATTATTGACTCTAGTAAACCCTTTGGGTGTTGGTCACATGGCGATGTGAACAATGGGTGTTATTCACATAACGATGTGAACTATCGGTATTAAATCACATGGAGATGTGAACTAGATTATTGACTCTAGTGCAAGTGGGAGACTGAAGGAAATATGCCCTAGAGGCAATAATAAAGTTATTATTTATTTCCTTATATCATGATAAATGTTTATTATTCATGCTAGAATTGTATTAACCGGAAACTTAGTACATGTGTGGATACATAGACAAAACAGTATGTCCCTAGTATGCCTCTACTAGACTAGCTCATTGATCAAAGATGGTTATGTTTCCTAGCCATAGACATGAGTTGTCATTTGATCAACGGGATCACATCATTAGGAGAATGATGTGATGGACAAGACCCATCCGTTAGCATAGCACTATGATCGTTTAGTTTTACTGCTATTGCTTTCTTCACTTATACATGTTCCTATGACTATGAGATTATGCAACTCCCGAATACCGTAGGAACACCTTGTGTGCTATCAAACATCACAACGTAACTGGGTGATCATAAAGATGCTCTACAGGTGTCTCCGAAAGTATTCGTCGTGTTGGCATAGATCAAGATTAGGATTTGTCACTCCGAGTGTCGGAGAGGTATCTCTGGGCCCTCTCGGTAACACACATCATAATAAGCCTTGCAAGCAAAAAGACTAATGAGTTAGTCACAAGATGATGTGTTACGGAACGAGTAAAGAGACTTGCCGGTAACGAGATTGAACTAGGTATAGAGATACCAACGATCGAATCTCGGGCAAGTAACATACCGATGACAAAAGGAACAACGTATGTTGTTATGCGGTTTGACCGATAAAGATCTTCGTAGAATATGTAGGAGCCAATATGATCATCCAGGTTCCGCAATTGGTTATTGACCGGAGATGAGTCTCGGTCATGTCTACATAGTTCTCGAACCCGTAGGGTCCGCACGCTTAACGTTTGATGACGATCGGTATTATGAGTTTATGAGTTTTGATGTACCGAAGGTAGTTCGGAGTCCCGGATGAGATCACGGACATGACGAGGAGTCTCGGAATGTCCGAGACATAAAGATTGATATATTGGACGACTATATTCGTACACCGGAAGTGTTCCGGAAAAGTTTCGGATTTAACTGGATTGCCGGAGGGGGTTACCGGAACCCCCTACGAGGGGGGATGGTCCATAGTGGGCCTTGAGGAAAGGAGAGAGGCAGCCCATAGAGGCTGGACGGCGCCCCACCTAGGGATCCTAGTTGGACTAGGATTGGGGGGGCGCCACCTCTCCCTCTTTTCCTTTCCCTCTCTTCCTTCTTGGTGGACTCCTACTAGGAATAGTATTGCAATCCTATTCCTAGTAGGATTGCCCTAGCCGCACCATAGGAGGCCGGCCGGCCCTCCCCTCTTGCTCCTTTATATACGGGGGCAGGGGGCACCCAAAGACACACAAGTTGAATTGTTTCAGCCGTGTGCGGTGCCCCCCCTCCACAGAAACACACCTCGGTCATACCGTCGCAGTGCTTAGGCGAAGCCTTGCGCCGGTGAATACATCATATCCGTCACCACGCCGTCGTGCTGACGAAACTCTCCCGTGAAGCTCAACTGGATCAAGAGCTCGTGGGACGTCATCAAGCTGAACGTGTGCTGAACGCGGAGGTGCCGTACGTTCGGTGCTTGATCGGTTGAATCGCGAAGAAGTTCGACTACATCAACCGCGTCACTTGACGCTTCCGCTTCCGGTCTACGAGGGTACGTAGACACACTCTTCCCTCTCGTTGCTATGCATCTGGTAGATAGATCTTGTGTGATCGTAGGAAAATTTTAAAATACTACGTTCCCCAACACCACCACCGGGAGCTTCTCCACCACCATGGACGCTTCCCGGATGAGTCGTGAGTAGTCCACTTTGGACCATGGGTCCATTATCAGTAGCTATGTGATGTTCTCCTCCCCTATTTGCTCTTCATGGTTTAGACCTCGTGAGCTGCCCTACATGATCGAGGCACATATGTAATCTTTCCGATGTTGCTTTGCTGAGTTTGCTGGGATCTGATGGATTATGAGACTATGTTCAGATTGTGTTTGAGTAATATATTTGATTCACCTCTTTTATATCTTTGTTCTTGAGTAATTCTTGCATGTTCTCCGTTGCTGTTTATTGCTTTGGCCAAGTAGTAGGTAGTAACTCCAAGAGGGAGCGTTATGCTTGATTGTGGGTTCATGCCCCCTGATGACTAGCTTGAGTGACAGAAACATGAGTCTAGGGGATGTGCTGTTGCCACAAGGGAGAATACAACGGTGCTTGTACTTGCGGGTGCAAGGATTGTTTACTTTACGCAAAGTTCTTTTAATGCAGTTGTCTGTTGCTTTGAGTTTACACTTTGGGTGGGATTCGCAACTTAATACCAGCGAGATGTTCTGGATAGATATCTCAAGGTGGATGATTAGTAGTAGATGCAGATGGATTTCGGTCTACTTGCCTTGGCGTACCGCCCATGCTTTTGAGCATCTACCTTTCTTTGCAGCATAGTTAGCATTGGTTTGCGCACATAATCCTGTCAATTGCCCAGCTGTAATTTGTTTACCTCGCTTTGCTGTTTTATCGTCTTTTGGGAGAGAGACATCACTAGTGAACATCATGGGACCCCGGTCCATATTACCACCGCTGATCACACCTTCTATTTACTTCCTGTTTTTATTTCCTAGTTGCAGTCATAGCTATCATTATTATCTCTTGTGTTCGATCCTTTGTAAACAACAAGGCCGGAGCGATTGACAACCTCTCTGTACTCGTTGGGAGCAAAGTTATCTGTATCTGTGTGCAGGTCCCGTCAACCGCTAAGTTTCTGGCGCCGTTGACACCTACTTGTCGACCCTCGGAGTCTCACGGGATTCGATCCTTGGTTTCTTTGCCAAGGGAAATTTGCCGCTACGCTACATCTCAACCTTCCACTTGGGGTAACCAACGAGGGGCGAGAAGCCATTAGCAACTGGAATAGTAGCCAGGCGGGTTGCCACTGCCACCGGGTTATCACCCGGGTTAGAAAAGTGACCTAACGGTGTTACAAAAGGTTGCGGCTGGACAAGACGAGGGTCTAGGACTGGCTCTTCCCTCTGAGCCATCTCTGGCTAGTTAGGTTGAGCGGCTGCACCGCTCCCTGGCGCGTTAAACATTAACTGGCGCTCCAGGAGTTCCTACGTCCGTCCCTAGCGTGTTAAAGAAACGTGTAGGCTCATAACCCGGAGGCAGGCGACTCTGATATCGCCTACGGTTAACTGCCTCTGAAGCATTCTGGTTAAGACTTAGTCGTCAGGCCTTAGCCTGTAAGCGTTCTCTTTCTGCACTAATCTGAGCTTGCAACGCAGCTATCCGATTGTTCTCAGTGTTAAGATCCTCCTGGGCCTTGGTCATTTGATCCCGCAGCTTCGCGATTTCCACATTACGCTCTGCCTGCTTTTCCACAGTAACCCCAGTTCCCATTAAGGTCGTCAGGGTAGTGGCTAACTCAGACATGACCTGAGCCGGACGATCCAGGAGCCACCCCAGATGGGTCCACAGTGCCTGCTGCTCCCATCGTTGTTGAATCGTGAGCCGGCGCCGTGCCTGCCATGTAAATGGCGGCTCGTAGGGGTCCGAAACACTGTCACCATCGGAACAGCCCCCAAGCTCGCCATCTTCAAGCCGGTAGATTGATTCCGTCTCTCCAATCGAGGACTCACCATCTGAGTAGACGAGAGTCTCTCCTCCAGACTCCGAATTTTCTGGAAGTTCCACGCCCTGTGTGAACCCCACAAAGACATGCTTCGGGGCAGCTTGGGGTTGGGCGGGTTGCGCGCGCCGAGCTGGCTCGACGAGGTCGGTGCAGATGGCTGGCTCAGGTTCAGACCCACCGATCTTGCCGGTGAAGACGTGAATTTTGCCGAAGGGGACCCGGTACTCGTGCTCGATTGAGTCGGCCTCGGGGCCTCAACCATCGTCGTCGATGTAGAGTTTGCCACGGTGACTCTTGGTCATCTGGCCAATGACGTATCCCTCGAGCTTTGGGAAAGTGCCCTTCAAGAACTCGAAACCATCATGCTGAGGCCCCATGATGGGCGCCAACTGTCGTGGTTTTTTCACGGCAGATGTCCAAGAGTTAGGACTTAATCATGAGGGCATCGCAATGGCGATTAGCTTGTCGGGGTTGAGCAGGACGAGAGACACGATTTACCCAGGTTCGGCCCCTCACGGTGGAGGTAAAAGCCTAATCTTGCTTCTCTTCTTATTACTCGAGTATCGATTACAAGGGAGAGGAATTGCTAGACCTAGTACTCGATTGTTTGTTCTCTGATCTATCTGCCTTAGGGCTCGCCTTTATATACAGGCCGAGACCCCGGACTTACAAGAGTCCGAGTCGCCTTTAGACTCGTGACTTATTATATCTCTAACCCGCCCAGGAAAGGAATCCCGAGGTGGTTCATATTTCTGGCCTGTGATTCGACGTCTTCCATACTGGGCTTCAAGCTGGCCCATTGGGAAAGGCCTCTGTTAAGCCTTCGACCTGCTCGTGGCGGCTCACGCCAATCTTCAATCTTGACTTGCCAATATAGTAACCCGGCCCAACACATGACGGGTCACATCCCGGGGTTAGATCCCCAATATTTATGGAAAGAAATGTCCACTGTATGGGAACTCCCGGATGTCACCAATATTCTTCCCACCGGCAGAGAATGGTTTGTTCAAGTTGTCTCTGATTTGACTGAACCTTGTCGGCTTCGGCTCATGATGCTTCTTTGGTATGTCCAGAATGAGATAGTTCACCACAAACCCGCACCTCCAGTTGATGTTTCGTGTCGTTTTCTACCTAGCTACGTTGCCTCGCTGAACTCCATTGCTGCAAATCCTAATGTTGAACATACAAAGGGGAAGTTCCCAGCCCAGGTTTGTTTCCCTCTGGTTGCACCCACATGCGATATACGACAAGAACCTAGTCCTTGGTCTCCACCAGCGGTTGGACGGGTGAAGATCAACATAGATGGATCCATTTTGAATGGCATGGGAGGAACGGGTATGATCCTTAGGGACCAAACTGGTAGCAACATCTTTACCTCATGCATATATCTTTTTTCTTCTCATGACGTGCTAGAAACTGAGATTTTGGGCATCCGCGAGGGCCTCTTACTCGCCTTGCAATGGATTAATCGAAACAGTGAAGGTGATTCAAGGGGGGAGATTCTAATAGACCAAAATATGCCTTTTTAATAAAAGAGATCAAATATAGTTTGATCGAGCGTAATTCTTGTATTACTCATATTGTTCGTATCAAAACACAATCCTAATCGCTTTTAGGCAAGTTTTGGACGATTACAATGCCGAACTGTTGTGTGGCTTGGATCGGGTCCGGATGAACTCCTTGACATTGCCAGCCGTGATTGCAACCTTTTAGTGTTGAGTGCCGGCCCAGTCTCTGGAAGGTGATCATAGGGATAGGATGCGTGTCTGTGTGTTCATTGAGATGAGTGTGTGCCTATATATATGAGCGATTTCGATTGTATCATGTTAAAAAAAATCCTGAAAAGAAAAAAAATACTAGACAACTACCAACGGAGCGTTCGTTCGCGCATGATTTTGTCACGCGTACGTGACTACGCGCGCGTCGCACAGCCGCAACTGCGGCTTCCACGGCGTGAGGCGCTGCTTCCCTCGGCGAGTTAATTGTACAGAAGTACCACAATTGAGGCATTAGATGCAGATTGATACCACTTTTCGTAATTTTTATATGTCAGTACCAAGTTTGAGGCTAGCCGTTGCAAAAAGGTCTAATTCACGTATAAACATGTATTGACGGTGTATCTGACCGTTGGGGCCCGCCTGACAGGTGCGTATGTGGCAGGTTTTTTGCAGAAAACCCCTTGCTTTATTTTTAATCACATACATGAACATTATTTTGCCAGAAAAGGCTGCAGAGAGGGAAAAAATTTGTGCAAGTTTTCCACGGACCAGTTTGAAAGTTTCCGGCGAATTAAACAAATAAATAACTGAAACGAGAAATCACGCGTGAACACGGTTCGAACCGTCGACCTGTCGTACAAGCGCTGCGCGCTAACAATAACGCCACAGCACCGCTGTTGTCCAATCCGGGCGAGAGTCTTATTATACTAGCATACCGACGCTGGGCCGACGGCTGGACCAAGCGAGGCCTGCATTATTTTTCGTTTCGTGTTTTACTAGCGCGCGTGTTGCGCCTGATTCTTTATTTTTCGCAAACAAGTGCAGTAACCACACCTCTTGTGTTCAATTACACACTTGCTGCCTTTTTACTATTTTTTTTTCGTTCCTTATCTTTTTCTTTTCATTTTGTTTCGTTGTTTAGACTCGCGAGCTGTTTCCAGAATCCGTTAAGTTTTTTTCAAAATCACAAACGTTGTTTCCAAATTGATGATCATTTTTCAAAATTACGAATTTGTTTCAAAACTAATGAATTTTTTCTGAAATCAATGAACCTTTTCACAATCAGTGATCCTTTTCAAAATCATTGAAGTTATTTTGAAAATCGATGAACTTATTTTAAAAATCGATGAACTTTTCTCACACTAGAAATTTTTTTTTTCATGAACTTTCTCAAGTTTCTGATTTTTTTCAAAAATTGATGAACTATTTTTTTAAATATTTAAGCCCTTTTTGTATTTCAAATTTTATATCGTAATTTTGAAAAAAAAAACGGGAGGTTTTTTCCTACCGAATGAACTGCACAACAAACCAAGAAATAAACGTGGCTCTTAGCGAGCGAGCGAACTCTGCTAGGCCGCAGCCTGCTATTTGTGCTTATGGGCTCCAGCTCTATTTGCCTTTTTTAGTGTACGTTGAGCATCTTTTTTGCATATAGAGAACATGTTTTAATGCATGATGTACTTTTCTACACAAACAGTGAACATATTTTTTAATACAATGTACTTTTGGTAATATACGCTGAACATTTTTTTAATATACGTTGAACTATTTTCTTAAGATTTGATGAATATTTTACATAATGCGTGAGTAAATTTTTGTAATTTATGTTGAACATTTTCTTAGAGATGATAATATTTTTGACAACGTATATTTCAAAACATGTTTCAGCACGTATTAATAACTATTCTTGCATTTTAAGAAACACATAGATTTTTTTAAATAAAATTTGAACAGTTTTGATACATTTCTAAAGTTTATTATGATTACATATTTATTTTTAATTAATGTTGTCAACTTTTCAAGTAACTGTGCATTGAAGAAAGTACAATTAATACACGAGTAACTCAAAAAGAAACTGTGTATTGGGCCTGAGTGAAGACACATAAATTTGGGTCATGCGCAGCCTCGGTAAGCCCAACTGCCGGCCCAACGTCGCGGTGTGCTTATAAAAGAGTTCTCGCCTCCTTCAGTGCGCGGGTGTCGCCCTGTCGTAGTGGTTAACGCGCTCAGGCTCGGAACTGGAGGTCGCGGGTTCGAGAACTGTGGGTGCTGGATAAATTGCGAACGAAAAAATATTCTCACAGAGGACCTTTTTCCCTCGAAAAGTTGGGCATTTATGTGATTAAAAATAAAGCAAAGGGGTTTCCTTCGCGGCGCGGGTGTCGCCGTGTCGTAGTGGTTAGCGCGCTCAGGCTCGGAACTGGAGGTCGCGGGTTCGAGAACTGTGGGTGCTCTTTTTCATTTCTTTTATTAATTTCACCAATTCGACGGAAACTTTCAAATGAGTCCGGGATAAATTGCGAACGAAAAATATTCTCACAGAGGACCTTTTTCCCTCGAAAAGTTGGGCATTTATGTGATTAAAAATAAAGCAAAGGGGTTTTCTGCAAAAAAAAACCTGCCACATACGCACCTGTCAGGCGGGCCCCATCAGTCAGATACACTGTCAATACATGTTTATACGCGAGTTAGACCTTCTTGCAACGACTAGCCTCAAACTTCGTACTGACATGTAAAAATTACGAAAAGTGGTACCAATCTGCATCTAATGCCTCAATTATGATACTTCTGTGCAATTAGCTCTCCCTCGGCCGACCTGGGCCTGCCTCAGCCGCTGGACGATGCGGTAGTCGTAGGTAATGGTGGTGCCGTGGTAGATGGAGACACGTATCGGGATGCAGTTTTAACGGACTAGAATGGTTGCTTCACCACTCGTTCCGTCCTTGGCGTGAGAGCGTCTTTCTGTGCAGAAAAACGCCAACCAAACCTTACCGAGCCTGCAGTGCACACAGCAACAAAACAAAAACGAAATCACTAGCATGGTAGAGAACCCAGCTAGGACTCTCCCACTCCCTCCTCATCCTCCAATGCCTGAGGAACGGGCGACTATTCCTGCGGGCTAAATAAATTTATTTTCTTTCTCTCAAAAAATATATTTTCTTTCTTGGAAAATAAGCGAAAGCCCAGACGGAGAAGCAACAAGGCAAAGGCAGGGAGAGGAACACCGATCCCCCACTCCACCCCGGAGAGAAGAGGAAGAAAAGAAAAGATCGGATCCGGCGGATCGAAGCGCAACCACCGTCTCGTCTCGCCCTATCCGTTTCCTCCGTTTCACACTCTCCTCCCACACCCGCACCCGCACGGATTGGTAGCAACTTCTGCCCCCTTCCCCTTCCTTGGTATAAGTCCTCCCTTGCTATTTCCGCCTCACATCCGTCCCCAAATCCGCAAGCCCCCAGGACCAGCAGCAGCCATGACGACCTCCGCCGTCGCCAACCTATCCGGCGCCTCCCCGCTGCCCGCCTTCGCGCTGAGGCCCAGGTCCAGGCCCAACTCCGCCAGCCCGGGCCCGAACGGGCCCGCGCCGCGCCGGCTCGCCGTCGCCGCCCCGCCGCGGGCCTTCTTCTCCTCGGCGCCCTACCAGCCGCCGGAGCCGGAGGGCTACTCCTCCGTCCGCGAGTACGGCCTCGTGCCCATGGTCGTCGAGACCACCTCCCGCGGGGAGCGGGCCTACGACATCTTCTCCCGCCTGCTCAAGGAGCGGATCGTCTGCATCCACGGGCCCATCGCCGACGAGACGGCCTCGCTCGTCGTCGCGCAGCTGCTCTTCCTCGAGTCCGAGAACCCGCTCAAGCCCATCAGCCTCTACATCAACTCCCCCGGGGGCGTCGTCACCGCCGGGCTCGCCATCTACGACACCATGCAGTACATCCGCTGCCCCGTCAACACCATCTGCATCGGCCAGGCCGCCTCCATGGGCTCCCTCCTGCTCGCCGCCGGCGCGCGCGGGGAGAGGCGGGCGCTCCCCAACGCCAGGGTCATGATCCACCAGCCCTCCGGCGGGGCTCAGGGCCAGGCCACCGACATCGCCATCCAGGCCAAGGAGATCCTCAAGCTGCGCGACCGCCTCAACAAGATCTACGCAAAGCACACGGGCCAGAACATCGACAAAATCGAGCAGTGCATGGAGCGTGACCTTTTCATGGACCCCGAGGAGGCGCGCGAATGGGGGCTTATTGACGAGGTCATCGAGAACCGCCCAGCCTCCCTCATGCCTGAGGGCCTCAGTGCCGTTGAACCACCTCGCCACAGTGGGGGCGGCCCCAACGGGCGTGGCAGGGACAGGGATATGGAGGAGCCCTCGGCGGTGTGAGGGGTGACCACAAAGGTGAAACCGTTTTCTGAGTCCGGTGGCTATGTTGTTTGTTGTTAAGATCTAAGTTTTGATTCCTAATACAACAGGTCAACTTGGTATCTCCTCCCTGTTGTTTCAATTGCCTGAACTGAGCTATTGCTGATATTTATTGCAACTCTTAAAAGGGATTTCATTCCTTTGATACTAATATAGTGTGTTGAATGTCCGTTATACGATCAATTTCAGGTTACAGCATCAAACACATGCTGTTCTTTTTTCCACATAAGATTTTCTTTGCTTTATGTCAGCAACTAATTAGTTTTATGACGATGTTTTCTTTATATGTAGTATATGATGTACTTAGAGATGCATTAGTTGCCATTCTTTTCCTGTCTGTTTTACGCTAAAGAGCATACACCATCACTATGCCGCTGTCCAATGTTCTCATTCACTCCTCCCTCCGCCCCACAATATAAGATCGTTTTTCAAGCTAACTTGAAAAACGATCTTATATTGTGGGACGGAGGGAGTATAAGGTTAATTTCCAGAATCACTCAAGCCAAGAGGCATTAGCAGAAGTGTAGTTTATTTAGAGTCACTTACTTTCACTGTTATTATGAGCTTAGTGTTTAGAGATGACTGGATTAACCAACCTCGAAGAAGCATGTCTAGAAGTGTCAATATTTGGTCAAGCATTAAGGAATACAATTTGGAGGTTGAATTCTACTCCCTCTGTAAACAAATATAAGACATTTTAGAGACTTGACACAAGTATCTAAAACCTCATTTGTGTACAGAGGTTGTAAGTAGCTTGTGGTGTTGAGTTAGTTCAGATACAAGCTATGTGATTCATCCGGCGCTTCAGACTTAGCTAACATCCAGAATGTGTTGCAGACTTGCAGTATATACCTATGAACCAGATCAAGTTCCATACCTAGAAACAACGTTCTAAAGAGTGATACCTGTGCAGCCACCCAACTGTTTGGCACGCTGTCATGCTGCGATTTTGCCTGTAGGTAGAGTGATGTGTTCTTGCAAAGTTCAGCTTTCATAATTTGAATTGCTCTTTTTGGTGAATTGGATAGTGGACTATGCATTCTGGATGTTTGCTCCCTTGGAAAGTGAGATATTTCTCAGCTCTGTTTGTCAAACCATGGTATTCTATTTTTTTTTCTGTTCAACACAGGCAGTGTGCAGTATATCTTAACTGTCTACTGGAATGTATTGTCGATAACATTATACTACCTAGAAACAGCGTTCCAAAGAGTAATGCATGTGAAGCCACCCAACCATTAGGCACCATGTCATGTTGTGATTTTGCCTGTTTGTAGTGATATAGGAGTACTTGCAGAGTGCAGCTTCCGTAATTTGAATTGCTCTTTTGGATGAGTTGTATAAGGTGGAATATGCATTCTGGATGTTTGCTCTCTTGAGAAGTGAGGTACTGCCTCCGTCTCAAAATGTAAAGACGTTTGTGTAGGCTAGACATTTTAAGATTGAGGTAGTATTTCTCAGCTCTGTTTGCCAAACCATGCTATTCTATTATACTCCCTCCGTCCCATAACATAAGAGCGTTTTTGACATTAGTGTAGTATAAAAACACTTTTATATTATGGAACGGAGGGAGTATTTTTCTTCTTCAAAATAGGCAGTTAGCAGTATATCTTCCCTGAATTGATGGTTGTTGCCGGAGTCTCCCTCGTCCTCTCCTTTAACGGTGCGCATATAATGGGAACTCATATTCTCACACAAGCTTCTGCAAGCAAATAACCGTACAGGTTAAGTGCACAATGCAACTGAAACACACGAAGCAGACGGATTTTGGTCGGCACTACACCTCGTGCCTTTTTAATTTTCTGGGGTTAACTAATTCAACGTGATGAGCTACATATCACTGTATAAGCGAATATAGACTGATATGTAAGTTTAATCCAAATCTGTCGAAGCACAAGGTCAGTTCAAGATTTTAGATAAGAATACAATGTTTATTATATTATAGGTGTTGAGTATATAGATTAATTAGGAAACATAAGATAGACACCTCCGCTTACTTACCCGTGCGCCGCTCGCGGTCGGTCTCCATGACCGTTGTCGAGGGCTGCGTCGCCCGTACCTAGAGTTCGTCCGCCGATCGTGTTGACCGGCTGCCCTAGAGAGTTTTTTCTCGAGCCTGTGCTCCCGGTTTTTCTCTTTCTCGCCGGTCGCTTTGATCGGCGTTTACTTTTTGGTTTTCTGTTCTAAGATCGGTTTGCGTCGCCCATCGTCGCTGTCGACATCCGCGCGTCTCTACTCCAACACCGGTGCGACTGGCCGGCTACTTCACCGACCCGGCGGCCTCGCGCGACAGGCGGCCCCTCAAGACCGTCGTCCGCGCGTCGGCACGCCCGTCGCCTAGCGTCGCCGTCACCGCCCTGCTCCGACCGGGACACCTGCATCGCCCTCAGCCGGCGGCCTTGTGCCGTGCGACGGCCAATATAGCCGCCGCTTGCGCGCCGACACGCCAATCGATCCACGCCACCTGCCTCCGCCGCGTCTACAAGGCGGCCTTGCGGATTGCCTCGCCGGCCTCATCGTCGGCTGCGTCAGGCCGATTGCGTCAGGCTCGTCGGCTACCTCAGCTCGGGTGTCGCTGCTACGCTGGTCGCTCAGGCCTCGCTACCCGGGCGCCGGCGCTGCTTTGGCAGCCCGGGAGCCGGTGTTGACGCGCTCGTACGCATGACGTCCCACGCCGTCCGACATCGCCGGCATCATCTCGAACTTCGCTGCCACCCCACCTCCACCGAGTGGCGTCCCAAACCTCGCGCGCGATCGGATTGATCACCTGCCCGCCGCCGTGATCCGCCTCATCTACGTCGTGCGATCGATCTGGCCCGTCGGTTGCACGCGCCTCCGCAGGCTCCGTGAAGACCGCCCCGAGTATAGCTGTCACGCCAAGATGCGATTATATCCCGATCACGTGATGAACTCGTGATTGGGGCACAATCGTATTTCGGGCGCTTAGCAAGATGGATATCATTACATCGGACCATTACATACATAGATGGGGATACATACACGTCATACAATAGCCACATGAATACAACACATTATACACAAGAAATTCGACTACGGATGAAGCACATGAAAACACGACAACATCCATCCTGCTATCCCAGGCTGCCGACCAGGAACATATCCCAAGACTGATGATGAAGAAGAAGAAGAAAGAACTCCAACACAAGTAAACATCGCTCTCACGTCAAGTCATCGGAAACCTGCACCTGTAACTGTTGTTGTAGTATCGGTGAGCCACGAGGACTCATCAATCCCATAACCATGGGTATCAAGACTAGCAAAGCTTAATGGGCATGGAGAGGTTAAGTGGCGAGGTTGCAGCAACGGCTAAGCATTATATGGTGGCTAACTTACTAGTACAAGAATAAGATGAGCATCTACGCAAACGATCGCAAACTAGTAATGATTGCTAAGTGATCCTGAACTACCTACGAGTCAAGCATAACCCCACCGTGTTGTCTTCTCAAAATGAAAAGAGATGGTCACGGTTACTCACGCGGTTGGTGTATTTTATTTCGGATCCTCTGTCAAGTTTTCTACAACCGGGCATTAACAAATTCCAATCTGCCACATAACCGCGGGCACGGCTTTCGAAAGATCATAACCTTGCAGGGGTGTCCCAACTTAGCCTATCACAAGCTCTCACGATCAGCAGAGGTAAAACCTCTTATCTTAGGGACAACCCGATCAGACTCGGAATCCCGGTCACAAGACATTTCGACAATGGTAAAATAAGTCCAGCAAGACCTCTCGACGTGCCGACATCCTGATAGTAGCCGCGCGTATCTCGTCTCAGGCCACGTCCGGATGGGACATCCTACAGGTAACCAGATACCTCGTGTTTCCCAAAGGCAGACCCGCAGTCTACCCGTTTGGGACCAACACCATCAGCACTGCCCCCTCTGTTATGTGAAATTAAGAATCCCCGAGGACTTGACCCCCTATGCAGATTAATTAATTACGTTTTTATTATGTTGGCAAATTAAAACCAAAGTTGGGCCTTCCTGGAGGAGTTTTATTGAAAGGGAACTGTCAAGGGGTTCCCATAAACCCAACCGCGTTAGGAACACAAAATCAAGGAACATAATAGCGATTTATCGGTTCTTAAGGCGGCATGAGTGGAACAAGACACCGAGCAAAAGGCCAAGCCTTCCACCCATTACCAAGTATATAGGTGCATTAATTATAGTAATAGATATTGTGATATTCCAAGCATCCAAGTTCCCACATGGAGCAATCTTCATCTTCATCTGCAATTAGCAACACTATAAGAGGGGTTGAGCAAGCGGTAACATAGCCATACAAGGGTTTGCTGGGATGGTGTCAAAGATTAGAGGGTGTTTCATGGCATAATGGGAGGCTTGAAGAACAAGTGGTGGGTAGGGCGACATATAGCGATAGCATCGAGACAACTAGCATAACAATGATAGTAATGAGATCCAAGGTGATGGTCATCTTGCCTGAGACCCCGCTAGGAAGAAGATTGGTCCATGAAGAAGAAGAAGCCACGTACACGAACCAAGTGTAGTGGAACGAATCCTCACGATCGCAACGAAACAGGAACTAACGAGAAGAAGCAAACAACATGGTAAACACACAACACTTGAACATGACATGATGCTCAACCAAGTATGATGCAAGACAAGGCTACATGAAGCTTCTCATGGCAAGAGATGATGCATACAAGAACAACACAACCAAGCAAGTTTAAATGAGGCCGGAGACAACATATAACAATTTCGGTAAGTCCTCATATGCAAATTTCAAAATAGGTCCAGATCTGAACAAACCTTAAGTTTTACTTGTTAAATAGCAAGTTAACATGCACCATGATGATCTACACGATTTTCTAGTCAAGTTACTTATAAAGTTCATTTAATTCGGAGCTACGGCCTAGAAGATATGAGCAAAACAAGTTAAGCATGGCATTGATGCAAAATGCATTCAAACATCAAGCACAACACTCAAAACATGGATGCAACATGACATGATGCATCTACATGCAAGACCATGCAAGTTTCCTATACAGCATGCTCGAAACGGAGCAAAAGTTCAACACATACACATGAAACAAGTTTAAAGGACAAGCTGTCCAAAACAACAACTAGGCATCTTACAAGTATCAAAACAACATGCTACGAGTACAAGATAGGCACAAGCATGGCATGAACCCAAAGTACAGATTACATGCTTCCAATATCAACAAGTATCAGGTTCATATGCATCAAGAATAAACTAACATGATCAAGGCAACAAGCAAACTTTATATCACAGATTACGACTTAGTGAAAAGCTAGGCATACACGAGCAGAGTTAATATGTGACATGTTGAAAGCAAGAAATAATTAATCTACAGTGCAAGATCATGGCAAGCAAAAGCATGGAATGCTAGAACATAACATGGAGCTCAAGGAACACAACATGGCATATATATGGGAGCAAAAAGTTCATGGCATTCATCAAAACAAGATGCAAACATGATATAACAGATTCTCAGACTTAATGAAAATTTGGGAATGCAAACAACAACATTGTGATGCTGACTTCGGAGGCACATAACAGCAAGCATAGCAATTCGAATAAGCATGCAAAGGTCATGAACATGTAGTAGGCATGTCATACTCCAAATAACTCCATTGGCACAACTCCATAAGATGCATAGATTAACTACAATGAGCTTTGCCAAATGTAACATGTTGTTAACAGGCTGACAGATATATTATCAAGCAACTTGAGAGCAAGAAAGAGACATGCTACAACAACTTATAATTGCAAATAAGGGCATGGATGGATAGAGCATAACATGGTCTTCAAAACATGCTCACTGGACATCTCCAAATATGCATGGATTGGACTGTAGCATCAAGCAAACATGGCATCATAATATAACAGTTTCAGACTTTGCAGTTTTCAACAAGTCTCAGAAAACAATAAATAATAAGTAGGTCACTTAACAAGATTGTTGCACTCACCACAAGGCATATCATGCAAAGTGGATTACACCATTGCAAACATGGCATGATTATGCTCCTAAAACATGTTGACATGATGCTCAAAAGAAAATCACACAAAAAGATATGAAAATGACAAAATGACATGTTACAACAATTTTCAGCACTTAACAACAACATGCACTTTTGCAACAGATATTAACATGTTTATATGCATCCTAACATGAATGTAAAGCACCCCAACATGTAGAGCATAGAGAGATGAACATTTTGATATATAGAACATCACCATAGGACACACAGGCACAAAGATATGGCCCTCGCAAAATGCCTACATGAGGTTTTTTATTTTTCCAGACTTAGTCGTTTCCAAGTCAAAATAAAGTGAGCGCAAGATAATAGGCAATGCATAAGGGCGCAGGATAACAGCGGGTGCTCCCCCATAGGGCCCATTGGGCCGGCGGGGCGGCTCGGGATGGTTCAATGCGGACCGGCCTGGTTCGCCCGAACCGGCCAGTTCACTGGCTCAGTCGAACCGGGGCGGTCCAGGGCGGCAGGCGAGGTCCGGGGACCGGCGGCGGATGCTGGCGGCGGCGGGCGTGCATGGCGAGGTCGAAGGGGCTCCGGTAGTGTAGATCCGGCGGGGACGGACCGGGGATGGCCGGATCCGACAACTGGGGACGGATATGAGGCCGGAGGCTGCGGGGCGAAGAGGAGCAGTGGGGCGGCGGCGCGGTCGCGGCGCATGGGAGCGAGGCGGCGAGGTACGGGGTCGAGCGGGAGGGAGCTGGAGGCGGCGGAGTGCTCCGGGCTGTCATGGGCCCCGATGGGCTTTGGCAGGTGTGCCCCGGGCCCGGGCGGGCGGCGGTGGTGGGAGGAGGCGGTTGGCGACGTGGCGGCTTGCCACAGGCTGGCGGCGGTGGGTGGGCCAGGCACGGATTTCAAGGAGGAAGCAGCTGGAGGTTAGGGCAAGGGGTCTAGGGGTAGGTTTAGGCCAAAAATGGTAGGAGGGAGGGGGGGTCTATATATACTATGGGGGCTAGGGTTTGGGGTTTTGGGGTGCTTTTAGGCCATCCGATCGCGATCTGATCGCAAGGGGGGGGGGTTAGGCAGGCCTAGTGGGATGTTAGTGGGATGTGTAGGAGGCCTCGGCCTGAGAAGAGAGAGGAGCAGAGCGGCCCGTCACGACATTTAGGAGACCGAAACGTCCGACGAAAATACCGGCAACGGTGCCGTAATAGTTTTACGGTTGGGCTATCGAGCGAGCTCTGAATTCGACGAAATTTGACAGGCGGTCTACCTACACTATAATAAGACCGCACGCCAATTTCAACCCATTCCGAGAACATTTCAGCCACTTAAACAATAATATTTCGGAGGTGCCGCAGGCGCATGGAAGTGTGTCTGGGCTTAGAATGGACAACGGAGAGAACTCGGAGATGGGCAATTACGAACGGATGAAAGTTTTGAAAACTATGCAGATGAAATGCACATGATGACATGGCAAAGTGCAACACGCAAGCGAATGACATGGCAACGACGGCGAATAAGAGGAAGACATCTCGCGCATCGGTCTCGGGGTGTCACAATTGCACGCCCCACTACCGATCGAGCAATGGGCTGCCGCTGCGTCGCCCTTTCGGGCCGCAGAGCCGCCGCCCCGTGGTTCTTCTCCTGGCTGCACCGACCCGCGTCACCGCTACGCGGCCCCTTCGGGCCGTAGTGCCGCGGCCCGCGGTCCCCCGCCGCCCCAGGCAGTCCCGTGGCTGCACCGACCCTCGCGCCACCGCTGCGTCGCCCCGTCGGGCCGTAGCAAGCGTGGCACATGGTCCATGCCGCCGTCCCGAGGCCGTCCCCGCGGTTGCACCGACCCGTGCTGCACCGCCCCTTCGGGCCGTAACGCAGCGGCCCGCGGTCTCTGCCCCTGCCCCGAGGTCTTCTGTCGTCGCCCCGACCTACCCGCCACTGTTGCGTCGCCCCTTTGGACCGTAGTGCCGCGACCCGCGGTCCCCTGCCGTCTCCGCACGTCGACCTCCCGTGGTATGTGCCGCGCCGCCTCCCTTGGCGCGGGAATGCCACTGTCTGCGCAGGTCTTTGTCAAGCTGTCGGGTTCTTCGCCTACTTCGAGCACCGCCGCCACGCTTCTAACCTAGCCGCCGCCGCTGCTCTTCTTCGGCCGCCGCCGCTACTACCTCCATAGCCGCCGCCGCCCGTCCACCCCCTTCGTCTTCGTCAAGCGCCAGCTCGTCGCCAGCGTCGCCGTCATCTTCCTCGCCCACTTCGTCTCCTCCGACCACCGTCGGCAACATCGCCCCCGCGCTGATTGGTGCCGCAACCGTCGTCGAGTCCTTCTTTGCTAGCCTCTTCGACATGGCGTACAACTCGTGTAGGTCCCTCGTCTACGCATGCCCAGTGCTGGCAACACCGCTGTGTGCCTTCATCCACGACGTGTCCCCGGACCTGGCAAGCCTGGTCAGCGCTTTGTCAACTTCGTCTTCGTCCGTTTACGCATGCCTGGTGCTGGCAACACCGACGTGTGCCTTCGTCCACAATGTGTCACCGGGCTTGGCAAACCCGCCGCGGCGCATCGTCAACACCGTCTTCCTCCCGGCGCACCACTACTTCGACACTACTGCGCCCATGACTAACTCGGCGCCTCCTTGCGCCCGCGGCTCCACGACAACTTCCTCGACACCGGCCACCCCGACTCGACATCAACCATGGCATTCTTCGCACGGCAACCTCGACCGCGGCTCCATCACCTACGCTCTCAGCTACCACGACAAACGACACAAAGGGCTACCGCCTTGCTTGAGCAACCTCGTCGGTTGCCACTCCAACCATGACTCCGCGATGCATCGACCGTTACGACTGGGGGGGGGGGGTGTCCGTCGGCTTGCCTTCAGATTCTTCTCCAGCCTGATCGTCTGTGTCGCTACCGTTGTGACTGCAGGGGATGTTGAGTATATAGATTAATTAGGAAACATAAGATAGACTAAGATTTGTCCTGCCTTGTCTTGTACTCCAAGTTGATCATTGTACTCCTATATATATACCCATGAGGCTCAAGCAATACGATAACTATTCCACCAATCATCTCTCTCCCTTCTAACAATAGGCAATGGGGTAGATGATCTGGTTTTTAAACTAGAGGCAAGGACCTTTATTTATAGGTCTTAGGACATTTCAATGCTACCCTCAAATTTCTTCCTATAGACTGTATCAGTCTACAGACAGGGAGGGACCAGTCTGTGGACACAAATGCAGGAGAACGTCATCCAACCGTAGCAGCATACATTTTAACAATAGCTTGAATTGGATTTCATATAAACATGACATATTTCATACAAACCGGACGAATACGTTTATAGTTTGAATATATTTTAATTAATAATGGTAAAACTATGTGATGCGCTACATATCACTGTATAAGCGAGTATAGACTGATATGTAAGTTCAATCCAAAAGTGTCGAAGCACAAGGTCAGTTCAAGATTTGAGATAAGAACACAATGTTTATTATATTATAGGCAATGGGGTAGATGATCTGGTTTTTAAACTAGAGGGAAGGACCTTTATTTATAGGGCTTAGGGCATCTCGAACGGCAACCCTGCAAATTTCCTCTCGTATCAGTCTGCGGACACGGTGGGACCAGTCCGTGGACACGGATGTGAGAGGATGTCATCTAAACGTAGCAGCGTACATTTTAACAATAACTTGAGCTCAGATTTCATATAAACATAACGGATTTCATACAAAGCGGATGAAATGTTTACAATTTGAATATATTTTAACTAAAATAGGTAAAACTGTGTGCACGTACGTGCGCACGGAGCTCCACTCCCAAGACACGGATACACTACACTAGTCTATGGTTGGTCGTGACTTGTCTTTCCCATGTTCGGCAGCCAGCTTATCTGACTGCTGGGAGCCTCAAAGGTATATGCTTCAGCGCAAAGGGCGACTCGCTTCCCCACCGCTTATCGGAGTGAAACCATCGGTTGATGCTTCTGCCGGAGGGGAAGGGGGGGGGGAGCCTCCGCTTCCGTGGAGCCTAGGCGGTGGGTCGATGAAAGCACAATTGCTCCCTTGTGGTTTTGGTAATTCATGTCAACATACATATTGTTGGACTAATGCTTTTATCTAGTATATATTTCAGATTTTGTTAGGGTTACGTGTGAGCATGCGAATAGGGAAACAAACTCTGTAGCTCATGAACAAGCCCAGTTAGCTAAATTCCAGACCAGTAGGGTCTGGTTGGATGATCCTCCCCCTTTATTGTACCTCTCATGGTGAATGATGTAACATTATTATCTATTGAATAAAGAGGTTTTTTAGGTGACAAATATTATGTATATTTCAGACAAGTTTAACTTTAGCATGGCAAAGACAAGAGGATGTGCCCCCCTTCAAAATGGCTAAGGACATGGAATTGGCGAAGATATTAGATTCTACATTTTTGTTAAGTGGTCCAAGATCACACTGATTTCATAGGAAAGTCAATACTATTAAAAGGGGATGCGGTTTTGATCATGACTCAATTGCTAAGTGCTTAGTGATACTGCTCCAAAAGCCTCAACCACTTTCTCCAAATCACACATGTCCAAACCCTAAATGTCCAACTTGGTCCCATCGAAAACATCTACCCTGGGCCCACCGAGTTGATCCTATACACTCCCAAAACCAAACCCTATAATTTCGGCCTCATCGAGATTGCAATCGGTCTCACCGAGATGTTGTGAACAAGTTTCTGTAAGCCAATTCATTCACTTTGGAATCATCGAGTTGAACTGATCAAAACTAACGAAATGAAGTTCTTCCTAGGTTATTGCATTTTGGTTTGTCCGAGATTTCCTCTTTGGTCCCACCAAAAATCCCAACATTCATATCATTTACACAGGTCGGTCTTTTTCGTCGGTGTCATCGAGTTGAGTCGAAAGTGTGTAACGGTTGGATTTTGGGTGAACGCTATAAATATCCCTTCACCCCCACCTACTATCTAAGAGAGCCATAAGAACGAAGCTACACTTCCACCATTCATTTTCTAAGAGAGAACCACCTACTCATGTGTTGAGATCAAGATATTCCAATCCAACTACTTGAACCTTGATTTCTAGCCTCTCCAAGTTTCTTTTGTTGGGAAACGTTGCATGGAAAACCAAAAAAATTATACGCACACGCAAGATCTATCCATGGAGATGCATAACTACGAGAGGGGAGAGTGTGTCTACATACCCTCGTATACCATTAAGCGGAACACAGTAGATGTAGCCATACAACTTCATGATCCGCCCGATCAAGTACCGAACGCACGGCACCTCCGTGTTCAGCACACGTTCAGCTCGATAACGTCCTCGCCTTCTTGATCCAACAATATGGGCGAAGTAGTATATGAGTTCCGGCAACACGATGGCGTGGTGATGGTGGTGATGCAACTATCTCCACAGGGCTTCGCCGAGCACTACGAAAATATGATCGATGACGAAGTAGAGGGAGAGGGGCTCCGCACACGGCTTGGGTATCGTGGTGTGTCTTGCCCCTCTCCCTCATCTCGTATATATAGGTGGAGGGGGGAGGGCAGTCCGTTGTGCAGGCTGACCAGGAGGTGTGCAAGCCGTCCTCCAATGCGCAGGCTCACCGGGAAGCGTGCGAGCTGTATGCTACGCAGGCTCACTTTGACTTCCATGGCCGCCCGCCTTGCTCGCATCCTGTCCATTAATGGCGCCCGAGCCGCTGTTTAATACGGGCGGCTTTATTGTTCGCCTCCCATTCCCCACCCGCAGACCTCCATCAACGCCATGGCGTAGAAGGATCATCTGCCACTAGTCTTCCAGTTTGGTGAAGTCGACTCCGAGTCAGACGAGATAGAAAATAAGGAGGAATGAGGCGTCATGAGCATGGCCCTGAATGAGCTGGTCAGACCCTTCCCAGCCGCCATCCCCATGCCCGCACCAGTGACCATCCTCGTAGCATTGACGGACTAGACGCCGAGCACTATCACAGAGCTGGAAGCCGCGGGCGTCGGCGAGATCCCCGCGGACCCACCCGATCTCGTGTATGTGCCAGCGCCACTACGCCAGCGCCCGTCCTTGTGCCCGTGCGTGCCCCTACACCCACCGCGGCGCCGGTCCCCGTGCGTTTGACTGCACCATCCGCGCCCGTGCCCGTGCGCGCACCCCCCTCAACGTCATGGGACGCCGCTGTCGACCGCTACCTCACAACTGAAAGGATCAATATGGTTGACTAGAGGAGGGGTCAATAGGCAACTAACAATTTTTAGCTTTTCTTTACCAAATTAAACTTAGCAACAAGATAGGTTGTCTAGATGTGCAACTACGTTGGCAACCTATATGATGCAACAAGTACAAGTACACAAACAAGCACATGGGACTAACACAATAAAATTTGCACAAGTAAAGGTAAGAGATAACCAAAAGTGGAGCCGGTGAAGACAAGGATGTGTTACCGAAGTTCCTTCCCTTTGAGGGGAAGTACGTCTCCGTTGGAGCGGTGTGGAGGCACAATGCTCCCCAAGAAGCCACTAGGGCCACCGTATTCTCTTCACGCCCTCACACAATGCGAGATGCCGTGATTCCACTCTTGGTGCCCTTGAAGGCGGCGACTGAACCATTAAAAACAAGGTTGGGGCTCTCTCCACAACTGAATTGGAGGTCCCCAACAAAACCATGGAGCTTCACCACAATGGAATATGGCTCCGAGGTGACCTCAACCGTCTAGGGTGCTCAAATAACCAAGAGTAACAAGATCCGCAAGGGATAAGTGGGGGAATCAAATTTCTCTTGGTGGAACTATAGATCTGGGCCTTCTCAACCAATCCCTAGAACATCAACAAGTTTGATTGGCTAGGGAGAGAGATCGGGCGAAAATGAGCTTGTGGAGCAACAATGGAGTTTAGGGGAGAAGAGGTAAGTCTTCTTGGAGAACAAGACCCCCTTATATAGTGGGGGGACAAAACCAACCGTTATGCAGCCCACAACCCGCATCAGGGCGGTACTACCACTACCACAACGGTACTACCGCTATCACAACAGTACTACCGCTCTGGTGAGCAGGCATAGGGCAACAAGGACAGAGGAAAGAGGAATACATGCGCTACTGCGGTACTACCGCCCTTGGGGGTGGTACTACCGCTTGTAGGTGGTACTACTGCTCCCTACAGCCGCTGGGAAGCAGAGGGGTGCAGAGTTTGAGCAGTAGTTGGAGCGGCAGTAGAAGCGGTACTACCGCTCCCTACTGCCGTTCCTACTACCGCTCCCCTGCGTGGTCCTTTTCGGAAACCCGACACGAAAAGTCGAGACCACACCAGGGGCGATAGTATGAGCGGTACTAGGCAGCGGTACTACCTCCTATAGGCGGTACTACGCTCTGACCGTGGTACTACCGCTTAGAACACAACATCCCTCGATTTGCACAACACGGATACTCGAAAGAAGAAGGAAGAAGGCGAGGGTGCAGGGAAAGTGTGTACGTGATGATTCCATCCATACTCTTCCGATACAGACCCCCTCTTGATAGTACGGTTATCCCTACGACTCAATTCCACCGAAAAGAAATGAAGGAAAATAATCCGTCTATAGTGAAGTCCTCGAGGGGTAACAATCATATAGTTACCTTATATTAGATAGACTGAAAATCTTAATGCACACGATTAGCCCGCAAAAGTATTGTCATCAATCACCAAAACCAACCAGGGAAAATTATGCCCTAACAATCTCCCCCTTTTTGGTGGATTGATGACAACACGGGATTTGAACAAAATATAGTAACTGAAAATTAAGCAAACGAACTCCCTACAAAATATAGACGGGCTCCCCCTAGATGTGTGCACCAAGGAGATTATAGCATGAAAGTCTATGTGCACATATTTAGGATAAAAAACTCCCCCTGTATTTCATAGACAGACAACATCCTTGCATATAAGAATATCAATAAGTATCTAAGCATGGATAATCATGAGAGCAATAATATAAGGGCAAATAATGATGCATCTCACATGATAACAAGGTACTAAGACTTAAGTAGATATAAGATAGGGTAGTTCTCATATGTCTTACACCATATGGTCTCACTCACAACCAAACAGAGTTCAAACATGAAAGCGAACGAACACGCAAACACAAAACCCAAATGCAAATCAAATCCCTAACTCTCCCCCTTTGTCATCAAGACACCAAAGGGGAGGGAAAGACACCTAGACACGAAGGTGGTAATAAAACTCCATGGCATCACCAATCATGCTCCTCCTCCTCCTCCTCCTCAGAATCCTCTGCTGCACGGGGAGAGGCACGAGCTCCAGTGTCCTCCGAAGTGTCAGACCATGGGCAGTGCAGTCGGGTCCAAGTCTCCTCATCAGTAATCCTCTCCTCAGATCCATCGATAACCTCAAGGCCAACCTGCCTCATAATGGCCTTGTCACGACGACGAGCCATCTTGGCCTCCTTGTGAGCCTTGTACTGGCCCTTGGCCTGAAAGCAGAACAGACGTTGCATCTTCTCCTTGAGCTTCTTAGCCCACGAGGGCTCCTTAGATGGGGGCAAATATTCCTCCCCACCATCGTCCTCAACATCATCACCAGATATGACAGTCTTCTGCTCTGGTGGTGCAGGAGTAGACGTACTCCACTTCTCCTTCTGACGCAACTCGATAGAGTCATGAGAAATCATGTGGTTTGTGACAAGCTCCTCATCTGGAAACTTATCTGCCCAAGTGTCCTCGATAAGCAGCATAAGATAGGGTCCATAAATGATGCAATTGTGCTCCATGACAGCAGAATAAAGTTCAGACCACATCACATGTGACACATCAAGCACCTGCTGAGTGCCCTGCCCTTCCTGACAGAATAGAAGCATGTCAACAAGGTAAGAGTGCACCTGATCCAAGTTGCCAACCCGAGGAAACAGAGAGTTCCAGAAGATCCGATGCATGATGTCAAGGAAGGGCCAGAGCTCATAAGTAACCTTCCTAGTCTCAAACACCTTCTGTCAGGCCCAAGATGCGATTCTATCCCGATCACGTGACACTTACGTGATTGGGGCACAACCGCATTTCGGGCGCTTAGCAAGATGGATATCATTACACCGTACCATTACATACATACATACATGGGGGATAGAACAATACATACAAGCCACCTGAATACAACAACATCAATACAAGGCATCCGACTATGGATGCAAACATGAAAAACACACGATATCCATCTGCTATCCCAAGCTGCCGACCCGAAACCTAACCCAAGATTGAAGAAGAAGAAGAAGAAAGAACTCCAACACAACGGACATCGCTCTCACGTCAAGACATCGGAAACCTGCACCTGCAACTATTGTTGTAGTATCTGTGAGCCACGAGGACTCAACAATCCCATAACCATGGGTAACAAGACTATCAAAGCTTAATATGTAGGAAGAGGTAAAGTGGTGAGGTTGCAGCAGCGGCTAAGCAATATATGGTGGCTAACTTACGAGTACAACAATAAGATGAGCATCTACGCAAAAGGTCGCAAACTAGTAGTGATCGCTAAAGATCCTGAACTACCTACGAGTCAAACATAACCCCACCGTGTTCTCTTCTCAAAATGAAAAGAGACAGTCACGATTAATCACACAGTTGTGTGTTTTACTTCGGATCCTCTGTCAAGTTTTCTACAACCGGACATTAACAAATTCCAATCTGCCACATAATCGCAGGCACAACTTTCGAAAGATCATAACCCTGCAGGGGTGTCCCAACTTAGCCCATCACAAGCTCTCACGATCAGCTGAAGTGATAAATATAATATCATCACCCCTTATCTTAGGGAAATCCGATCAGGCTCGGCATCCCGGTGCACAAGACATTTCGACAATGGTAAAACAAGTCCAGCAAGACCTCCCGGCATGCCGACACCCCGATGGTAGCCGCGCGCATCTCGTCTCAGGCCACGTCCGGATGAGCACTACGTACAGCAACCGAAGACCCCAGATAACTGGGTGGTACCACAAGTGGCTCTAGTTTGGGACCAACACCATCAGCACTGGCCCCCCCTGCTATGTTGAAAAGAATCTCCAAGGAGCGTCCTCCTTATGCAATTTAATTAATTAATTAAGTTGTTATTATGAGGCAAATTAAAACCAATGTTGGGCCTTGCTGGAGGAGTTTTATTCAAAGGCAAAGTGTCAAGGGGTCCCCATATACCCAACCGTGTAAGGAACGCAAAATCAAGGAACATAATGCCGGTTTATCGGCTCCTAAGGTGGCATGAGTGGAACAAAACACGGAGCAAAAGGCCAAGCCTTCCACCCATGCCCAGTATATAGGTGTGTTATTAATAATTATAGATATTGTGATATTACAACAACAAGTTCCCTCCTGGAACGATCTTCATCTTCACCTGCAACTAACAACGCTATAAGAGGGGCTGAGCAAGCGGGTAACATAGCCAAACAATGGTTTTTGCTAGGAAGGTGTCAAAGGTTAGAGGTTTCATGGCAACAAGGAGAGGGGCTGACAATAAAGATGGGTAGCGCGACATGTAACGATAGCATCAAGACATCTAGCATAACATGGCAATGATAGTAAAGGTATCCAAGGGTATGGTCATCTTTCCTGAGATCCCGCAAGGAAGAAGAACGGTTCCGTGAAGAAGACGAAGAAGAAGCCTTGAAGAAGAACCACGGTAGACGAACGAATCCTCACGAACGCAACGGAACAAGCACTAACGAGAAGAAGCAAGCAACACGGTAAACACACCACAGGAGACATGACAATATGCTCAACCAAGTATGATGCAAGACAGTTCTAGGATGCACTACAAGTCTATACAGGAAGCAAAACATGGCAAGGTAGGAAGCACGGAAAAACAACACAGTCTATATATGATGCAATACATGGCAAGGTATGATGCATGACAAGTCTATACAGGAAGCAATACATGGCAAGGTAGGAAGCACACAAGAACAACACAAGTCTATATATGATGCAATACATGGCAAGGTATGATGCATGACAAGTCTATACAGGAAGCAATATATGGCAAGGTAGGAAGCACAGAAAAACAACACAAGTCTGTATATGATGCAATACATGGCAATGTATGATGCATGAAAAGTCTATACAGGAAGCAATACATGGCAAGGTAGAAAGCACACAAGAACAACACAAGTCTATATATGATGCAATACATGGCAAGGTATGATGCATGACAAGTCAAACAAGGCAACGGTGCAAGATGCACCCAAACATCAAGCAAACTCACTCCAAACATGAAAACAATATGATATTATGATGCTACATGCAAAATCACACAAGTTTCATATAAGGCACACCCAAAACGGAGCAACGGGCTAAAAGATACACATGAAACAAGATATGACAACAAGCTGAAGTTAACAGCCACATAGCAACTTTGGAGCAAGGTAAATATATGCTACAACACTCAAACATGGTGACAAGAAGCATGGACATGAAGTAGACATATCCTACAGCAAACAACTCCATTGGAGCAACTCCATAGGAGGCATGGATCAATAGCAACAAGCTACAACATTTTGATCATGACATTAAAAACCTGACAGCAATATTTTATAGCAACTTGGGAGCAAGAATTAAATAAGCTACAACAAGCCATGTGAGCAAGTAAGGGCATGAATGGATAGACAACAACATATACAGCAAAGAATGATCAATGGACACCCCAAAACTAACATGGATTTACCTAGGGCATCAAGCAAACATAGCATCAGGATATGACAGATTCCAGACTTAGTGAAATTTCACTAAGTGTTAAAACAGTAACATTGGCATGGCATGTGTGCAAGCATGTTTAAGTCACCTCAAGGCATATCATGGCAAATGGTTTGCACCACAGCAAAGAACACATGATGGAGAATCTAAAACATATGGGCATGTGACATGAGAACAAACACATCAATAGCAAAGAGCATGTGAAATCAGCATCTCATAACAAGTTTCAGAACTTAACAGCCACATGCACTTTTGCAACAGAGATTAATATGGCAATAAGGACTCAAACAAGCATGCTATAGCAACCAACATGTAAAGCATCTCATGATGAACATTTTGACATATCATTTGCATCATTTGGATAAACATGCACCAAGTTATCACACCTCAAACATGGCAACAAAATAACAAGTAACAGCAGTTTATAACAAGTAGCACTCTTGCAACAGGGATTAGAGCATCTAGATGAACTCAAACAAGCATGGCACAATGGAACAAAGTGTAGAGCATCTCACCACGATCATTTTGACATATCATACACTCAAATCGGACCATCACACAAAAAGATATCACCATGCAAACATAGCAACATAATATCATGATTTCTGAGGACTTAGCCGTTTTTGGAGACAGAAAAAAAAACCGCGCGTCTAATAACTAAGTAGCGCACGAGCGAGGAATAGGTGACTCTCACCGAAGCGGGCCGAGCCCAGGCTGGAGGAGAGGGGCCCAGGAGGCCGGCCGGCAGGGACGCTGGGCCTCGGGCCTAGGCCAAAGCTGGGCCGTAGGGAGGCTTCGGCCCAAGAGGTCATGGGGTGGCCGGCCCAGGAGCGCTGGGGCGTCTTCGTCCTTCCCTCGATCCCGCCTGGATCGAGGAAGGAAAGGGCGGCGGCGGCGGCGGTCAACGGCGCGGCAGGGCAGCGGAGACGGGGCTCCGGCGACAGGAAACGATAGATCAGGCGGGGCGTGGCCAGGATCCGGCCGATGGAGGTGTCGGCGGCGCGTGAACGGCGGCAACTGCGGCGAGCTCATGGCGGCGGCAGCTTACGGCGGAGGGATTCCGGTGACCGGCGAGGCGGCAAGGGCGGCGAGCTGCCGCAGTGCGAGGCGACGGGGTCGAGCGCTCCGGGACGGGAGGAGCGAAGCGGGAGGAGCGGCGTGCGGGTGCCTGCGGCGGCGGCGACCAGGCTCGCGCGGGCCCGATCCGGGGCCCGCGGGCCGCGGCGGCAGTGGGAGGTGCTGCGGTCCACGTGGCGGCCTGCCATTGGTCCGGGGCGGGGGTGGCGCTGATGTGGCAGCCTCTAATTGGCTGTGGTGAGGTGGAGGGGCGCTGGACATGTCCGGCCGCCGGCGGACATGTCCGGCTGCGCGGAGGAGCTCGGGATTAGGGTTGGATCTGCGCGAAAATGGAGAGGGAGGCACATATATATATAGGTAGAGGGAGCTAGGATTGTCCAAATGAGGAGCCGTTCGCGGCCACGCGATCGTGATCGAACGGCCAAGAGCATGGAGGGGTTAGAATGGGCTTGGTGGGCTGTGTGAAAGGGGTGCTGGGTCAAAAGAGAAAAGGCCTTCGGCGGTTAACCCGGTTAACCGTTGGGCTATCAAACGAACTCCGAACGCGACGAAACTTGACAGGCGGTCTACCTATGCTATAATAAGACCACACGCCAAGTTTCAACCCATTCCGAGAATGTTTTCCGGCCACTCACAAAATAAATATTCGGAGGCACCAAGGGCGCGTGTGAGTGTGTTTGGGCTCATAACGGACAACAGAGAGGACGAGGGGGTTCGGGCGGATGCAAGTTTCAAAAACATGCTGATGCAACACACAAGATGACAAGGCAAAGATGCAACACGCAAGCTGATGACATGGCACTGACAACGAATAACCAACTGACACCTGGCGCACCGGTCTCGGGGTGTCACACCTTCCTGGTAGAATAGGGCCAAAGCTTTTCCTTATGTGTAGCGGCACTCTCCTTATTAGGGCGAAACCCAAGTAGGGTCTAGGCACCCTCATCATTGTACGATAAGCTGACATAAAGTCCTTCCATGGTGCGGACAGAAGACGACCATTGGCCATCCAAGTCAGAGTGCGGGCCTCATCGTGCCCAAAGTGAACGGTGGCAAAGAACTGGGCCACGAGCTCGGCATCAAAATCCTTGTTGAAAGAAATGATTCTTTTCATATCCAAGTCCTCACACCTCTGCACAGCACTCCCAAAGTATCACAAGTCCTTCTCCATGTGCGAGAGGTCGACAGACTTGACTTTCACAAACAAGTTCTTCTTTTCCTTCAAGACATGATGATAGATGGACTGCTGAAACCTGTTCCAGAAAGGACAGTTCTGAAGAGCAGGCTCATGGGATACATGGTAGGGGTTGAGCTTCCTCTTTACAGAACTCCATCCCAAACATCTAATGAGCACGCTTGCATCCAGCGGAGATCTTCGGCGTTGGATCTTTGACCTTGCGCTTTGGCGGCTCAGTCGATCCATATAATGCCCCGAATGTAACACTTTCCCTATATGGCAATATATAAACTTTGGCTTCATCAATTCCATTCCGGGTTCTTCTTTATTTTCGGGTTCTTCGTTTTGTCGTGTGCGTGTGTGCATTTCATCCATGTCATGTTGTCATGCGCATTGCATTGCTTTTGTGTTGTCACTTGCATCCGGTCCCACTCGTCTCTTCCCATTGTTCGTTTCGAGTTCTGACGCTCTCACACGTGCCCGTGGCATCCCCGAGTCCTTCTTTCATGTTTGGCCGTGTAACGTTTCCGGAATGGCGTGAGACTTGTCGTGCGATGTTGTTTTGGTACGTGTAGGCCGCCTGTCAAGTTTCGTCGCGTTTGGAGTTCGTTTGGTACTCCAACGGTTAACCTAGTGGGCTAAAAGTACCTCCTCTTTGAGGCCCAAGACCCCCTCCACAACAGCCCAACAACCCAGCACAACCCTTCCCATCATCTCGGTCGTCGATTTGTGATCGCGTGGCCGAAAACCGCTCCCCATTTGGACTCTCCTAGCTCCTTGTGCCTATAAAAATGTCCCCATGCCATTTTCATCCAAAACCCTAGCCTCCTCCTAGCTCCAGCCCCGCCTCGGAATCCGCGCCGGGCGGACGTGTCTGACCCGGGCCGGACAGATCTTTCCTCCGCCGCCGCACCCACCGCGCGGGCCCACCGGGCCCGAGGCCGGCCCCCGCGGCCTGCATCGCCACCGACGTCCGCCGCCCCAATCTCCCTCAGCGCCGGCTGCCGCGCCGCCACCCGCAGGCGGTCGGATCCCGCCCTCCGCCGCCGGCGCGAAGGTCCCCGCCGCCGGATCTCGCACTAGCCGCCGCCGCCTTCCTCCGCCGCCCCGAGCCCGAGGCTCCTCGCCGCCAGGTCCCCTCACCGACCTTCTCCAGCCGCCGGGAGGGCTGCCGCCCGTCAAGCTCCGGCCGCCGCCGGGAGGGCCGTCGCCCGTCAAGCTCCGGCCGCCGCTGGGAGGGCCGCCGCCCGTCAAGCTCCGGCCGCCGCCGGGAGGCCGCCGCCCGTCGAGCCAGCAGCCGCGCCCGCCGATCCGATCTGAGCCCGCGTCTCCAGCGAACCCTAATGGGCCGCGACCTGGGACCCGCTTCGCCTGTTCGCCCGTTCGCCCGTTGACCCGCGTTGACCCGCGAGGAGGTTGACCCCGTTTTTCCTAAGTCTTTTAGTTATTTTTCATTGTCTGATGCATTCTTGTGATGGCAATAACTTTTACTGTGCTTGTCCGTTTTGTGCATATGAGATGTCAAAATGATTGTGGTGATGTGTACTATGTTTTGTTCCATTGTGTCATGCATGTTTGAGTCCATCTAGATGTCTTAATCTTCATGACAAGAGTGCTACTTGATATAAACTGCTGCCACTAGTTATTTTCATGCCATGTTTGAGATGTGATAACTTGGTGCATGTTATCCAAATGAAGCAAATGATATGTCCAAATGTTCATCATGAGATGCTCTACATGTTGGTTGCTATAGCATGCATGTTAGAGTTCATATTGCCATGTTTATCTCTGTTGCAAAAGAGCATGTGGCTGTTAGGTTTTGTAACTTGTTACGAGATGCCTAGTTGAGAAGCTCGTTGCTATTGTTGTGTTTGTCCCCATGTCGCATGCTCATATGTTTTAGATTCCCCATCATGTGTTCTTTGCTGTGGTGCAAGCCTTTTGCCATGTTATGCTTTAAGATGACTTAAACATGCTCGCAAACATGTCATGTTAATGTTACTGTTTTAACACTTGGTGAAATTTTACTAAGTCTGGAATCTGTAATATCCTGATGCTATGTTTGCTTGATGTCCTAGGCAAATCCATGTTAGTTTTGGGGTGGCCATTGATCATTACTTATTGCATATGTTGTTGTCTATACATCCATGCCATCACATGCTCATTTGGGTTGCTGTAGCATATTTAATTCTTGCTCCCAAGTTGCTATAAAATATTACTGTCAGGTTTTTATCGTGATGTTTAAAATGTTGTAGCTTGTTGCTATTGATCCATGCCTCCTATGGAGATGCTCCAATGGAGTTGTTTGCTGTAGGATATGTCTACTTCATGTCCATGCTTCTTGTCACCATGTTTGAGTGCTGTAGAGTATATATTTCTTGCTCCCAAGTTGCTATGTGGCTGTTAATTTCAGCTTTGCATTGTTTCTTGTTTCGGGTGTATCTTTTAGTCTGTTGCTCCATTTTGAGCAAGTCCTATATGAAACTTGTGTGATTTTGCATGTAGATTCATAATATCATCTTGTTTACATGTTTGGAGTATGTTTGCTAGATGTTTGGGTGCATTTTGCACCGTTGCCATGCTTATCTTGTTTTGGTCATATCTTCTAGACCGTAGCTCCGTTTTAAACAAACTTTATATGGAACTTGACTAAAATTTTGTGTAGATTGTCATGGTACATGTTAACTTGCTGTTTAACAACTTTAACTTATGGTTTGTTCAGATCTGGACCAATTTCAAACTATGCATATGAGGACTTACCGGATTTGTCTTAGGTAGTTTCCGGCCTCATTTAAACTTGTTGTTCTTATGTTATTTCTCTGTGCTTCCTACCTGGCCTTGTTTTGCATCCTAGGTAGACTTGTCTTGCATCCTACTTGCTTGAGTATATTGTCTTGTTCTTGTGCTGTTTCTCTATGCTTCCTAAGTTGTCATGTTGTGCATCCTAAGTGCATCTTCAGTGCATCCTAAGTGCATCATGCATGCATCCTGTAGTTTGCGAATTGCACCTTGTTTGATTTCGTGCCTCTTGTGTTCTTGTGTTGAGTAGAGCCAGAAGCCGAGACCGAGTACGAGAACGAGGTTACTAGTGAGGTTGAGAACGAGGAGCCGTCTTACGATCCCATCGACGACTCGACATGCAAGATGACCTGACCCATATATCATTACTATCTTTGCCTATTGCTAGAAGTCTCGCTCTTTAGCTTATTGCCTCGATGCCCATGTTTTTCTGTCAGCCTCCTATTGTAACCATGAATCTGTCTAACCACCCAACCTATGCAAACCTTTGATTGGCTACGTAATCTTCGCTCAGCCCCTCTTATAGCATTGCTAGTTGCAGGAGAAGATTTGAAGATTCTTGCATCATGTTGAAGCTTGTTGGGATATCACACTATATAATCTATTAAATGAAATCATCTATATATTGGTAATGGGTGGAAGGCTAAGCCTCTTGCTTGGTGATTTGTTCCACTCATGCTGCCCTAGGAACCGTATAAACCGGTGTTATGTTCCTTGATTTTGCGTTCCTCACACGGTTGGGGTTATGGGACCCCCTCGATAAACCGCTTAGCGCTAAGTCTTTTCCAGCGAGTCCCAACATTGGTACTCCATTTGCCTAACAACTAAAAACTTGCCGAGGGAGTAATTAACCCGAGGATTAATTAATCAACCCCCCTGGGCCAGTGCTCGATTTGAGTGTTGGTCCAAACTAGAGCCACTTGCGGTGCCACCCAGTTCGCTGGGGTCTTCGGTATCTGTACGTACTGCTCATCCGGTCGTGGCCTGAGACGAGATACGCGCGGCTACTATCAGGGTGTTGGCACACCGGGAGGATTTGCTGGATTAGTCTTACCTTAGTCGGAGTATCTTGAGCACGGGATTCTGAGAATACTCGGGCCTTCCCACCTTGGAGTTGCGACTCCGCGGATCGTGGGCTTGTAATGGGCCAAGTTGGTGCAGGGTTTTGAACTTTCGAAAGGCGTGCCCGCGGTTATGTGGCAGATGGGAACTTGTTAATTTCCGGTTGTAGAAAACTTGACACCATGTTCAGAACACACTACCAGCGTGAGTAACCGTGACGATCATTTTCCGAAAGGGGTTCGGGAAGTGAACATGGTGGGGTCATGATTGACGTGCTTAGTTAGGATCACTTCGTGATCACTTTATCGCTCGTGGCACTTCTCTTCTCGCTCTTAATACGTAAGCTAGTGCTAGTGCAGCTGCAGCCTTTTATTCTTTCTTTAGCCTTGTTCCACACCCAAGGCTTAGATAGTTCTGTTACACGGGAACGGGATTGCTAAGTCCTCCGTGGCTCACAGATTCTACACCACACCAGATGCAGGTACCATGGTGAACTACTCAGGTGACGGCACATAGCTGTACTGGGAGTACGCCGAAGAGCGTAGCCGTTACTATGTGCACTATCCCGATGATCAGTAGTGGTTTCTACTAGGGGCGATTCGAACCTGTGGCTTATGTATTTGGTATCTTTCATTTGGATCTTCACCCGTAGTCGGGTTGTGATGTTATTTGGATGATGTTTGACTATGTAATGAATTGTGTGACGTGGCGAGTGTAAGCCAACTATCTCTTTTGTTTTTCATCCCTATTTTTACATGAGATGTGCAAAGATACCGAACTTGAGATCATTCCAGAATGGGCTTATACCTTTAAGTCGTGCCTCGACACGTAGGAGGTATAGTCCCATCCTGGGCATTACAATCCACCCTTAGTAGCAGTAGCAGCAGCCTCTGGTTCATCTGAAGAGCGAAAACGCTTGGAACCTGTTGCATGGTTTGGATTCTTGCGGCGAGCCTGATGCCCGGAGCTACTACCACCTAAAACACACACACACACACACACAAGAACCACAAGACCAAGAGTGCATAAGCCAAGGAAAGATAAACACTAAAGATGGAAAATTAGGCAGGAAAATATGGGCATTGGCATCTCAGAATGGTAGTACTGCAACCCAGAGCGGTAGTACCGCTTATAAGCGGTACCACTTATAAGCGGTAGTACCGCTAGGGTGCAGCGGTAGTACCGCAGGAACGGTTGTCAGCGGGCTGACACCTACCGCGGCAAGATCCGGTACTACCGGAGATGCAAAAAGTCCCTATTTCTATACCTAATCATCAATCTACCTAGTCTAGCAGTCTCCCATGTCCTTCCTAAGCCTCGATTCAACATATAAATCGATGAACCCAACGAATATAGCCCAAAACCTAGATTCAAGAAAGAGAATCAAGGGAGAGAAGAATGGGGGCAATACCGACATCCATCGCAAGAGGAGAAGGTGGGGATCGATTCCACCGGATGGAAACAAGGGAGACGGCCTGGATCCGGCGGCCCGGCGGCAGACCTCCGGTGCGTAGGGAGTCGCCCGAGAGAGGAGAGGACGGGAGATGGGGACTGAACGTGTATGGGGGAGTGGTAACTCTCCCTGCCCGATACATATCCCACGCCCCCAGCCATAAGCGGTAGTACCGCACAAGGCGCGGTAGTACCGCTTGGGTACGAATCTGGAGCGCAAAGTGCCCCGTAGTACCGCTCCACGGTAGTACCGTGTCGGCAGGGCGGTAGTACCGCTTTGCTACCGCGGTAGTACCGCTCAGGCGCCCCAAAGAAGGATCAAGGGGGAAAGGGTGGCTTACGCACGACTAACGCAAAACCAAGAAGAGCACAAACGGCGAGAGACAAACTAAGATAAACCCGAACACGACAACACCAAAGCACAACAACTCCGAAGAGAAAAACACCAACAAATGGAAAGAACACACAGACAAACTCTCTAGAAGAGAGGGTGGTGGTCGAGACCACCTATGTTTGAGCTATATGGTATGGCGCCGCGAAGATTCTAACCTTGGTCCCATGACCAACACTCATCTTCGAAGCACAAGTTCCATAAAAAATGGCTAATGTGAAAGACTTGATCAATTTATGCATAGTGGGGGGGGGGAGGAAGAGTTCATTGAGAGAACAATACTCCCCCTATTTCCAAGCCTACATCTACACAAGACAACATGATGATTATGGGGAGGTGTGCCTAGTTTCAATCCACATTGCTCAAATCTATGATATTTAGCTCATGCCTTAACTCGCGAAATCTTGCTTCATCCAAAGGCTTCGTGAAGATATCTGCAAGGTTATCATGAGTGTTGACATAGTGAAGATCAATTTCCCCTCGCCGAATATGCTCCCTAATGAAGTGATACCGGATCTCAATATGCTTCGTCTTGAAGTGTTGCACAGGGTTGAGAGAAATCTTGATGGCACTTTCATTATCACACCAAAGAGGCACTTTGTCACAAATGACACCTTAATCCTTCAAAGTTTGCCTCATCCATAAAAGTTGAGCACAACAACTGCCGGCCGCAACAGACTCGGCTTCGGTGGAACAGAGAGATACACAAATTTGCTTCTTGGAAGACCAACTCGCCAAAGAGCAACCAAGAAATTGGCAACCTCCGGAAGTTGACTTCCTATCCACTTTCTCTCCCGCCCAATCCGAATCCGAGAAACCAACAAGGTTGAAGTTTGCTCCTCTTGGGTACCATAAGCCAAAGTTTGGGGTATGAGCCAAATATCGAAAGGTTTGCTTGACTGCCACAAAGTGACTTTCCTTAGGTGAGGCTTGAAACCATGCACAAATTCCCACACTCAACATGATATTCGGTCTAGATGCACAAAGGTAAAGCAAGGACCCAATCATAGAATGATATACCTTTTGATCCACCGCTTTACCATTGGGATCAATGTCAAGTTGGCACTTGGTGGGCATTGGAGTAGTAGCCGGCTTGACATCACTTAGATTGAACCTCTTGAGCATGTCTTGAGTGTATTTGGCTTGTTTGATGAAAATTCCCTATCTTCTTTGTTTGATCTCGAACCCAAGGAAGAACTTCAACTCTCCCATCATGGACATCTCAAACTCCGCGGTCATGAGTGCGGCAAACTCATCATTGAAAGCTTTGTTAGGTGAACCAAAGAAACATCATCAACATATAGTTGGCATACAAACAACTCCCCTTTAGCCTTCTTAGTAAAAAGAGTGTTGGAGATATGCCCTAGGGGCAATAATAAAAGCATTATTATTATATCTCCTTGTTCATGATAATTGTCTGTTATTCATGCTTGAATTGTATTGTACGGAAACAGCGATACATGTGTGAATACACAGACCACAGTGAGTCCCTGGTAGGCCTCTAGTTACCAGCTCGTTGATCAACAGATGGTCACGGTTTCCTGACCATGGACATGAGATGTCAGTGATAACGGGATCACATCATTAGGAGAATGATGTGATGGACAAGACACAAACTTGAGCATAACACGAGATCGTATAGTTCGTAATGCATAAGCTTTTCGGTGTCAAGTATTTATTCCTTAGACCATGAGGTTGTACAACTCCCGGATACCGTAGGAGTACTTTGGGTGTGCCAACCGTCACAACGTAACTGGGTGGCTATAAAGGTACGCATCGGGTATCTCCGAAAGTGTCTGTTGAGTTGGTACGAACCGAGACTGGGATGTTGTCACTCCGTATGACGGAGAGGTACCTCTGGGCCCACTCGGTAATACATCATCATAATGAGCTCAATGTGACTAGTAGTTAATCACGGGATGATGGATTACGGATCGAGTAAAGAGACTTGCCATAACGAGATTGAACAAGGTATCGGGAATACCGACGATCGAATCTCGGGCAAGTACCGTACCGATGGACAAAGGGAATAACATACGGGATTGAGTGAATCCTTGACACGGTGGTTCATCCGATGAAGATCATCGAGGAACACGTGGGAACCAACATGGGTATCTAGATCCCGCTGTTGGTTATTGACCGGAGAGTGGTCTCGGTCATGTCTACGTGTCTCCCGAACCCGTAGGGTCTACACACTTATGGTTCGGTAACGCTAGGGTCATAGAGATAAATGCACGTGGAAACCCAAAAGTTGTTCGGAGTCCCGGATGAGATCCCGGACGTCACGAGGAGTTCCGGAATGGTCCGGAGGTAAAGATTGATATATAGGAAGTCCAGTTTCGGCCAACGGGTGATCTCCGGGGGTCACCGAGAGCGTCCCGGGACCACCGGAGGGGCCCCGGGGGTCCACCGGGTGGGGCCACCCATCCCGGTGGGGCCCCTAGGCCGCAAGGGGAAGTGTCCAGCCCTCTGGGCTGGCGCACCACTAAGGGGGCCCACCTCCCCATGCGCCTAGGGTTAAAACCCTAAGGGGGAGGGGGGCTCCACTTGCCTTGGGGGGCAAGGAACCCCCCTTGGCCGCCGCCCCCTTGCATATTGGATCTGCAGGGGGTCCTGGCGCCCCCCTGGCCCCCTATATATATGTGGGGGGGGGGAGAGGGCAGCCGTACCCCAAGCCCTGGCACCTCTCCCCGTCCCGTCACACCTCCATACTCCCAACGCAGGGCGCCCGGCGAAGCCCTGCTGCGATCTCCACTGCATCCGTCATCACGCCGTCGTGCTGCCGGATCTCTGACGACTTCTCCTCCCCCCTTGCTGGATCAAGAAGGAGGTGACGTTGCTGCACCGTACGTGTGTTGAACGCGGAGGTGCCGTCCGTTCGGCGCTAGATCATCGGTGACGAAGAACGTGAAGAGTTCGACTACTTCATCCACACTTCGTTGAAAGCTTCCGCACGCGATCTACATAACGGTATGTAGATGCACTCTTACTTGCTCGTTGCTAGATGTATCCATAGTTGGATCTTGGTGAAGACGTAGAATTTTTTTGAATTATGCTACGTTCCCCAACAGTGGCATCTGAGCCCAGGTTTTATGCGTAGCATCTTGCACGAGTAGAACACAAAGCAGTTGTGGGCGTATGATCTTGTTCAATTTTCTTACCGTTACTAGTCAATCTTGATTCGGCAGTATTGTGGGATGAAGCGGCCCGGACCGACCTTACACGTACGCTTACGTGAGACTGGTTCCACCGACAGACATGCACTAGATGCATAAGGTGGCTGGCGGCTGTCTGTCTCTCCTACTTTAGTCGGATCGGATTCGATGAAAAGGATCCTTATGAAGGGTAAATAGAAGTTGACAAATCACGTTGTGGTTTTGGCGTAGGTAAGAAACGTTCTTGCTAGAAATCCTATGGAAGCCACGTAAAACTTGCAACAACAATTAGAGGACGTCTAACTTGTTTTTGCAGCATGTGTTTTGTGACGTGGTATGGCCAAGAACGAAGATGTGATGAATGATATATGTGATGTATGAGATTGATCATGTTTTTGTAATAGGGAATCACGACATGCATGTCGATGAACTTGACAACCGGCAGGAGCCATAGGAGTTGTCTTTTTTATTGTATGACCTGCGTGTCACTGAATAACGCCATGTAATTACTTTACTTCATTGCTAAACGTTAGCTATAGTAGTAGAAGTAATAGTTGGCGTGACGACTTCTTCAAGACACGATGATGGAGTTCATGATGATGAAGATCATGGTGTCGAGCCGGTGACAAGATGATCATGGTGCCCCGAAGATGGAGATCCAAGGAGCAAGATGATATTGGCCATATCATGTCACTTTAATTGATTGCATGTGATGTTTATCATGTTTATGCATCTTGTTTACTTAGAACGACGGTAGTAAATAAGATGATATCTCACTAAAATTTCAAGTATTGTGTTTCCCCTAACTGTGCACCGTTGCTAAAGCTCGTTGCTCCGAAGCACCACGTGATGATCGGGTGTGATAGGTTCTAACGTTCGCATACAACGGGTGTAAGACAAATTTACACACGCGATACACTTAGGGTTCACTTGACGAGCCTAGCATGTACAGATATGGCCTCGGAACACGGAAGACCGAAAGGTGGAACACGAGTCGTATAGAAGATACGATCAACATGAAGATGTTCACCGTTGATGACTAGTCCGTCTCACGTGATGATCGGACACGGACTACTCGATTCGGATCGTGTATCACTTAGATGACTAGAGAGATGTCATTCTGAGTGGGAGTTCATTATAATTTGATTAAGATGAACTTAATTATCATGAACTTAGTCTAAATTCTTTACAATATCTCTTGTAGATCAAATGGCCCACGCTCCAGTTTCCCTCAACTTCAACGCGTTCCTAGAGAAAACCAAGCTGAAAGACGATGGTAGCAACTATACGGATTGGGTCCGTAACCTGAGGATTATCCTCATAGCTGCCAAGAGATCATATGTCCTAGAAGCACCGCTAGGTGATGCACCTGCTCCCGATGCGGTCCAAGACGTTTTGAACGTCTGGCAGTCGCGTAGTGATGATTACTCCCTGGTTCAGTGCGGCATGCTTTACAGTTTAGAATCGGGGCTCCAAAAGCGTTTTGAGCACCATGGAGCATATGAGATGTTCGAAGAGCTGAAAATGGTTTTTCAAGCTCATGCCCGAGTCGAGAGATATGATATCTCCGACGCATTCTACAGCTGTAAAATGGAGGAGAACAGTTCTGTCAGTGAGCACATCCTCAAGATTTCAGGATTGGACAACCGCTTGTCTCAGCTGGGAATGAATCTCCCAGATGAAGCGGTCGTTGACAGAATCCTCCAGTCGCTCCCACCAAGCTTCAAGAGCTTCGTGCTAAACTTCAATATGCAGGGGATGGAAAAGTCCATTCCCGAGGTGTATTCGATGCTGAAATCAGCGGAGGTAGACATCAAGAAAGAACATCAAGTGTTGATGGTCAATAAAACCACTAAATTCAAGAAAGGCAAGGGTAAGAAGAACTTCAAGAAGGACGGCAAGGGAGTTGCCGCGCCTGGCAAGCCTGTTGCCAGGAAGAAGCCAAAGTATGGACCCAAGCCTAAGACAGAGTGCTTTTATTGCAAGGGAACGGGTCACTGGAAGCGGAACTGCCCCAAATACTTAGCAGACAAGAAGGCCGGCAACGTCAAAGGTATATATGATATACATGTTATTGATGTGTACCTTACCAGCACTCGTAGTAGCTCCTGGGTATTCGATACCGGTGCAGTTGCTCACATTTGTAACTCAAAACAGGAGCTACGGAATAAACGGAGACTGGCGAAGGATGAGGTGACGATGCGCGTCGGGAATGGTTCCAAGGTCGATGTGATCGCCGTCGGCACGCTACCTCTGCATCTACCCTCAGGATTAGTTTTAAACCTCAATAATTGTTATTTAGTACCAGCTTTGAGCATGAACATTGTTTCTGGATCTCGTCTTATGCGAGATGGATATTCTTTCAAATCGGAGAATAATGGTTGTTCTATTTATTTGAGAGATATGTTTTATGGTCATGCCCCGCTGGTCAATGGTTTATTTTTGATGAATCTCGAACGTAGTGATACACATATTCATAGTGCAGATGCCAAAAGATGTAAAGTTGATAATGATAGTCCCACATACTTGTGGCATTGCCGCCTTGGTCATATTGGTGTCAAACGTATGAAGAAGCTCCATTCGGATGGACTTCTAGAGTCTCTTGATTATGAATCATTTGACACGTGCGAACCATGCCTCTTGGGCAAGATGACCAAGACTCCGTTCTCCGGAACAATGGAGCGAGCAACCAACTTGTTGGAAATCATACATACCGATGTGTGTGGTCCAATGAGTGTTGAAGCTCGCGGAGGCTACCGTTATGTTCTCACCCTCATAGATGACTTGAGTAGATATGGGTATATCTATTTGATGAAACACAAGTATGAGACCTTTGAAAAGTTCAAGGAATTTCAGAATGAGGTCGAGAATCAACGTGACAGAAAAATAAATTTCTTACGATCAGATCGTGGGGGTGAATATTTAAGTCATGAATTTGGCACACACCTTAGAAGCTGTGGAATTGTTTCACAATTGACACCGCCCGGAACACCTCAACGTAACGGTGTGTCCGAACGTCGAAATCGTACTCTGTTGGACCTGGTGCGATCTATGATGTCCCTCACCGATTTACCGCTATCTTTTTGGGGTTATGCTTTAGAGACTGCCGCATTCACTTTAAATAGGGCTCCGTCGAAATCCGTTGAGACGACTCCGTATGAACTTTGGTTTGGCAAGAAACCGAAGCTGTCGTTTCTAAAAGTTTGGGGTTGCGATGCTTATGTCAAGAAACTTCAACCTGAAAAGCTCGAACCCAAATCGGAGAAATGCGTCTTCATAGGATACCCAAAGGAAACAATTGGGTACACCTTCTACCACAGATCCGAAGGCAAAGTCTTTGTTGCCAAGAATGGATGCTTTCTGGAGAAAGAGTTTCTCTCGAAAGAAGTGAGTGGGAGGAAAGTAGAACTTGATGAGGTGACAGTCACCCCTCCTGCACCGGAAAGTAGCGCAGCGCAGGAAACTGTTCCTGAGGTGCCTGCACCGACAAGGGAGGAAGTTGATGATAATGATCATGAAGAAACAGATCAAGTTACTACTGAACTTCGAAGGTCCACAAGGGCACGTTCCGCACTAGAGTGGTACGGCAACCCTGTACTGGAAATCATGTTGTTAGACAACGGTGGACCTTCAAACTATGAAGAAGCGATGGCGGGCCCAGATTCCAATAAATGGCTTGGAGCCATGAAATCCGAGATAGAATCCATGTATGAAAACAAAGTATGGACTTTGGTGGACTTGCCTGATGATAGGCACGCCATAGAAAATAAATGGATATTTAAGAAGAAGACATACGCGGATGGTAATGTGACCATCTATAAGGCTCGGCTTGTCGCTAAGGGTTATCGACAAGTTCAAGGGATTGACTACGACGAGACTTTCTCTCCCGTAGCGATGCTGAAGTCAGTCAGAATCATGTTAGCTATTGCCGCATTCTATGATTATGAGATATGGCAAATGGACGTCAAAACAACATTCCTTAATGGCTTCCTCAAGGAAGAGTTGTATATGATGCAACCGGAAGGTTTTGTCGATCCAGAGAACGCTAACAAGGTATGCAAGCTCCAGCGCTCGATTTACGGGCTGGTGCAAGCATCTCGGAGTTGGAATATTCGCTTTGATGAGGTGATCAAAGCGTTTGGATTTATACAGACTTATGGAGAAGCCTGTATTTACAAGAAAGTGAGTGCGAGCTCTGTGGCATTTCTCATATTATATGTGGATGACATATTACTGATGGGAAATGATATAGAATTCTTAGAAAATGTAAAGGCCTACTTGAATAAAAGTTTTTCAATGAAGGACCTTGGAGAAGCTGCTTACATATTAGGCATCAAAATCTATAGAGATAGATCGAGACGCCTCATTGGTCTTTCACAAAGTACATACCTTGACAAAATATTGAAGAAGTTCAATATGGACCAGTCAAAGAAAGGATTCTTGCCTGTTTTGCAAGGTATGAGATTGAGCAAGGCTCAGTCGCCGACCACGGTAGAAGATAGAGAAAAGATGAGTGTAATTCCCTATGCCTCGGCCATAGGTTCTATCATGTATGCCATGCTGTGTACCAGACCTGATGTGAACCTTGCCATAAGTTTGGTAGGGAGGTACCAAAGTGATCCCGGTACGGAACACTGGACAGCGGTCAAGAACATCCTGAAGTACCTGAAAAGGACTAAGGATATGTTTCTCGTTTATGGAGGTGACGAAGAGCTCGTTGTAAAGGGTTACGTCGATGCTAGCTTCGACACAGATCTGGATGACTCTAAGTCACAAACCGGATACGTGTATATTTTGAATGGAGGGGCAGTCAGCTGGTGCAGTTGCAAGCAAAGCGTGGTGGCAGCATCTACATGTGAAGCGGAGTACATAGCCGCTTCTGAAGCAGCGCAGGAAGGAGTCTGGATGAAGGAGTTCATCACCGACCTAGGAGTCATTCCAAGCGCGTCAAGCCCGATGACTCTCTTCTGTGACAACACCGGTGCTATTGCTATTACCAAGGAGCCCAGGTTTCACAAGAAGACCAAGCACATCAAGCGCCGTTTCAACTCCATCCGGAATTATGTTCAGGATGGAGACATAGATATTTGTAAAGTGCATACGGATCTGAATGTAGCAGACCCGTTGACTAAACCTCTTTCACGGGCAAAACATGATCAACACCAGAACTCTATGGGTGTTCGATTCATCACAATGTAACTAGATTATTGACTCTAGTGCAAGTGGGAGACTGTTGGAGATATGCCCTAGAGGCAATAATAAAAGCATTATTATTATATCTCCTTGTTCATGATAATTGTCTGTTATTCATGCTTGAATTGTATTGTACGGAAACAACGATACATGTGTGAATACACAGACCACAATGAGTCCCTGGTAGGCCTCTAGTTACCAGCTCGTTGATCAACAGATGGTCACGGTTTCCTGACCATGGACATGAGATGTCAGTGATAACGAGATCACATCATTAGGAGAATGATGTGATGGACAAGACCCAAACTTGAGCATAACACGAGATCGTATAGTTCGTAATGCATAAGCTTTTCGGTGTCAAGTATTTATTCCTTAGACCATGAGGTTGTACAACTCCCGGATACCGTAGGAGTACTTTGGGTGTGCCAACCGTCACAACGTAACTGGGTGGCTATAAAGGTACGCATCGGGTATCTCCGAAAGTGCCTGTTGAGTTGGTACGAACCGAGACTGGGATGTTGTCACTCCGTATGACGGAGAGGTACCTCTGGGCCCACTCGGTAATACATCATCATAATGAGCTCAATGTGACTAAGTAGTTAATCATGGGATGATGGATTACGGATCGAGTAAAGAGACTTGCCATAACGAGATTGAACAAGGTATCGGGAATACCGACGATCGAATCTCGGGCAAGTACCGAACCGATGGACAAAGGGAATAACATACGGGATTGAGTGAATCCTTGACACGGTGGTTCATCCGATGAAGATCATCGAGGAACACGTGGGAACCAACATGGGTATCCAGATCCCGCTGTTGGTTATTGACCGGAGAGTGGTCTCGGTCATGTCTACGTGTCTCCCGAACCCGTAGGGTCTACACACTTAAGGTTCGGTAACGCTAGGGTCGTAGAGATAAATGCACGTGGAAACCCGAAAGTTGTTCGGAGTCCCGGATGAGATCCCGGACATCACGAGGAGTTCCGGAATGGTCCGGAGGTAAAGATTGATATATAGGAAGTCCAGTTTCGGCCAACGGGTGATCTCCGGGGGTCACCGGGAGCGTCCCGGGACCACCGGAGGGGCCCCGGGGGTCCACCGGGTGGGGCCACCCATCCCGGTGGGGCCCCTAGGCCGCAAGGGGAAGTGTCCAGCCCTCTGGGCTGGCGCACCACTAAGGGGGCCCACCTCCCCATGTGCCTAGGGTTAAAACCCTAAGGGGGAGGGGGGCTCCACTTGCCTTGGGGGGCAAGGAACCCCCCTTGGCCGCCGCCCCCTTGCAGATTGGATCTGCAGGGGGTCCTGGCGCCCCCTGGCCCCCTATATATATGTGTATGGGGGGGGGGGAGAGTGCAGCCGCACCCCAAGCCCTGGCACCTCTCCCCCTCCCGTCACACCTCCATACTCCCAACGCAGGGCGCCCGGCGAAGCCATGCTGCGATCTCCACTGCATCCGTCATCACGCCGTCGTGCTGCCGGATCTCTGACGACTTCTCCTCCCCCCCTTGCTGGATCAAGAAGGAGGTGACGTTGCTGCACCGTACGTGTGTTGAACGCGGAGGTGCCGTCCGTTCGGCGCTAGATCATCGGTGACGAAGAACGTGAAGAGTTCGACTACTTCATCCACACTTCGTTGAAAGCTTCCGCACGCGATCTACATAATGGTATGTAGATGCACTCTTACTTGCTCGTTGCTAGATGTATCCATAGTTGGATCTTGGTGAAGACGTAGAATTTTTTTGAATTATGCTACGTTCCCCAACAAAGAGTGGGGTCGATTTTCCCAATTTCAAACCCACGATCTTGCAACAACTCGGCAAGATGCTCATACCACGCACGTGGGGCCTGTTTAAGGCCATAGAGCGCCTTATAGAGTTGATACATGTGATTGGGGAACTTAGGATCCTCAAACCCAGGGGGGTTGTTTGACATACACCAACTCATTAAGAGGACCATTAAGAAAAGTACTTTTCACATCCATTTGTTGCAATTTAAAGTTATGATGAGAAGCAAAGGCAAGCAACAAACGAATAAATTCAAGGCAAGCAACGGGGGCAAAAGTTTCACCGTAGTCGATTCCCTCGACTTGGGAGTAGCCTTGAGCCCCCAAACGAGCCTTGTTGCGAATGACAATCCCATGAGCATCTTTCTTTTTCTTAAAGATCCATTTGGTTCCAATGACATTATGGTTCTCCTTCGGCCTTGGCACCAAACGCCACATCTTGTTGCGCTTGAAGTTATGGAGTTCTTCATGCATGGCATTGAGCCAATCGGGGTCTTCGAGCGCCTCATAGACCTTTTGAGGTTCAACACAAGAAACAAACGCTTGATGAGCACAATTGTTTGCTAATTGTCTACGAGTGCTTACCCCCTTTGTGATGCTTCCAAGTATATTCCCCATATGATGCTCTCTAGAAGCGAGCCTGGAAGCAACTTTGGCAGCATGACGCTCCAATTGTTCTTCAAGAGATAGTTGAGGAGCTATGAGTTGATCATCTTGAGCGCCGTCATGAGCTTGATCTTGATCTTGAGCTTGCTATTGATCTTGAACATGCTCGGGAGAGGGAACTTGGTCTTGTGCATCACTTGGTGGATCACCACCATCTTGCAATTGATCTTGCACTTGGCCTTGTTCATCGGGTTGAGGGCCTTCACTTTGTTCTTCGGAAGTGTGTGGGTCTTGGGTTGGTGATTGTTCCACTTGAGTGGAACATTGTCCTTCTCCTTCGGCCACAAGGGGTTCCTCAATGGGTAGGATATGACCAACACCCATTCTTCTTATGGCTTGAGGAGGAATTTCATCACCTACGTCACAAGTACCACTTTGCTCCACTTGGGAGCCGTTATTCTCATCAAACTCTATGTTGCACGTCTCCTCAATGAGTCCATTGGACTTGTTGAGGACACGGTAAGCATGAGAGTTTGTAGCCTAACCAACAAATATGCCCTCATGAGCTCTAGCTTCAAATTTAGACAAACGAACACCTTTCTTGAGTATGAAACACTTACAACTGAACTCCCAGAAGTACTTGAGATTGGCTTGTTACCAGTAAGTATCTCATATGGGGTCTTGTTCTAGACTTTGCGGAGATAGATCCGATTTGATGCATGACAAGCGGTGTTGATGGCTTTGGCCCAAAAGTTGTACATAGACTTAAACTCCGCCATCATAGTCCTTGCCGCATCCATGAATGTCCGGTTCTTTCTCTCCGCCACACCATTTTGTTGAGGGGTATATGGTGCGGCATATTGATGCTTGATCCCCTCATCACTAAGAAACTCATCCAAGGTGTAATTCTTGAACTCGGTGCCGTTTTCACTTTGAATCATCAAGATCTTTGCATCATGTTGTCGTTGAGCTTGATTTTCAAAGTTGATGACGGTTTGTTAGGTCTCACTCTTCCTCTTGAAGAAGTATACCCAAGTGTATCTTGAAGAATCATCTACAATCACCAAGCAATAGTTTCTTCCCCCCAATACTATCAAAGGATGGAGGCCCAAAGAGATCTATGTGAAGGATCTCTAAAGGTCTCGACGAGTAGATGATAGTCGTGAGAGGGTTAGCCTTCTCATGTAAATTTCCTTTGATACAAGCACTGCAAGCACGATCTTTGGCAAAACTAACATTTGCTAGTCCACAGACATGGTTGATGACCCACAAGTGTAGGGGATCTATCCTAGTCCTTTCGATAAGTAAGAGTGCCGAACACAATGAGGAGCAAAAGGAAATGATAGGCAGTTTTCAGTAAGGTATTCTCTGCAAGCACTGAAATTATCGGTAACAGATAGTTTTGTGATAGGGTAATTGGTAACAAGTAACAAAAGGTAAACGTAAATGAGGTGCAGCAATATGTCCCAATCATCTACTTACTACTTCCCAATGCCTTCCTCTAGGCCCAAACAATGGTGAAGTGTCATGTAATCGACGTTCACATGACACCACTAGAGGAAAGACAACATACATCTCATCAAAATATCGAACGAATACCAAATTCACATGACTACTTATAGCAAGACTTCTCCCATGTCCTCAGGAACAAACGTAAGTACTCACAAAGCATATTCATGTTCATAATCAGAGGGGTATTAATATGCATAATGTATCTGAACATATGATATTCCACCAAGTAAACCAACTAGAATCAACTACAAGGAGTACTCAACACTACTAGCAACCCACAGGTTCCAATATGAGGTTTTGATACAAAGATTGGATACAAGAGATGAACTAGGGTTTGAGAGGAGATGGTGCTGGTGAAGATGTTGATGAAGATAACCCTCCCCAAGATGGGAGAGTTGTTGGTGATGACGATGATGACGATTTCCCCCTCCCGGAGAGAAGTTTCTCCGGCAGAACAGCTCCGCCGGAGCCCTAGATTGGTTCCACCTCGAGACGGCGGCGCTTCGTCCCCAAACCGTCCTTATGAGTTTTTCCAGGTCAAAACACCTCATATAACAGAAGATGGGCATCGGGGGGCTGCCAGGTGGCCCACGAGGCAGGGGGCGCGCCTAGGGGGGCACGCCCCCACCCTCGTGGACGATGGGTGGCCCCCTCCTGTACTTCTTTCGCCATATATTTTTTATATTTTCTGAAACAGAGTTTCGTGGAGTTTCAGGGCTTTTTGAATTGTGCAGAATAGGTCTCCAATGTTTGCTCCTTTTCCAGCCCAGAATTCCAGCTGCCGGCATTCTTCCTCTTCATGTAAACCTTGTAAAATAAGAGAGAATGTGCATAAGTATTGTGACATAATGTGTAATAACAACCCATAGTGCAATAAATATCAACATAAAAGCATGATGCAAAATGGACGTATCAACTCCCCCAAGCTTAGACCTCGCTTGTCCTCAAGCGGAAGCCTGTATAGAAAAATATGTCCACATCTTTAGAGATAGAGGTGTCAATAAAATAAAATACATACATGGGGGCATCATGATCATTCTTATAACAACAACATATATATATTGTCATATTTATGCTAAACTAACAATCCATTCACAATGTCGAGTATGAATCAGAAACTTCATTGAAAACTTACAAACTATGATCTCGGTCATTGAAGCAATTGCAATTTATCATAACATCGGAAAGAGTCAATATAAGAGCTTTTCAGCAAGTCCACATACTCAAATATCATTTAGTCTTTCACAATTGCTAACACTCACACAATACTTATGGGTATGGAGTTTTAATTGGACACAGAGAAAGATAGGGGCTTATAGTATTGCCTCCCAACCTTTTACCTCTAGGGTAATGTCAACAATAATAGATCATGATAGCTTACATCCAAGTGGGTATATATGTGAGGATCTTTCCAACACAAGGTGCTTGCCAAACGATAAAATGTAAAAAGGAAAGGTGAAGATCACCATGACTCTTATAAGGTAAGAATAATAGATAGGCCCTTCGCAGAGTGAAGCAGAGGTTGTCATGTGCTTTTATGGTTGGATGTACAAAATCTTAGCGCAAAAGAACGTCACTTTATATTGCCACTTGTGATATGGACCTCTATTATGCAGTCTATCGCTTTTATTGCTTCCATATCACAAGATCGTATAAAGTTTATTTTCTCCACACAAATAGATCATACATATTTTAGAGAGTTGCAACAATGACAACTTACTTGAAGGATCTTACTCAATCCATAGGTAGGTATGGTGGACTCTCATGGAAAGACTGGTTTTAAGGATGTATGAAAGCATAAGTAGTATCTCTACTTGGTGCAAGAAGTTTTTGCTAGCATGAGGGGGAAAGGCAAGCTCAACATGTTGGATGATCCATGACAATATACTTTATTTCGGATATAAGAAGACATAACCCATTACACTGTCTTCCTTGTCCAACATCAATTCTTTAGCATGTCATATTTTAATGAGCGCCCACAATCATAAAAGATGTCCAAGATAGTATATTTGTATGTGAAAACCTCTCTTTCCTTCTTACTTCCTATTAATTACAACGATGACCAAAACTATGTTTGTCAACTCTCAACAACTTTTATTCATCATACTCTTTATATGTGAAGTCATTACTATCCATAAGATCAATATGATCTCTTTGATACTTTTTATATTTTCTTTGGTCCTCTCATGATCATAGTGAGATAATCAAGCCCTTGACTCAAAACTAGTCTTTATTATATATAGCTCACGGACTCGATTACAAAGATAAAGATCATAAAGCAAAGCTCACAACTAGATCATACTAAACTTTATTCTACTAGATCAAGATATTACCAAAAGGATCGAACTAAGAAAAACGGTAAAGATAGCAGTGTGATGGTGATACGATACCGGGACACCTCCCCAAGCTTGGCAGTTACCAAGGGGAGTGCTCAAACCCATGTGATTATGTCTCGTTCTTCGGAGGTGGTGATGATGGAATTGTTGATGATGTAGGCTTGCCGTCCATCTTCCAAGGCATGGGCTCACCATCGTAGAAGGATGATCGAGTCTCCGGGATCCTTAAATCTGCAGCCAAACTCATCTTCTTGAATCTATATTCATACTCACAGTTTTGGTTTTGCAAGTCATAGATCTGGGCTTGAAGGTGCTCGATTTTCTTGTGGAGCTTGAAGATGGCCTCCCCAATGGTCATGGCGTCCAGCTTGTGGTTGTTGGTGAACTCTGTGATCATCATATGGTTGGCGTTGAGTCCTCTTTCCACCATACATTGGCACTTGAAAACTTGTTGCTCCATGTCTTCGAGTCTTATCTCCATGCTTCCAGTCCTCCTTTGTCCCTCAACATCGCGGATGTGCAGCACCCCCTCACGCACCTCGATGGTTTGAGGGTGTTGCAGCACCTCCACGAGGTAGGGGTTGATGACCTTCTCGAAGAACTTGTCCTTGGGGGGTGATTGAAGACGTCATGGTGATCTAGATCTGTCAGAACCACACCTCGAAACAAAAGCATAATATTTTCACGTGGTGCGGTAGTCAAAACCTTCGGGATATTATATAGTGAATTTTTATCGACCAAAAGAAGTAACGTGCAAGAAAACGGAGTCCGGGAGGCACACGAGGTGCCCACGAGGTAGGGGGGCGCGCCCTCCACCCTCGTGGATGCTTCGTGTCCTTCCCGGACTGCTTCTTATTTTTCTATTTTTCTAAATATTCCAAAACGGAGAAAAATTGCCATTAGAACTGTTTTAGAGTCGGTTTACTTACTGTACCACATACCTCTTGCTTTTCTGAGTCTGAATCGTTCTGGAAAGTGTCCCTTATGTATTCCTCTGGGGTTACGGTTTCAATAACATTGGTTTCAACATTTATGGGATTACTTGAGATATAATGTTTGATTCTTTGACCGTTCACCACCTTCGGATTTGTGCCTTCGAAGTTGTTGATTTTTATGGCACCAGATTGATAGACCTCCTCGATAACGTAAGGACCTTCCCATTTAGAGAGAAGTTTTCCTGCAAAAAATCTTAAATGAGAGTTGTATAGCAAGACATAATCACCTATGTTAAACTCGCGTTTTTTGTATCCTTTTGTCATGCCATCTTTTAACATTTTCTTTAAACAGTTTGGCATTTTCATAGGATTGGGCTCTCCATTCATCAAGCGAGCTGATGTCAGAAAGCCTCTTCTCACCGGCAAGTTTGAAATCATAATTGAGCTCTTTAATAGCCCAATATGCCTTATGTTCTAGTTCGAGAGGTAAGTGACATGCTTTTCCATAAACCATTTTATATGGAGGCATACCCATAGGATTTTTGTATGCAGTTATATAGGCCCATAATGCATCATCAAGTTTCTTGGACCAATTCTTTCTAGACCTATTAACGGTCTTTTGCAAAATTAATTTGAGCTCTCTGTTACTTATGTTGGGGAACGTAGTATTTTAAAATTTTCCTACGATCACGCAAGATCTATGTACCAGATTCATAGCAACGAGAGGGGAGAGTGTGTCTACGTACCCTCGTAGACCGGGAGCGGAAGCGTCAAGTGACGCGGTTGATGTAGTCAAACTTCTTCGCGATCCAACCAATCAAGCACCGAACGTACGACACCTCCACGTTCAGCACACGTTCAGCTTGATGACGTCCCATGAGCTGTTGATCCAGTTGAGTTTCACGGGAGAGTTTCGTCAGCACGACGGCGTGGTGACGGATATGATGTATCTACCGGCGCAGGGCTTCGCCTAAGCACTGCAACGGTATGACCGAGGTGTGTTTCTATGGAGGGGGGCACCGCACACGGCTAAAACAATTCAACTTGTGTGTCTTTGGGTGCCCCCCTGCCCCCGTATATAAAGGAGCAAGGGGGGAGGCCAGCCGGCCCCTTGTGGCGCGCCTAGGAGGTGCAATCCTACTAGGAATAGGATTGCAATCCTATTCCTAGTAGGAACTACCAAAAGGGAGAAGGGGGAAAGGAAGGAGAGGGAGAAGGAGAAGGAAAGGGGCGCCCCCCCTCCTTGTCCAATTCGGACCAAGGGGTGGGGGGCGTGCGGCCCAGCCCTGGCCCTCCTTCTCTCTTTCTCCTACGGCCCATTAAGGCCCATAGCTTCCCCAGGGGTTCCGGTAACCCCCCCGGTACTCCGGTAATTTCCGAAACTTTTACGGAACACTTCCCTTGTCCGAATATAGTCATCCAATATATCAATCTTTATGTCTCGGACATTCCGATACTCCTCGTCACGTCCGTGATCTTATCCAGGACTCCAAACTACCTTCGGTACATCAAAACTCATAAACTTATAATACCGATCGTCATCAAACATTAAGCGTGCGGACCCTACGGGTTCGAGAACTATGTAGACATGACCGAGAATCATATCTGGTCAATAACCAATAGCAGAACCTGGATGCTCATATTGGCTCCTACATATTCTACGAAGATCTTTATCGGTCAAACCGCATAACAACATACGTTGTTCCTTTTGTCATCGGTATGTTACTTGCCCGAGATTCGATCGTCGGTATCTCTATACCTAGTATAATCTCGTTACCGGCAAGTCTCTTTACTCGTTCCGTAATAGATAATCTCTTCACTAACTCATTAGTCTTTTGCTTGCAAGGCTTATTATGATGTGCATTACCGAGAGGGCCCAGAGATACCTCTCCGACACTCGGAGTGACAAATCCTAGTCTTGATCTATGCCAACACCACGAACACTTTCAGAGACACCTGTAGAGCATCTTTATGATCACCCAGTTACGTTGTGACGTTTGATAGCACACAAGGTGTTCCTCCGGTATTCGGGAGTTGCATAATCTCATAGTCATAAGAACATGTATAAGTCATGAAGAAAGCAATAGCAGTAAAACTAAACGATCATAGTGCTATGCTAACGGATGGGTCTAGTCCATCACATCATTCTCCTAATGATGTGATCCCGTTGATCAAATGACAACTCATGACTATGGTTAGGAAACATAACCATCTTTGATCAATGAACTAGTCTAGTAGAGGCATACTAGGGACACTCTGTTTTGTCTATGTATTCACACATGTACTAAGTTTCTGGTTAATACAATTCTAGCTTGAATAATAAACATTTATCATGATATAAGGAAATATAAATAACAACTTTATTATTGCCTCTAGAGCATATTTCCTTCAGTCTCCCACTTGCACTAGAGTCAATAATCTAGCTCACATCGCCATGTGATTTAATACCGATAGTTCACATCGTTATGTGAATAACACCCATAGTTCACATCGCCATGTGACCAACACCCAAAGTGTTTACTAGAGTCAATAATCTAGTTCACATCGCTTTGTGATTAATACCCAAGAGTAATAAGGTGTGATCATGTTTTGCTTGTGAGAGAAGTTTAGTCAACGGGTCTGTCACATTCAGATCCGTATGTATTTCGCAAATTTCTATGTCTACAATGCTCTTCATGGAGCTACTCTAGCTAATTGCTCCCACTTTCAATACGCATACAGATTGATACTTAGAGTCATCTGAATTTAGTGTCAAAGCTTGCATCGGCGTAACCCTTTACAACGAACTCTTTTATCTCCTCCATAATCGAGAAACATTTCTTAGTCATCCAGTTACTAAGGATAATTTTGACCGCTGTACAGTGATCTACTCCTGGATCACTATTGTACCTCCCTGTCAAACTCATGGCAAGGTACATAACATGTTTGGTACACAGCATGGCATACTTTATAGAACCTATGGCTGAGGCATAGGGAATGACTTTCATTCTCTCTATATTTTTCTGCCGTGGTCTGGCTTTGAGTCTTACTCAACTTCACACCTTATAAGTCAGGCAAGAACTCCTTCTTTGACTGATCCATTTTGAACTACTTCAAAATCTTATCAAGGTATGTACTCATCAAAAGTCTTATCAAGCGTCTTGATCTATCTCTATAGATCTTGATGCCCAATATGTAAGCAGCTTCACCAAGGTCTTTCTTTGAAAAACTCCTTTCAAACACTCCTTTATGCTTTCCAGAAAATTCTACATCATTTCCGATCGACAATATGTCATTCACATATACTTATCAGAAAGGTTGTAGTGCTCCCACTCACTTTCTTGTAAATACAGGCTTCACCGCAAGTCTGTATAAATCTATATGCTTTGATCAACTTATCAAAGCATATATTCCAACTCCGAGATGCTTGCACCAGTCCATAGATGGATCGCTGGAGCTTGCACATTTTGTTAGCACCTTTAGTATTGACAAAACCTTCTGGTTACATCATATACAATTCTTCTTTAATAAATCCATTAAAGAATGCAGTTTTGTTATCCATTTGCCAGATTTCATAAAATGCGGCAATTGCTAACATGATTCGGACAGACTTAAGCATCGCTGCGGGTGAGAAAGTCTCATCGTAGTCAACTCCTTGAACTTTGTCGAAAACCTTTCACAACAAGTCGAGCTTTGTTAACAGTAACATTACGTCAGCGTCAGTCTTCCTCTTGAAGATCCATTTATTTTCGATGGCTTGCCGATCATCGGGCAAGTCAACCAAAGTCCGCACTTTGTTCTCATACATGGATCCCATCTCAGATTTCATTGCCTCAAGCCATTTTGCGGAATCTGGGCTCATCATCGCTTCCTCATAGTTCGTAGGTTCATCATGGTCTAGTAACAGGATTTCCAGAACTGGGTTGCCGTACCACTCTGGTGCGGAACGAACTCTGGTTGATCTACGAAGTTCAGCAGAACTTGAGCTGAAGTTTCATGATCATCATCATTAGCTTCCTCACTAATTGGTGTAGGAATCACTGGAACTAGTTTCTGTGATGTACTACCTTCCAATTCGGGAGAAGGTACAATTACCTCATCAAGTTCTACTTTCCTCCCACTCACTTCTTTCGAGAGAAACTCCTTCTCTAGAAAGGATCCATTCTTAGCAGCGAATATCTTGCTTTTGGATCTGTGATAGAAGGTGTACCCAACAGTCTCCTTTGGGTATCCTATGAAGACACATTTCTCCGACTTGGGTTCGAGCTTATCAGGTTGAAGCTTTTTCACATAAGCATCGCAGCCCCAAACTTTAAGAAACGACAACTTTGGTTTCTTGCCAAACCACAGTTCATAAGGCGTCGTCTCAACGGATTTACATGTTGCCCTATTTACCGTGAATGCAGCTGTCTCTAATGCATAACCCAAAATGATAGTGGTAAATCGGTAAGAGACATCATAGACCACACCATATCTAATAAAGTACGATTGTGATGTTCGGACACACCATTACGCTGTGGTGTTCCGGGTGGCGTGCATTGTGAGACTTATTCCACATTGTTTTAAATGAAGGCCAAACTCGTAACTTCAAATATTCTCCACCGTGATCGGATCGTGGAAACTTTTATTTTCTTGTTACGATGATTCTCTACTTCACTCTGAAATTTCTTTGAACTTTTCAAATGTATCAGATTTGTGTTTCATCAAGTAGATATATCCATATCTTCTCAAATCATCTGTGAAGGTCAGAAAATAATAATACCCGCCGCGAGCCTCAACACTCATTGGTCTGCATACATCAGTATGTATGATTTCCAACAAGTCAATTGCTCGCTCCATTGTTTCGGAGAACGGAGTTTTAGTCATCTTGCCCATGAGGCATGGTTCGCAAGCACCAAGTGATTCATAATCAAGTGATTCCAAAAGTCCATCGCTATGGAGTTTCTTCATGCGCTTTACACCATTATGACCTAAACGGCAGTGCCACAAATAAGTTGCACTATCATTATTAACCTTGCATCTTTTGGCTTCAATATTATGAATATGTGTATTACTACGATCGAGATCCAACAAACTATTTTCATTGGGTGTATGACCATCGAAGGTTTTATTCATGTAAACAGAATAACAGTTATTCTATGACTTTAAATGAATAACCGTATTGCAACAAATATGATCAAATCATATTCATGCTCAACGCAAATGCCAAATAACATTTATTTAGGTTTTACACTAATCCCGAAAGTATAGGGAGTGTGCGATGATGATCATATCAATCTTGGAACCACTTCGAACACACATCGTCACTTCACCTTTAACTAGTCTATGTTCATTCTGCAACTCCCGTTCCGAGTTACTCATTTTAGCAACTGAACCGGTATCAAATACCCAGGGGTTTCTATGAACACTAGTAAAGTACACATCAATAATCTGTATATCAAATATACCTTTGTTTACTTTGCCATCCTTCTTATCCACCAAGTATCTAGGGCAGTTCCACTTCTAGTGACCATTTCCTTTGCAGTAGAAGCACTTAGTTTCAGGCTTGAGTTTAGCATTGGGTTTCTTCACGGGAGTGACAACTTGCTTGTCGTTCTTCTTGAAGTTCCCCTTCTATCCCTTTGCCCTTTACTTGAAACAAGTGGTCTGGTTAACCATCAACACTTGATGCTCTTTCTTGATTTCTACCTTCGCCGATTTCAGCATCGCGAAGAGCTCGGGAACTACTTTCGTCATCCCTTGCATATTATAGTTCATCACGAAGTTCTACTAACTTGGTGATAGTGTCTAGAGAACTTTGTCAATTACTATCTTATCTGGAAGATTAACTCCCACTTGATTCAAGCAATTGTAGTACCTAGAAAATCTGAGCACATGCTCACTGGTTGAGCTATTCTCCTCCATCTTGTAGGCAAAGTACTGTCAGAGGTCTTATACCTCTCGACACGGGCATGAGTATGAAATACTAATTTCAACTCTTGGAACATCTCATATGCTCCGTGGCGTTTCAAAACATTTTTGAAGTCCCGGTTATAAGCCGTAAAGCATGGTGCACTAAACTATCAAGTAGTCGTCATATCGAGCTTTTCTCAAAACGTTCATAACGTTTGCATCTGCTCCTGCAATAGGTCTGTCACCTAGCGGTGCATCAAGGACATAATACTTCTATGCATCAATGAGGATAATCCTCAGATCACGGACCTAGTCCGCATCATTGCTACTAACATCTTTCAACTTAGTTTTCTCTAGGAACATAAAAAAATAAACGGGGAGCAACATCACGAGCTATTGGTCTACAACATAGATATGCTAATACTACCAGGACTAAGTTCATGATAAATTAAAGTTCAATTAATCATATTACTTGAAGAACTCCCACTTAGATAGACATCCCTCTGGTCATCTAAATGATCACGTGATCCAAATCAACTAAACCATGTCCGATCATCACGTGAGATGGAGTAGCTTTCAATGGTGAACATCTTATGTTGATCATATCTACTATATGATTCACGCTCGACCTTTCGGTATCCAGTGTTCCGAGGCCATATCTGCATATGCTAGGCTCGTCAAGTTTAACCCGAGTATTCTGCGTGTGCAAAACTGGCTTACACTCGTTGTATTTGAACGTAGAGCTTATCACACCCGATCATCACGTGGTGTCTCGGCATGACGAACTTTCGCAACGGTGCATACTCAGGGAGAACACTTATACCTTGAAATTTTGTAAGGGATCATCTTATAATGCTACCGTTGTACTAAGCAAAATAAGAAGCATGATAAGATAAACATCACATGTAATCAAAATACGTGACATGATATGGCCATCATCATCTTGTGCTTTTGATCTCCATATCCAAAGCACCGTCATGATCACCTTCGTCACCAGCGCGACACCTTGATCTCCATCGTAGCATCGTTGTCGTCTCGCCAACTATTGCTTCCATGACTATCGCTACCGCTTAGTGATAAGGTAAAGCAATCACATGGCGATTGCATTTCATACAATAAAGCGACAACCATATGGCTCCTGCCAGTTGCCGTTAACATTACAAAACATTATCATCTCATACAAAACCGTATATCTCATAATGTCTTGACCATATCACATCACAACATGCCCTGCAAAAACAAGTTAGACGTCCTCTACTTTGTTGTTGCAAGTTTTACGTGGTTGCTACAGGCTTAGCAAGAACCGTTCTTACCTACACATACAAAAACCACAACGATGTTTCGTCAAGTATGTGCTGTTTTAACCTTCACAAGGACCGGGCATAGCCACACTTGATTCAGCTAAAGTGAGAGAGACAGACACCCGCCAGTCACCTTTAAGCAACGAGTGCTCATAACGGTGAAACCAGTCTCGCGTAAGCGTACGCGTAATGTCGGTCCGGGCCGCTTCATCTCACCATACCGCCAAAGCAAAGTCTGACATGCTGGTAAGCAGTATGACTAGTATCGCCCACAACACATTGTGTTCTACTTGTGCATATCATCTATGCATAGACCTGGCTCATGATGCCACTGTTGGGGAAGGTAGTATTTTAAAATTTTCCTACGATCACGCAAGATCTATCTACCAGATGCATAGCAACGAGAGGGGAGAGTGTGTCTACGTACCCTCGTAGACCGGGAGCGGAAGCGTCAAGTGACGCGGTTGATGTAGTCGAACTTCTTCGCGATCCAACCGATCAAGCACCGAACGTACGGCACCTCCGTATTCAGCACACGTTCAACTTGATGACGTCCCACGAGCTCTTGATCAAGTTGAGTTTCACGAGAGAGTTTCGTCAGCACGACGGCGTGGTGACGGATATGATGTATCTACCGGTGCAGGGCTTCGCCTAAGCACTGCAACGGTATGACCGAGGTGTGTTTCTGTGGAGGGGGGCACCGCACACGGCTAAAACAATTAAACTTGTGTGTCTTTGGGTGCCCCCTGCCCCCGTATATAAAGGAGCAAGGGGGAAGGCCGGCCGGCCCCTTGTGGCGTGCCTAGGAGGTGCAATCCTACTAGGAATAGGATTGCAATCCTATTCCTAGTAGGAACTACCAAAAGGGAGAAGGGGGAAAGGAAGGAGAGGGAGAAGGAGAAGGAAAGACACGCCGACCCCCTCCCTCCTTGTCCAATTTGGACCAAGGGGTGGGGGGCGCGCGGCCTAGCCCTGGCCCTCCTTCTCTCTTTCTCCTACGGCCCATTAATGCCCATAGCTTCACCAAGGGTTCCGGTAACCCCCCGGTACTCCGGTAAATTCCGAAACTTTTACGGAACACTTCCGTTGTCCGAATATAGTCATCCAATATATCAATCTTTACGTCAGACATTCCGAGACTCCTCGTCACGTCCGTGATCTCATCCGAGACTCCGAACTACCTTCGGTACATGAAAACTCATAAACTCATAATACCGATCGTCATCAAACGTTAAGCGTGCGGACCCTACGGGTTCGAGAACTATGTAGACATGACCGAGACTCATCTCCGGTCAATAACCAATAGCGGAACCTGGATGCTCATATTGGCTCCTACATATTCTACGAAGATCTTTATCGGTCAAACCGCATAACAACATACGTTGTTCCTTTTGTCATCGGTATGTTACTTGCCCGAGATTCGATCGTCAGTATCTCTATACCTAGTTCAATCTCGTTACCGGCAAGTCTCTTTACTCGTTCCATAATACATCATCTCTTCACTAACTCATTAGTCTTTTGCTTGCAAGGCTTATTATGATGTGCATTACTGAGAGGGCCCAGAGATACCTCTCCGACACTCGGAGTGACAAATCCTAGTCTTGATCTATGCCAACAGCATGAACACTTTCGGAGACACCTGTAGAGCATCTGTATGATCACCCAGTTACGTTGTGACGTTTGATAGCACACAAGGTGTTCCTCTGGTATTCGGGAGTCGCATAATCTCATAGTCATAGGAACATGTATAAGTTATGAAGAAAGCAATAGCAGTAAAACTAAACGATCATAGTGCTATGCTGACGGATGGGTCTAGTCCATCACATCATTCTCCTAATGATGTGATCCCGTTGATCAAATGACAACTCATGTCTATGGTTAGGAAACATAACCATCTTTGATCAATGAGCTAGTCTAGTAGAGGCATACTAGGGACACTCTGTTTTGTCTATGTATTCACACATGTACTAAGTTTCCGGTTAATACAATTCTAGCATGAATAATAAACATTTATCATGATATAAGGAAATATAAATAACAACTTTATTATTGCCCCTAGGGCATATTTCCTTCAACTTAGTTCTACTTGACCACTTGACTGTGGGTGGTATGGGGATGCAATTCTATGATTAACATCATACTTAGCAAGCATTTTGCGGAAAGCACCATGAATAAAATGTGAAACACCATCAGTCATTAGGTATCTAGGGACTCCAAACCTCGGAAAAATAACTTCTCTAAGCATCTTAATGGAGGTGTTGTGATCAGCACTACTAGTTGGAATAGCTTCTACCCACTTAGTAACGTAATCAACAACAACTAAAATATGTGTATACCCATTAGAGGAAGGAAACGGTACCATATAATCTAAGCCCCAAACATCAAATGGTTCAATAGTAAGTGAATAATTCATAGGAATTTCTTGACGTCTGCTAATATTACCAATTCTTTGACATTCATCACAAGACAAGACCAACTTACGGGCATCCTTGAAGAGAGTAGGCCAATAAAAACCAGATTGTAGTACCTTATGTGCAATTCTATCTCCAGCATGGTGTCCTCCATAAGCCTCGGAGTGACACTTGCGTAGGATCTGTTCTTGTTCATGCTCAGGTACACAACATCTAATAATACCATCTACTCCTTCTTTATAGAGGTGTGGGTCATCCCAGAAGTAATGTCTTAAATCATAGAAGAACTTTTTCTTTTGCTGGTATGTGAAACTAGGTGGTATAAACTTAGCAAAAATGTAATTAGCATAATCAGCATACCAAGGAGCAGTACAAGAGGCATTTATGACAGCTAATTGTTCATCAGGAAAGCTATCATCAATAGGTAGTAGGTCATCAAGAATATTCTTTAACCTAGACAAGTTGTCTGCAACGGGGTTCTCAGCTCCCTTTCTATCAGTAATATGCAAATCAAATTCTTGTAGCAGGAGAACACATCTAATAAGTCTAGGTTTAGCATCTTCCTTTTCCATAAGGTATTTGATAGCAGCATGATCAGTGTGAATAGTTACTTTAGAATCAACAATATAAGGTCTAAACTTATCACAAGCAAATACAACTCTTAAAAATTCTTTCTCAGTAGTAGCATAATTTCTCTGGGCACTGTCTAGAGTTTTACTAGCATATTGGATAACATTCAATTTCTTATCAACTCTTTGTCCTAGAACAGCACCTACAACATAATCACTAGCATCGCACATAATTTCAAAGGGTAAATTCCAGTCAGGAGGCTGGACAATAGGTGCAGAGATCAATGCCTTCTTAAGTATTTCAAATGCTTCTACGCAATCATTATCAAAGACAAAACATATATCTTTTTGTAAGAGATTAGTCAGAGGCCTAGAGATTTTTGAGAAGTCCTTAATGAACCTCCTATAAAACCCGACATGACGAAGGAAACTTCTTATACCTTTGATGTCCTTGGGACACGTCATCTTTACAATAGCATCAACTTTAGCTTTATCAACTTCAATACCTCCAAGACAACGCCTTCATTAACCATAAAGTGGCACTTTTCCCAATTCAAGACAAGATTAGTTTCTTCACATCTCAGCAAAACTCGATCAAGGTTGCTTAAGCAATCATCAAAAGAAGTTCCATAAACAGAAAAATCATCCATGAAAACCTCAACAATCTTTTCACAAAAGTCAGAGAATATAGCCATCATGCATCTTTGAAAGGTAGCAGGTGCATTACATAAACCAAAAGGCATACGTCTATAAGCAAATGTACCAAAGGGACAAGTCAAAGTGGTCTTTTCTTGATCCTCTTTTGACACAGGTATTTGAGAGAAACCAGAATAGTCATCTAGAAAGCAAAAATGAGTATGTTTAGATAACCTTTCTAGCATTTGATCAATAAAAGGTAAAGGGTAATTATCATTCTTAGTAGCTTTATTTAATTTGCGGAAATCAATTACCATCCTATAATCTGTAACAATTCTTTATGGGATCAATTCATCTTTATCATTAGGAACAACAGTAATACCTCCCTTCTTAGGGACACAATGGACATGGCTTACCCACTAACTATTAGTGACTGTATAAATTATACCTGCCTCTAGGAGCTTTAGTATTTCCTTCCTTACCACTTCTTTCATCTTAGGATTTAACCGTCGTTGGTGATCAATAACCGATTTAGCGTCCTTTTCCAATTTTATCTTGTGTTGGCATAGAGTGGGACTAATGCCCTTAAGATCATCAAGAGTATATCCAATAGCAGCACGGTGCTTCTTCAGAGTTTTCAATAATTTCCCTTCTTCTTGCTCTAAGAGGTTAGCACTAATAATAACATGATATATCTTCTTTTCATCAAGATAAACATACTTAAGAGTATCAGGTAATGGGTTGAGTTCAAACACGGGATCACCTTTGGGTGGAGGAGGATCCCCTAGAATTTCAACAGGCCAGTTGTGTTTCAATAAGGGTCCTTGTTTAAAGAATATTTCATCTATTTCCCTTCTCTCATTCATATACATATCATTTTCATGGTCTAGCAGATATTGTTCTAAGGGATCGTTAGGAGGTACATCAATAGAAGCAAGACCAATAATTTCATCCTTACTAGGCAATTCTTTATCATGGGGTTGTCTACGAAATTTAGCAAAGTTAAAATCATGAGACATATCCCCTAATCCAACAGTAACAATATATTTTTCGCAGTCTATCTTAGCGTTAACATTATTCAAGAAGGGTCTACCAAATACAATGGGGCAAAAATCATCTTGTGGGGAACCAAGAACAAGAAAATCAACATGGTATTTAACTTTCCCACACAAGACTTCAACATCTCTTACAATCCCAACTGGTGCAATATTGTCTCTATTGGCAAGCTTTATAGTAACATCAATACCTTCTAGCTCAGCAGGTGCAATACCGTGCATAATTTCTTCATATAAGGAAATGGGTATTACACTCGCACTAGCACCTACATCACATAAACCATGATAGCAATGATCTCCTATTTTAACGGAAATAACAGGCATGCCTACAACAGGTCTATGTTTATTCCTAGTATCGGGTCTGGCGATTCTAGCACCTTCCTCATGGAGGTAAATAACATGCCCATCTATATTATCGACCAAGAGATCCTTAACCATAGCAACACTAGGTTCAACTTTAATTTGCTCAGAGGGTGTAGGTGTTCTAGTATTACTCATATGAACCACAATTGAAGCTTTAGCATGATACTTTATTCTAACAGGGAAAGATGGTTTCTCAATATAGGCGGTAGGAACAATAGGATCAACATTATAAGTGATAGTCTTTTCTTCAACTTTAACAGGTTCAAGTACTTTTATTTTAACGGGAGGATGATATTTAAACCACTTCTCCTTAAGGTGATCAACATGAGTAGAAAATGATTCACAGAAAGAAGCTACTATCTCAGAGTCAAGTCCATATTTAGTGCTAAATTCACGGAAAACATCTGTATCCATAAAATATTTAACACACTCAAACTTAGGTGTTATACCTGACTCCTTACCTTCGTCGAGATCCCAATCTTCAGAGTTGCATTTAATTCTTTCAAATAAATACCATTTGAATTCAATAGTCTTCATGATAAAGGAACCAGTACAAGAAGTATCGAGCATGGAACGATTATTCAGAGAAAGCCGAGCATATTTTTTTTGGATAATCATTTCTCTTGAGAGCTCATGATTGGGGGCATGAATATAACATTGACTTAAGCCTCCCGCAAGCTTGAGCAATACTTTCTCCTTCGTGAGGCCAAAAATTGTATATATAATTACGATCACGATGAACCTGATGCATAGGATAGAACTTCTGATGAAATTCCAACTTCAATCGGTTGTAGTTCCATGATCCAATATCATCGCATAGCCTAAACCATGTCAATGCCTATCCCTTCAAAGATAAAGGGAAGACCTTCTTCTTGATCACATCCTTGAGCAAACCTACAAGCTTAAATAATCCACAAACTTCGTCCACATAGATTAGGTGCAAATCAGGAAGCAATGTTCCATCTCCTGTAAAGGGATTAGCTAGCAGTTTCTCTATCATACCCAAAGGAATTTCAAAGCAAACATTTTCACTAGGTCCAGTAGGTTGAGGAGAAACTCTTTTCTCTACTGGTCGGGGTGGAGATACCCCGAACAAGCCCCTCAAAGGATTGAGTTCCATAGTAACAAGTGATAGTAACTTTCAGCACACTATATAAGTTTTTCCTTACCAAATTCCACTTACCAAAGGCGCTTCACTCCCCGGCAACGGCGCCAGAAAAGAGTCTTAATGACCCACAAGTGTAGGGGATCTATCGTAGTCCTTTCGATAAGTAAGAGTGTCGAACCCAACGAGGATGAGAAGGAAATGATAGGCCGTTTTCAGTAAGGTATTCTCTGCAAGCACTGAAATTATCGATAACAGATAGTTGTGTGATAGGGTAATTGGTAACAAGTAACAAAAAGTAAAAGTAAATAAGGTGCAACAATATGGCCCAATCCTTTTTGTAGCAAAGGACAAGCCTGGACAAACTCTTATACGAAGGAAAGCGCTCCCGAGGGCACAAGGGAATTATCGTCAAGCTAGTTTTCATCACGCTCATATGATTCGCGTTCGTTACTTTGATAATTTGGTATGTGGGTGGACCGGTGCTTGGGTGTTGTCCTTACTTGTACAAGCATCCCACTCATGATTAACCTCTATTGCAAGCATCCGCAACTACAAAAGGAGTATTAAGGTAAACCTAACCATAGCATGAAACATATGGATCCAAATCATCCCCTTACGAAGCAACGCATAAACTAGGGTTTAAGCTTCTGTCACTCTAGCAACCCATCATCTACATACTACTTCCCAATGCCTCCCTCTAGGCCCAAACAATGGTGAAGTGTCATGTAATCGATGTTCACATGACACCACTAGAGGAAAGACAATATACATCTCATCAAAATATCGAACGAATACCAAATTCACATGACTACTTATAGCAAGACTTCTCCCATGTCCTCAGGAACAAACGTAACTACTCACAAAGCATATTCATGTTCATAATCAGAGGGGTATTAATATGCATAATGGATCTGAACATATGATCCTCCACCAAGTAAACCAACTAGCATCAACTATAAGAAGTAATCAACACTACAAGCAACCCACAGGTTCCAATCTGAGGTTTTGATACAAAGATTGGATACAAGAGATGAACTAGGGTTTGAGAGGAGATGGTGCTGGTGAAGATGTTGATGAAGATAACCCTCCCCAAGATGGGAGAGTTGTTGGTGATGACGATTTCCCCCTCCCGATGGGAAGTTTCCATGGCAGAACAGCTCCGCCGGAGCCCTAGATTGGTTCCGCCAAGGTTCCACCTCGAGACGGCGGCGCTTCGTCCCGAAAGCCTCCTTATGATTTTTTCCAGGTCATAACACCTCATATAGCAGAAGATAAGCATCGGGGGGCTACCAGGTGGCCCACGAGGCAGGGAGCGCGTCCTCCCACCCTCGTGGACGGTGGGTGGCCCCCCTCATGTACTTCTTTCGCGAGATATTTTTTATATTTTCTGAAACAAAGTTTCTTGGAGTTTCAGGGCTTTTTGAATTGTGCTGAATAGGTCTCCAATGTTTGCTCCTTTTCCGGCCCAGAATTCCAGCTGCCGGCATGCTCCCTCTTCATGTAAACCTTGTAAAATAAGAGAGAGAATGCATAAGTATTGTGACATAATGTGTAATAATAGCCCATAGTGCAATAAATATCAACATAAAAGCATGATGCAAAATGGACGTATCAACTCCCCCAAGCTTAGACCTTGCTTGTCCTCAAGCGGAAGCCGCTATCGAAAAATATGTGCACATGTTTAGAGATAGAGGTGTCGATAAAATAAAATACGGACATGGGGGCATCATGATCATTCTTATAACAGCAACATATATATATTGTCATATGATTTCTTATGCTAAACTAACAATCCATTCACAATGTCGAGTATGAATCAGAAACTTCATTGAAAACTAACACCTCATATAGCAGAAGATGGGCATCG
>LR738714.1:441723081-441801845 GCA_902687465.1 Secale cereale
GCGGCAACAGCGGTCGGCAACAGCTATTGACGGGCAGCGGTGGCAGAGCGTGTGGTGGGTGTTGCACGCACACCCAACAGGGATGCCGCGTGCACTACACTACGTCAGGGACTGCGCCACCGTCGCGGTGTAGCCTCCCAGCTGGAGCTTTCCTCTGACGACGGTGGAGTGGCTGAGGGACAATGACGGAGCGATGCCAGTGGCAATTCTGGGAGAAGCAGACGAGATAAGCTACAGGGTTGGAGGGGAAAATGCGACGCATGACTCGCCGGTCGTGGGGGTTTATATAGCAGGCCGGTAAGCATTCGGATTTTGGGGGATTTCGCAGAGTTGGGCGGGAAGCTTGCGCAGCTATGCGCAGGAACCTGCACGGTTGCACGAGAATGAGCTCACCGATGATTCCTTGGTGCCACTTCGAGCCACCTCTTGGCCAAAAGAACGCCACTGCGCGCTGCTCAAGCTTGCGCTCCAAGCCGTCTGTGGCAGTGGGGTGACAAGACATGTGAGAGGAGGATGAAACAACACGTACACATACAGTTAATAAAAAACATTTATGATTTAATACCTACTACCCGTCCTTGTTTATAAGTCCCCTTTGTATTTTTGTGCCAAATTTTGATTAGAGATTTAACTAATAAAATACGAATGCATGTCACCAAAGATTATATCATTGGATTCATATTTGAACTTAGTTTCCAATTAAATTAATTTTATAACATGCATTAACATATTGTTAGTTAAATTTAAGGTCAAAATATGGCATAGAATATAAAGGGGACTAATAGACCTAGACGGAGGTAGTAGCACACGATCGCTCTCTACGCAGCGTCGCGAAGGATTGTTCGACCATCGTGTGATGTGGAACGAGACGTAGTTTGACATCATGCCGCCAGCTCGCAACTGCCGGCCAACTTGTAGGCGAACATTCCCTGCGTGTTCAATTGCTCTAGGCATGTGGTAGCTTGCTGTTGAGGCGACCGCGGCGCGCTCTACTCTTGCGTCCCTCCGCGTGCTCTACCCGCGTCCCTTCACATGCGCTACTAGTGTTTGGGGCTGCGCATGATCACGTACGTTCGTGTTGACATTATGCATACGGTTGCGCCGGGCGCGGCGCCACGATGCAGTTGCCCGCTGCAAAACTTGCCATGCAGACGTGCCGAGAATCCAAGCCGCCCGGACCCTATTTATTCCCACGGCCATTTACCTTCATATAATGCGCCACACGACACAATAAGCACACCTACGATGCCACATACACAGAAAACATCCAGCGGTTCCAATGTGCTCCCCGTGGCTCCAATCGCGCTTCCAACGGCCGACGACGACAACGGGTGGCAGTTCACCACGCATCACATAGTGGACACCCACGTGAGGGGGAAGGACCTCTCGGTGGTGTGCATGAACGAGCCGGTCTGGGTGGAGAGCTCCATCCAAACTATGGAACAGTGGCTTGCTGAGGACAAGTACCAAATGGTCGGCTTCGACCTCGAGTTCACCAGCGGCCGTGCCGGGCAAGATCAGAAGGTTGTCATCACCCAGTTGTGTGTGCGACATGACATCCTCGTCTACCACTACCACCTAGCGACAAGGCCTTGCGATAGTTTCGCCAAGTTTATCAATAGCCACGACTACAATTTCGCTACGGTGGACACCGCCAACGATCTAAAAGCGCTCTATGTTTCGGGCTTGGCCTGCCAGAATCTTGTCAACATCCGTCACCACTACAAGGTCTGGGGCAGCACCAAGAACCAACAGAACTCCCTGGTTGGCCTCGCCTTGGCCATCAGCGACCCCTACTACATGAAGATGAAGGATGAGAGCAAGAAGGACAGAAACGTCCAGCACAATGTCTGGGATCAGAGACTGGATGAAGAACATGTCAAGTACGTGGCCAAGGACGCGTACGCAAGTTACGAGATGTATAGGTGGATCGTTGACAGGAGGAAATGTCTTCGTCCTGCCCTAGACGAGGGATCGAGCCACAGAGCAGTGGCTGACTAGATGACCATTTCTCCTAGTTTAGAATGCATGAAATTGTTTATTAAGGTGTGTGCGAAAGATTTGTATAGTCACTTATGTAATTGGATGTTTATTTTAGTTATATATATGTGTGTGTTGTTCTTCTGTAGATAGAGCAAGACACACGGCTCATTAGCAGCAATTGTATGTGTTATTATCGGTTTTCGCACACATTTCTGATCACAGACCTATTTGTCATGTATCACAGATATCTTATTCAGTTGAAATATTTTTGTTGTCTTGGCTCATCGCAAACAGTTCATCCGAGTGAACTGTATGCCTCCATCGCACACACCTTGATCTGGTTGACTGTTTCTTTTGTGTTGTCTAGTCACAGACAGTTCATCCGAATGAATTGTATGCCGTATATCGCGCACACACACACACACACACCCTCATCTGGCTGACCATTTCTGTTGTTCTGGCTCATTGCAAACAGTTCGTATGGATTAACCGTATGCCAGACATCGCACACAGAGCTTTGATATGAATCGTGTTTGATGTCTGCGCCATCGCAAACATTTCATATCATTTTTGATGGTTTTCTTACACCACCGTCTACGATTAATGCATCGTACACAGTTTCGTTGAAGGGTCTCTGATTGTACTGTCGCGTTTGGACCATCCTGCAGTAGTGTATATGGAGTGTCGGTCAGTCTGGTCATTTGGGACGGATATGGGAGCCTAGTTGAGTGGTGTTTTTCCATCCGAACACTAACTGAGCAGCCCAGCTGGACGTTTGGGTCATGTATGAGGTCCGGTTGTAGATGATGCGAGGACCTTTATTTGCAGTCTTTGGTACATCTTAACTTCTATTTATAGCTAGACCACATTAGAAAACATTATATAAGATTTAACATTTTACTCATAGCTATAAGACTCAAGAAAACAATAACTAAAACTAAGAAGACGAACAAATACTAACTAGATTGGAAGTATGTTTAATTTCATTGAACCTAGCCAATTAAAGAATATTTTTCCACATGATGAGCGTTCATTGTCTTGAGATATTGAATGAAATGAGGCATTTTATAAAATTTGTGCATGACCCCAAACACAACATCACTCACTTGTCGTGTTTTTTGCAAATCCAAGACAAAGTTCATAGAGATATCCTTCCACTGGGCAACAGGAACAAGCAAAGGCATGTACTCCCTCGGATCCATTTTAGTCTGCGTATAACTTTTTACCAAAAAATCTGCAATGCTCTGCGCATTGTGATCTTTTGCCAATTGTTTCATGTTATACCTTTACCCTTCCACTTCATTCATGACTCTCACATGCAGAGAGAGCCAACCGCACGCAAGCCCACGTGGGTGAGAGAACAAGGAGACATGACGAGGAACCAATGGGATGCATGTGCTTTTACAATTGCTAGCTCATCTTGTCATGCATGGAGGGGCAATTTTATCTACAAGTCATGCAGTACAACATGTCTTGGTATGCGGGCCAGCTCCTACGCGCAAACTAAAAATAATCGAAGGGAGTATAACCTTGTGTTCTGGACTCGCCCTTTGCAAAATTGACATATGATTGGACAAATATTCTACCATTTCTATTTAGTTGTGGCCAATATTAATGCGCCTCCAAGTAGCGACAGTCTTCTTACGTCCAACATGACCAGTAAGATCACTTGAATGGAGCTAACTAATCAGTTTGACACATAGATAACTTGTTGGGGTGCAACAACGATCATTTTTGAAGAAGCCAAGAGACATTCATGACCACTAAAAGCATCGGCTACTCGATTGGTTGCTCTAGATTTAAGCATGGTGAGATAGTTAAACCTATTCATATATGTTGCCCATTGTCATAGCATTCCATCAAAATCCTTTCTAAAATGCTTCAAGGATTGATGGTCAGTATAAACGATGAACTCTTTAGGTGGCAAATGGATTTCCAAAGTTTTAAAAGCCCGAAAAATGTATACAATTCTTGCTAGTAAGTACTCTACTTTTGCCTAGCTTCACTTAACTTCTCATTCAGGAAAGCAATGGGCTTATTTTTTTATATAGAACAATTTCAATGCCTGCTCCATTTGGATCAGACTCCAATTGAATAGTCTTGTTGAATTGGGTAACACCAATACACGTGCTTGTGATAATTTTTGCTTGGTCTCATTGAAACTAGTTTTGTAATGCCCAGGATGGGACTATATCTCCTACGTGTCGAGGCACGACTTAGAGACATAACCCCATGCTGGAATGATCGCAAGTCTGGTATCTTTGCACAACTCATGTAAAAGATGGGGATGGAAAACATAAAATAGTTGGCTTACACTCGCCACGTCACACAAATACAATACATGTCTCAATCATCATTCAATAAAACATCATAGCCCTCTAAGGGTAAAAATCCAAATGACAAGATACCAAACATAATTTAAATCCACAGGTCGGATCGGATCCTAGTAGAAGTCTCCACTACTGATCATCAGGATAACGAACATAGTATCGACTACGCTCCTCGTCATACTCCCAGTCTAGCTCGGTGCCATCACCTGGATAGCTCACCACTGGACCTGCATCTGGTGTGGTGAAGTAACTGTGAGCCACAGAGGACTCAGCAATCCCGTTCCCGGGTAACAAGACTATTTAAACCTTGGGAGAGGATAAGGCTGAAGAAAACAATAAGTGTCTGCAGCAGCAACTAGCACTAGCTTACGTGAAAGAGTGCGAGAAGAGAAGAGCCTCGGTCGAGAGATGATCACGAAGTGATCCTAGCTAAATATCAACAAACATAACCCCACCGTGTTCAACTCCCGAATCCCTATTCGGAAATTGACAGTCACGATACACACGCTGGTAGTGTATTAGAACAATGTGTCAAGTTATCTACAACCGGATATTAACAAGCTCCCATCTGCCACATAACCGCGGGCACGGCATTCGAAAGTTCATAACCCTGCAGGGGTGTTCCAACTTGACCCATTACAAGCCCAGGATCCGCGGAGTCGCAACTCCAAAGTGGGAAGACCCGAGTATTCTCGGAATCCCGTGCTCAAGATACTCCGAACTAAGGTAAGGCTAATCCAGCAAATCCTCCCGGCGTGCCGACACCCTGATAGTAGCCGCGCGTATCTAGTCTCAGGCCACGTCCGGATGAGCAGTACGTACAGATACCGAAGATCCTAGCGAACTGGGTGGTATCAGCAAGTGGCTCTAGTTTGGACCAACACTCAAATCGAGCACTGGCCCAGGGGGGTTGAATTAATTAAGCCTCGGGTTAATTACTCCCTCGATAAGTTTTAGTTGTTTAGGCGAATAGTACCAATATTGGGACTTGCTGGAAAAGACTTAGCACTTAGCGGTTTATCGAGGGGGTCCCATACACCCCAACCGTGTTAGGAACGCATAATCAAGGAACATAACACCGGTTTAAACGTATCCTAACGGCATGAGTGGAACAAATCACCAAGCAAAAGGCTTATCCTTCCACCCTTGCCAATATATAGGTGATTTCATTTTAAGCATTTATATAGTGTGATATAACCCAACAAACTTCAACATGAAGCAAGCATCTTCGATCTTCACCTGCAACTAGCAATGCTATAAGAAGGGCTGAGCGAAGCGTACTTAGCCAAGCAACGGTTTGCATAGGTAGGGTGGTTAGACATGGACATGGTTACAAGTAGGAGGCAGACAAGAAAGACATGGTCATCGAGGCAAAGCTATAGAGCGATACACTAGCAATAGGCAAAGATAGTAATGGTATCCGGGTTTGGTCATCTTGCCTAAAGAGTAGTCGTTCGGATCGTAGTCCTCGTGCTCAACCTCGTTGGAAACCTCGTGCTCGTACTCGTACTCGGTCTCAGCTTACGGCTCTAAACAATACAATCACACAAGGCATGAATCAACAAGATGCAATGCGCACACCAAAATGATGGATGCATGATGGATGCACTAAGGGAGCACGGAAAATAGCACTCAAGCAAAAGCTTCAAAACAAGATAACAATAGGAGATTATGAATCTACACGGAAAATCAATCAAGTTTCATATAAGACTCGCTGAAAACGGAGCTACGGGCTAAAAGTTATGACCGAAACAAGAAATAGGCGAAAGCTGAAAATTACAGCAACATAGCAACTTCGGAGCACTAGAAAAATAAGCTACAGCACTCAAACACCATGGAAAAGAGCATAAACATAAACTAGACATATCCTACAGAAAATAAGTCCAAAGGTGCACCCCCAAAGGAGCCACAGATCAATAGCAACAAGCTTGGACATATTGAACTTGACAACAAAATTCTGACAGCTGAATTTTATTGAAACTTTGGAGCAAAAGTTAAACATGCTACAGCCAATTAAATAAGCATGTGAGAACATGAATGGAAAGCCAACAATATATACTACAAGGAACCATCAAGATCCACCCCAAAACTATCATGGTTTGTCCTAGAGCAGCAAGCAAACATGGCATCGGAACATTACAGATTCCAGACTTAGTGAAAAATCCACTAAGTGTTAAAACAGCAGTTTCATCATGGCATCTATAATAGCAAGTTTAAGTCACCTCGAAACTAAACATGGCAAGTGGTAAGCACCACATCAAAGTACGCATGATGGTGATTCCGAAACACACAAGCATGCATCATGGAGATAAACACAACGATTGCAACGAGCTCAACAAGATGGCATTTCATAACAAGTTAAATAACTAAACAGCCACATAGCACTTTGCAACGAAGATATACATGGCAAGAATAAATCTATCATGCACCTAACACAAGCAACATGTAGAGCATGGCAAGACGAACACGTGGACATGTTATTTGCATCATTCGGATAAACGAGCTAAAAGTTATCACTATGCAAAGGTGGTATAAAAACAACACATAGCAGCAGTTTATATCGGGATGCACTCTTGCAACAGAAAAATAAGCATCTAGATGACCACAAACATGCATGGCACAATGGAATGAATTGTAGTGCTAGTCACCACGAACGTCTGGACACCTCATATGCGCAAATCGGAGCAACACACACAAAGTTATCGCAGTTCTAAAAATGCATCAGACACAACAATTCTGGGACTTAGAGGAATAAAGAGGCAACCTCTCAGATCTAGATCTGGAAGAAGTCAACGGGCTGATGGGCTCCGGATCGGACCGGATCTGACGAAGTGGCGCGGCTGGGCCCTGGCGGATCTTCCCGCGCGGCGGCCCGAGAGGAGGTCCAGCCGGACCGGGCTTGGCGGCGGCCTACCAGGCGGCTGGGAGGGCCCAGGTGGCTGGCGGCTCGGGCTCGGCCACTGGGATGCGGCGGCCCACGCGCCGGATGAGGCGGTCGGCCCCGGCTCGGGTGGCTACGGCCCGATGGAGGGGAGGCGTGGCCCGCGAAGCGCCTGGAGGCCCGGCTCGCGAAGGAGGCCCAGGCGGCCTCGGGTCCAGGCGGGGAGGCGAGTGGAGCAGCGGCCTGCACGGCTGGACGGCGAAGTTGGCGAGGCGATGCTGGCGGCTGAGGAAGCAGCACGGGCGCGGGCCGCGGTCGGGCCAGCAAGGCGGCTGGCCTGCGCGGATCTGGGCCGCCTAGGGTTCGGCTGCCATGGCCCAGAGGAGAGGCCCAGGCGGCGCTACGGTCGGATCGACCGATGCGTCGAAGCAGCGGTGGCGGCTGGCTTCGAGGAACCGGCGGCGCTGACTGCTTCGATCCGGGCGGCGGTGGATCTGCGGGAAGGACGGGCGGCGGTGACAGCTGGCCGGGCCCGCGGCGGGAAGAGGAGATGGGGCCGACGGGGAGGTGAGAGGAGGGCGTCGGTGGAGGTGAGGTTGGTGGATTCCGGCGAGGTAAGAACTCCGGCGAGATTTCCGGCGAACTCCGGTGAACTCTCCGGCGAGCTCCGGTGAGGTGGCTGTAGGTGGAAGAAGAAGATGGAAGGGGAGCTAGGGTTTCCTTAATTTGGGGCAAAATTTGGGGGAGTGGACAAATATATAGGCACAAGTAGCTAGGGTTGTCCAAATGGAGTGCGGTTTTCGGCCACCGGATCAGATTTGGATGGCCTAGATGATAGATGTGGCTCGGAGTGGTAGGTGGGCTGTTGGAGGGGGTGTCTTGGGCCTCAAAGTGGAGGCACTTTGAGCCCACACGAATAATTGTTGGGGTAGCAAACGGACTCGAAACGCGACGAGATTTGACAGGCGGGTTACACACATCAAAACAACAACACACGACAAGTCTCGCGCCACACCGGTAACGTTACACGGCCAAACACCAAAGTAGGCCTACGGGACGCCACGGACAAGTGAGGGAGCTCCGGAACGCGAAACGGACAACGGGGAGGAACGCGTGGAACCGGATGCAACCGACAACACAAATGCAATGCGATGCACATGACTACATGATATGAATGAATGCCACACACGCACACAACAAAACGACGAAAACCCGAAAGACAAAGAACCCGAAATGGAATAGATGAAGCCGGAGATATATTATATGCCCAAAAGGGAAAGTATTACATCCGGGGCATTACAAACTCTCCTCTACTACAAAAAGATCTCGTCTCGAGATCTAGGACTGGAAAAAGGAAGGGTACTCGGAACGAAGATGATCTTCTCGTTCCCACGTAGCCTCTCGGTCGGTGTGATGTGACCACTTGACTTTCAAGAATTTGATGGACTTCTTGCCGGGCTTGCACTCGGTTTCCTCGAGAATAGCAATGGGATGCTCTCTGTAGGACAGGTCTTGTTGAAGATCAATCTCTTCAAACGGAATCATGCGTTCAAGTGCCTTGAAGCATTTGCGGAGTTGAGACACATGGAACACATCATGAACATTGGCGAAGTTGGGAGGGAGCTCAAGTTGATAGGCTAGATCGCCTCTTTTGCCAAGAATCTTGAAAGGCCCGACGTATCTAGGAGCAAGCTTTCCTTTGATACCGAATCTTTGGGTGCCTTTCATCGGAGACACACGGAGATAAACATGATCATCAATGTTGAATGCCAAATCACGATGCTTGCCGTCATAGTAGCTCTTCTGACGCGACTGAGCGGCCTTGAGATTCTCACGTATGACTTTGCACATCTCTTCGGCCTCTGAGATCAAGTCATTGCCAAGAAGTTGACGTTCACCTGTTTCAGACCAGTTGAGAGGGGTACAGCACTTTCTGCCATAGAGGATTTCAAACGGAGATTTGCCTGCACTTGCTTGATAGCTGTTGTTGTAAGAGAACTCGGCAAATGGAAGGCAGTCTTCCCATTTCATGCCAAAAGATATGACACAGGCTCTGAGCATGTCTTCTAGAATCTGATTCACTCGCTCCACTTGACCACTAGTCTGAGGGTGAAAAGCAGTGATGAACCTGATCTTAGTGCCCATGGCGGACTGAAAGGATTCCCAGAACTTAGATGTGAACAAACTTCCACAGTCTGAGGATATAACTTGAGGAATGCCATGTAAGGACACAATTCTGAAAGTGTACAGCTCTGCAAGTTGAGCTGCATTGATTGATTCTTTGACTAGAAGGAAGTGAGCGACTTTGGTAAGCTTGTCAATCACCACAAAGATAGAATCATTCCTTCTCTTGGATTTAGGAAAGCCAGTGACGAAGTCCATTTCAATGTGGTCGAACTTCCACTCGGGAATAGGAAGAGGTTGGAGAAGACCGGCTGGACGTTGATGTTCTGCTTTCACTCTTCTGCAAACATCACATTCGTTCACGAATTGGGCAATCTCCATTTTCATGCGTGTCCACCAGTAAGATTGCTTGAGGTCTTGGTACATCTTGGAGCTGCCAGGATGAATGGAAAGGAGAGAATCATGTGCTTCTTCCATTATGAGCTTTCTGAGATCACCTTTTGGAACAACGAGTCTGTCCTCGAAGAACAAGGTATCTCTCTCATCAACACGAAAGCACTTGTATTTAGGAGTGCCCTTTGCAATACCATGTTTCACCTTCTGCACCATGGCATCACTGAGTTGGGCCTCACGGACCTGATCTTCCAAGGTAGGAGCAACTTGAAGATTTGCAAGAAAACCATGCGGAACAACTTGAAGGTTGAGCTTCCTGAATGCTTCACAAAGCTCAGGCTGGAACGACTTGATAAGAAGGCTGTTGCAATATGCCTTTCTACTCAAAGCATCTGCAATCACATTTGCCTTGCCGGGAGTGTATTCAATGCTGGGATCATACTCTTGGATCATTTCAACCCAACGAGTCTGGCGGAGGTTCAGATTCGGCTGTGTGAAGATGTACTTCAAGCTCTTGTGATCAGTGAAGATGTCGACTTTTTTGCCCAACAACAGATGTCTCCACGTAATCAAAGCATGTACCACAGCTGCTAGCTCGAGATCATGTGTGGGATAGTTCTTCTCACTTGGCTTCAGCTGACGAGAAGTGTATGCCACAATTTTTTTATCTTGCATAAGCACACCACTAAGACCTTGAAGAGAAGCATCACAAAATACTTCATAGGGCTTGGATTCATCTGGAGGAGTAAGAACTGGAGCCGAGACGAGCTTTTCTTTGAGAGTTTTGAATGCCACTTCACACTCTGGAGACCAAAAGTATTTGACATTCTTCTGAAGCAAGTTGGAAAGAGGCTTGGCAATCTTGGAGAAGTTCTCAACGAACCTTCTGCAATAGCTGGCAAGACCCAGAAAACTGCGGAGTTGCTTGACGTTCTGAGGAGCTTCCCAGTTGACAATTGCTCCAACTTTCTCGGGATTTACCGCAATGCCGTCAGCTGAGATGATGTGGCCCAGGTACAAAACCTTATCGAGCCAAAATTCGCACTTGGAGAACTTGGCATAGAACTTATGCTCACGGAGTCGATCAAGAACCAGACGTAAGTGCTTTTCGTGATCTTCTTCATTCTTGGAAAACACCAGAATATCATCCAGATACACAAGCACAAACTCGCCGGTATAGGGGTTGAAGATGTAATGCATCATTCTCGAGAAGGTCGGAGGAGCATTGGCGAGACCAAAGGACATGACTGTATACTCATATGAGCCGTAGCTCGTTCTGAAGGCAGTCTTGGGAATGTCTTCCTCGCGAATGCGAATTTGGTGATAGCCCATTCGGAGATCGAGCTTAGAGAACACTTGTAGGATCGAAGAAGTATGTCTAGAGGGGGGTGATTAGACTACTTGACGATATAAAAATTCTGCCTTTTGATTATGCAAAGTTTTAGGCAGTTTCACAATAGAGATCAAATCAAGTATCACACTACACATGCAATTCTAGAGTATGAGCAGCGGAAAGTAAATTGCACATGTAGTAAAGAGAGGTGGAGAAGATCAAACGCAATTTGGAGACACGGAGATTTTTGTCGTGGTTCCGATAGGTGGTGCTATCGTACATCCACGTTGATGGAGACTTCAACCCACGGAGGGTAACGGCTGCGCGAGTCCACGGAGGGCTCCACCCACGAAGGGTCCACGAAGAAGCAACCTTGTCTATTCCATCATGGCCTACGCCCACAGAGGACTAGCCTTACTCGGGGTAGATCTTCACGAAGTAGGCGATCTCCTTGCCCTTACAAACTTCTTGGTTCAACTCCACATCTCAAAGACGGAGGCTCCCAAGCGACACCTAACCAATCTAGGAGGCACCACCCTCCAAAAGGTAATAGATGGTGTTGATGGTGATGAACTCCTTGCTCTTGTGCTTCAAATGATATTCTCCCCAACACTCAACTCTCCTCACTGATATGGCTGTGGTGGAAGAAAGGATTGAGTGGAAAGCAACTTGGGAAGGCTAGAAATCAAGTTTCATATGGTAGGAATGGAATGACTTGATCTCAACACAAGGGTAGGTGGTTCTCTTCTCAGAAAGTGTATGGTAGGAGTGGTAGACTTTCTGATGGCTCTCCTCACGAATGAAGAGGGAGTGGAGGGGTATATATAGCCTCCACACAAAATCCAACCGTTACACACATATTTGAGCCATCTCGGTGAGACCGAAGTGAAAACTCGGTCAGACCGAAAGTTCAAATATAGTGAACGTTGGGATTTTCGGTGGGACCGAAAATACCATCTCGGTGAGACCGAAAGTGTAAAAGATATGAACGTTGGAGTTTTCGGTGGGACCGAGAAAGAAAACTCGGTTAGACCGATTTGAGAAAGGGCAGGAACAAGCCAGAATCGGTGTGACCGAAAATGCAATATCGGTGAGACCGATTTGAGTCAAGACAGAAGCTTGCCCATTTCGGTGAGACCGATAATACAAACTCGGTTATTCCGAAATGATGTGAAATGGTTACAGAAGGTTGGCAGTTCAGTTTCGGTGAGACCGATCTCAAACTCGGAATGACCGATTTTTCTAGGGTTTGGAATATGGCTGAAGTGGTTCATCTCGGTGGGACTGAGTTGGAAGAATCGGTTTGTCCGAGATTACTTATGAGTGTGTATAGAAGTGAAAGGTGCTGATAGTTGAAGGAGCTAAATCACTAAGCACTTGAGCAACCAGATCATCAACACAACCTCATCCCCTTTTAATAGTATTGGCTTTTCCTATGGACTCAATGTGATCTTTGATCACTAAACCAAAAATGGAGTCTTGAGCTTTTGCCAATGCTTGCCTTAGCATTTGAGGGGTCCACTTCTTCAGTCATCATGCCATACCAATGTGATTGGATTTCCTGAAACATACTTGATAAAAGCATTAGTCCAACCACAAAGTATGTTGTCATTAATTACCAAAACCACCCAGGGAGCAAATGTGCTTTCAATCTCCCCCTTTTTGGTAATTGATGGCAACACACTGAAATTATACTAAACAAGACATCAAAGCTTATTGAAAGAAAGACAAAATTATCACGAAAGCTTTGACAAGCATGTAGTACACAGGCTCCCCCTACAAGTGTGCAAGATTTTCATAGATTATGGTTTTGGACTACCACAAGCACACAAGAGAGATAAGCAAGATGTGCTACATGCAGCTTGGCTATATGCATCAGAGCAGATGAAAGGAAGTGAGTGATAATGCATATGTGCATGGTGATTTCTTGCAACAAGTATTTACAAGCAAGTCACCATCATGCACATTCTGCAAGATGCATATACTTACCTTGAGGTTCCTTGGCATTGTACCTGAAGGAATAAACTTGGGAAAACAAGGTTAGATAACACAAGAGTATTCCTTCAACCGACTGCAAGAACATCAAGAGTACCAAGCCAGGGAGGACATGTACAAAGAGTGTCTCATATTGAGCACAAGCTTGAATCAGCAAACATGTCTCCGAAACTAAAAGATTTCCAATGAACTCTGAGAGATTTTGCTTTCCATAAGATATCAATTGTGAAGATTCCTCTAAGTCTTCTCCCCCTAAACTAAAAGATTCCATAAGATATCAGAACAAGGGGTTTTGATGGAAATAGCAAAATCAAAAGAATGCTGGCAATTGTAATGTCCAATGTAAAACACGGCAAAGCTTTGATGTGATTCTCTCCCCCTTAAGATAAGATTAATTTTCTTCTCCCCCTAAGTCTTCTCTTCTCCCCCTACTCCCCCTATTCCTCCTAAGTCTTCTCCCCCTTTGACATCAAGTGCCGAAAAGGACAGCAAACTAGGTAGGGCAGGAAAGATGGAAAGAAAGAAAGAAGGAAAGAAGTGGGATCCTTAAGAATCACAACAGGGCAAATAAGAACATTCCAAGAGAAACAATTTGAGTCTTCTCCCCTTTAAGATTTAAATTTGAGTGGAGCTGCAGAAGTTGATGTCCTGGAAGATAAATCGGTGACACCGAATTAGATGGATCGGTGGGTTCGAATCCTTTTCGGTTAAACCGAAAATTTTAAATCGGTGACTCCGAGTTTATTCCAAGGAAATACAGAAATAATTCAGCTCACTTTGCAAGGAAAGTTTCAAAGATTTGCAATGAATTTGTAAAAGATTTTCAGGGAATTGATCAGAGCCAGAAGGATATTCACAAAGAAACATAAGAAAAGAAATAAAAAGAATTCTAGATGAAGTTTTTTTTTTGGTTTAAAGAAAACTCAATGAGAGAACATAAGAGAAAACAGAAAAAAACTCCAAAACATATGTACTTCATCTAGATAAAGGTCGGCGACAAAGTCACCTATGTTTGAGTATATTGACTTAGGAGTCAAATGAGGACATTTGATCATAGGTCATACTCATCGTTTAAGCTCAAAATGGGGTTGCCATTTTTCGATTAAGCATTTGATGTGATCACATCTTATGAAGCTGCTTGTACTCATGACTTTGAGAAAAGCTCCTCAAAGATGTGAAGAACATACCTTGGGCTTGTTGTTGCTTTACTCGTGTAGATAAGCTTGATGTAGGTGCTCATTGAATGTGAAGTTGGAGCGCCATTTCCACTTGTGTAGTTCATCTTCCTACATAGGTTAGGCAAGCAAGGAAATACTCGAGGATATCCAAGATGACAAGAGTGAAATACTAGATGTATAAGATGTCAAAAGGATATGTGGAATTTTGTTCCTTGAACTCAACATCCCAAAGGGCTAGATACTTGGTCAATGACAAGATTACTCATGATTTGAGTGTGTGGTAATCTTGTGGAATGTAGATCATCCAAGTACCTGCAAGGAGTTAGATGCAATACAAGGAGGCAAATGTGTCCAAGACATATGATCATCATCATAAGAGAAATATCAAGGATTAGTCAAGAGGCTCATGCCTTGCATGCATCAATGGAGTTATCACTCCAAGTTTGAAGCATCAATGATGTTCAACTCACTCCTTAAGCGACAAAACACTTTCTCATCAAGAGGTTTTGTAAAGATATCAGCACGTTGTTTGTCAGTACGAACATGCTTAAGATTAATATCACCCTTGGCAATATGATCACGAATAAAATGGTGACGAACTTCAATATGCTTTGTTCGAGAATGTTGCACTGGATTGTGTCCAATTTTAATTGCACTCTCATTGTCACAAAGCAAGGGAACACGTCTCACATGTATCCCATAATCCTTAAGCGTTTGTGTCATCCATAGCAATTGAGCACAACACGAACCAGCATCAATATATTCTGCTTCGGCAGTGGATAAAGATACCGAATTTTGTTTCTTGGAGGACCAAGATACAAGGGATCGACCAAGGAATTGACATGTACCCGAAGTTGACTTTCTATCAACCTTGTCACTGGCATAGTCCGAGTCGGAATAGCCAACAAGATTGAAAGAGGCTCTCTTAGGATACCAAATGCCAAAGTTTGGTGTGTGTATCAAGTATCTCACTATCCTTTTAACAGCTTTAAGATGACATTCTTTAGGGGCTGCTTGATATCGCGCACACATGCATACACTCAACATTATGTCAGGACGAGAAACACAAAGATATAGTAGAGAACCAATCATAGAACGGTAAACCCTTTGATCAACGGGTTCTCCATCTTTTGTCAAGTCATTATGTCCACTAGTAGGCATGGGGGTACTCATACCTTTGCTTTCTTGCATGTTGAACTTCTTGAAGAGATCCTTGGTGTACTTTGTTTGTGAGACAAAAGTACCCTCCTTAGATTGCTTGATTTGCAACCCAAGGAAGAATTTGAGTTCACACATCATGGACATCTCATACTTCTCCGACATGAGCTGTCCAAACTTCTTGCTAAAATGGGGGTTAGTTGAACCAAAGATAATATCATCAACATATATTTGGCACACAAATAGTTCACCATTAACCCTTTTTGTGAACAGCGTTGAGTCTATCTTTCCAATTTCAAAGCCTTTTTCAAGAAGAAAACTAGTCAAGCATTTGTACCAAGCTCTAGGAGCTTGTTTAAGACCATAAAGAGCTTTGTGCAACTTGTAAACATGATTAGGCTTTTTGGGATTCACAAATCCGGGAGGTTGTTTTACAAATACTTCCTCCTCAATTTCACCATTTAGGAAAGCACTTTTGATGTCCATTTGATAGAGAGTAATGTCATGATGATTGGCATAAGCAAGAAGAATGCGAATGGACTCAAGTCTAGCAACGGGGGCATAGGTCTCACCATAGTCCATACCTTCGACTTGTGTGTAACCTTGAGCTACGAGACGAGCCTTGTTGCGGATTACTTGTCCATCTTCATCTTGCTTGTTCCGAAACACCCATTTGGTTCCAATGATGTTTTGATCATCGTTGGGCTTCTCTACCAAAGTCCATACTTTGTTCCTCTCGAAGTTGTGTAGTTCTTCGTGCATAGCGTTCACCCAATCCGGGTCTTCAAGTGCTTCTTCTACCTTCATAGGTTCAATACTAGAGATAAATGAGTAATGCTCACAAAAGTTAGCTAAGCGAGTTTTAGAGCGAGTAATTCTCCCGGAGTTGATGTCGTTCATCATTTGTTCCACGGGATGATTTTTCTTGACTCTTGCTCGAACTCGGGATAGCTTTGTTGATGTTGTGGCTCAGCTTCCTCATCATCTTCATCTTCCTCTTCTTCTTCTTCTTCTTTTTCTTCATTGTTGTTGGTGTTGTCTTGAGGTGGTGGAGAAGGAGGTTGTGGTGGATCTTCTTGTTGCATTTCCTCATCTTGGTGAGTTCCACTTGTGGAGGCCTCCATGTTGCCTTGAGGTTCACCTCGCCGTGAGGTAGGTGGCTCCTCATATGTAGATGAGGTACTCTCCTTCACTTCCATGGGACGAATCTTTCCAATAGATAAATCTTGGATAGCTTCCGATGGGTCCTTGTCTCCTACATCAATAGGCATTTGCTCTACTTGCGAGCCGTTAGATTCATCAAACTTCACGTCTACCGTCTCTTCAACCTTTCGGGTGAAATTGTTGTAGACACGGTAGGTGTGGGAGTTTGATCCATAACCAAGAAGAAAGCCTTCATGAGATTTAGGAGCAAATTTAGACCGACGATGTTTATCAAGGATATAGCATTTTGAACCAAAGACACGAAAGTATCCCACTTGGGGTTTGTTACCGGTGAGGAGCTCGTATGATGTCTTGCCGAGGAGCTTATGAAGATAAAGCCTGTTGATAGCATGACAAGCTGTCTCGACCGCTTCTCCCCAAAAATGTTTCGGTGTCTTGTATTCATCAAGCATCGTTCTTGCCATCTCAATGAGCGTTCGGTTCTTCCTCTCAACAACTCCATTTTGTTGAGGAGTGTACGTAGCCGAGAACTCATGTAGAATCCCTTCCTCATCGAGAAAAGAGTCTACATTGGCGTTCTTGAACTCCGTTCCATTGTCACTCCGAACTTTCTTGATCTTCACCTCAAATTGATTTTGGGCCTTTTTGGCAAAGGTCTTGAAGATCCTCTGAACCTGTGATTTATCATCAAGGAAAAATACCCACGTAAATCTGGAATAATCATCAACTATAACTAGACCAAAGGAGTTACCACCAAGGCTTTTGTAAGCATTGGGACCGAAGAGATCCATATGAAGAAGCTCAAGCGGTCTCCTAGTGGTCATGATGTTTTTCACAGGATGACTTCCACCAACTTGTTTTCCTGCTTGACAAGCACTACAAAGTCTATCTTTGTCAAAGAAAACATCTTTAACACCAAGAATATGATCACCTTTGATTAGCTTGTCTAGATTACGCATACCAACATGTCCTAGCCTTCTATGCCACAACCAACCTTTAGAGGATTTAGCAATGAAACAAGCTCTAGGTTGGGCTTTCTTAGTGAAATCAACAATATATAGATCACCTCTACGGATACTAGTAAAAGCCATGTTTTGATTATCACGACGAAAGACTTGGCAATCTACTTTGGTGAATAGCACATTGAATCCAAAGTCAGCTAATCTAGACACGGAAAGTAAATTGTATCCAAGAGATTCTACAAGCATGACATTTTGAATAGAGCTATCATGAGATATGGCCACCTTACCAAGGCCAAGTACCTTACCCTTGGAGTTGTCTCCAAAAGTCACATACTTGCGTGGACCATCGTTCTTTGCAAGCTCTCGAAACATGTCTTTGTCTCCGGTCATGTCATCGGTGCATCCACTATCAAGAATCCACTCTTTTCCGCCGGACATATAGTCTCTCATATTTGCCATAAGATTGAGACTCTTCATGACCTTGTCTAGCTCGGTGTCCGAATCGGAGTAATCATCATCATGCTCATGCTCATCATCATATTGACCCATAGATTGTTCATCATCAACACCTAGGTCAATTTGATAAGTACTTGCATTAGTTTGGTCAATGTGACAATAATCTTCGGAATGCAATGCAAGAGCATTTCTAATTATAATATTGATAAGACCGGGATCACCCTTCTTTTTCATAAGATCACGAAGCTCAAAAAAGCATTTATCAAAGTTGGGATCATTGGGGTGCAACCTATCAAATTCAATAGTCTTGTGTAGAATTTCATCAAGACTTCTTAAAGAGTAGTTCGGATAAAGTTCTTCCAAGAATTTCCACATAGCATAGGCACACTCAAAGTTTGTAACAAGATTAAGCAAGTCATCGGGTAACCCTCTAATGATAAGATTTACAGTTCTAAGGTTACGAAGCAAATCAAGCTCTTCATCCATGGTAGGGTGCAAGGGATCAACAGGAGGCACATAGGGGGTCTCAACATATTTGCACAAATTGTACATCTTAAAGATACTAAGCATTTCAGACCTCCATGAGTTATAGAACCTTCCATTAAGAACAGGCACTCTATGGCTAACACTCCCATCCGTAGACACGTCCATCTTCCTCCAATGGTGTGTAAACCAAAGCAATGGAGACCAAGGCTCTGATACCAATTGTAGGATCGAAGAAGTATGTCTAGAGGGGGGGGGTGATTAGACTACTTGACGATATAAAAATTCTACCTTTTGATTATGCAAAGTTTTAGGCAGTTTCACAATAGAGATCAAATCAAGTATCACACTACACATGCAATTCTAGAGTATGAGCAGCGGAAAGTAAATTGCACATGTAGTAAAGAGAGGTGGAGAAGATCAAACGCAATTTGGAGACACGGAGATTTTTGTCGTGGTTCCGATAGGTGGTGCTATCGTACATCCACGTTGATGGAGACTTCAACCCACGGAGGGTAACGGCTGCGCGAGTCCACGGAGGGCTCCACCCACGAAGAAGCAACCTTGTCTATTCCATCATGGCCTACGCCCACGGAGGACTAGCCTTACTCGGGGTAGATCTTCATGAAGTAGGCGATCTCCTTGCCCTTACAAACTTCTTGGTTCAACTCCACATCTCAAAGACGGAGGCTCCCAAGCGACACCTAACCAATCTAGGAGGCACCACCCTCCAAAAGGTAATAGATGGTGTTGATGGTGATGAACTCCTTGCTCTTGTGCTTCAAATGATATTCTCCCCAACACTCAACTCTCCTCACTGATATGGCTGTGGTGGAAGTAAGGATTGAGTGGAAAGCAACTTGGGAAGGCTAGAAATCAAGTTTCATATGGTAGGAATGGAATGACTTGATCTCAACACAAGGGTAGGTGGTTCTCTTCTCAGAAAGTGTATGGTAGGAGTGGTAGACTTTCTGATGGCTCTCCTCACGAATGAAGAGGGAGTGGAGGGGTATATATAGCCTCCACACAAAATCCAACCGTTACACACATATTTGAGCCATCTCGGTGAGACCGAAGTGAAAACTCGGTCAGACCGAAAGTTCAAATATAGTGAACGTTGGGATTTTCGGTGGGACCGAAAATACCATCTCGGTGAGACCGAAAGTGTAAAAGATATGAACGTTGGAGTTTTTGGTGGGACCGAGAAAGAAAACTCGGTTAGACCGATTTGAGAAAGGGCAGGAACAAGCCAGAATCGGTGTGACCGAAAATGCAATATCGGTGAGACCGATTTGAGTCAAGACAGAAGCTTGCCCATTTCGGTGAGACCGATAATACAAACTCGGTTATTCCGAAATGATGTGAAATGGTTACAGAAGGTTGGCAGTTCAGTTTCGGTGAGACCGATCTCAAACTCGGAATGACCGATTTTTCTAGGGTTTGGAATATGGCTGAAGTGGTTCATCTCGGTGGGACTGAGTTGGAAGAATCGGTTTGTCCGAGATTACTTATGAGTGTGTATAGAAGTGAAAGGTGCTGATAGTTGAAGGAGCTAAATCACTAAGCACTTGAGCAACCAGATCATCAACACAACCTCATCCCCTTTTAATAGTATTGGCTTTTCCTATGGACTCAATGTGATCTTTGATCACTAAACCAAAAATGGAGTCTTGAGCTTTTGCCAATGCTTGCCTTAGCATTTGAGGGGTCCACTTCTTCAGTCATCATGCCATACCAATGTGATTGGATTTCCTGAAACATACTTGATAAAAGCATTAGTCCAACCACAAAGTATGTTGTCATTAATTACCAAAACCACCCAGGGAGCAAATGTGCTTTCAACACTTTAGCTCCTTTGAGCTGCTCGAAGAGTTCGTTGATGTTGGGGAGCGGATACTTGTTCTTTATTGTCTTCTTGTTCAATGGCCGGTAATCAACGCAGAGACGCTCCGTGCCATCTTTCTTCTTGACAAATAAGACACCACAGCCCCAAGGAGACGTACTAGGCCTGATGAGACCCATACTTTCCTGTTTATCAAGCTGCTTCTTCAATTCCTTCAATTCATCTGGAGAGAGCTTGTACGGACGCCGGCATGATGGCTCAGTACCCAGCTCGAGTTCAATGACAAATTCCACCTGACGGTGTGGAGGCATGCCCGGAAGTTCTTCAGGAAAAACGTCTTGATATTCGTTCACCACCGGAATTTGAGATATGGCATTAATTTCGCCCTTATCATTGAGATAGAAAAGCCTGATAGTGTTATCCCTGGAGGCAAAGATAATCACATCTTCATCAGGGTGAGTCATCTTGACTTCCTTCTGTGCACAATCAATGTGAGCACCATGCTGAGAAAGCCAATCCATTCCGAGGATGAGGTCGATGTCAGAATTACCAAGAACCACCGGATTAGCCAGAAATCGATAATCACCCATGCGAATAGATACATCCGGAACATGCACCCGAGAGGACATTTGCAAACCAGGAGAAATAATGCTCAACGGCTTCGGCATCACTTGAGTGACGAATTCATGCTTGGCAACAAAAGGTCTTGAAATGAAGGACAAAGAAGCACCCGAATCAAACAACACTTTAGCAGGTATAGAGTTAACTCGAAGATTACCCAAAATGACATCAGAAGAATTCTCCGCTTTAGCTGCACTCATCAGATTGACCCTTGCAGACTTTGGATTATGCTTGACAATCGCTGTGCTGACAGGCGGAGGAGGAGGAAGACGCTTCGGGTTCGGACATCTTTTGGCATAGTGACCCTTATGGCCACACTTGTTGCACACCACTTCTGAGAGAGGACGGAAATGAGAACCACTTGACTTGGAGCCTTGAGACTGAAACTGGTTCTTCGACTGGTTGCTCGGGTTGGGTTGGTGGGAGAAACCACGTCCACCGGAGTTCTTGTTGCTGTTGGAGTTGTTGTAGGGAGCTCGAATCACTTGAGGAGGAGGAAGCCAAAATTTCTGTTGCTTCGCAGCCAACTGAGACGATGAGGAAGAGTGAATGGCATCTCGAATTCTCTTTTTAGAAGCCTCCATCTTTAGCTGAGCTGCCTCTTGTTTCAAAGCCATGTTATAGAATTTGTCGAACTCACCGGGCTCGAACAAGGTGAGAGCAAGTTGAAGTTCATCTTTCAGGCCTCCACGGAACTGGTAGATTTTGCTCTTGGCATCAGGAATGTCTTGCTTAGCATAGCGGGCAAGGTTTTGGAACTTGACATTATACTGATAGACTGTCATAGAGCCCTGCTTCAGGTTGCGGAATTGCTCACGCATACCCTCGATGACACTTGTTGGAATGTGGTGAGAGCGAAAGTCCTTCCAAAAATCCTCCCAAGAGATCACACGACCTGGCCTGGAGTCTTTGTACTGCTGCCACCAGTCAGCTACTTGGTCTTTCAGTTGGAAGGCTACAAACTTCACATAATCCTCTTCCTTCACGTTACTGCACTCAAAATGCTTCTTTATGTCGGTTAACCAATCTTCAGCATCAAGAGGGTCGACACAGTAACTGAAAGATTTTGGATTATTGGCCAAGAACTGGTTGAGAGTAGCATGGTGCTGTTGGTTGAAGAAGTTGCCTTGATTCCCTGGAACACCCTGATTAGCTTGATTAGCTTGCATCTGCCGCATCATCTGCATCAACATCTGGGTGTTCTGAGCTGTAGTCTGCATAATCGCTCTCCAAGCCTCAGGCGGAGGAGGAGGGGAAGGAGGACGATCTGGGACCTCTTCCGCCTCTGGGTTAGCGTTGGGAACTTTTTTCGGAGCCATCCTGAAAGAGATGACCACGAATCAGCAATTGATTGACAGAAGGTATAAGCTGAATCAATGGAATGAATTGCAACAAGTCTTTACAATAATCATTCAAACAATAGGAACGAATGAAATCATTCGAACAAGAGGAACGAATGAAATTCTCAGTTAAATGATAACATCAATCTTCACGAGAAGCCTCATAGGGGACAAAAGGTAAAATAAGAAAAACAACAAGGTACAGACGGAAACAAACACAAGATAGGAGCTTCGTTCTAACATCTTTGTGCTGAAAGCATATGAACGCGTTAAGAAAGGGTTTTGCAATCCCCGGATCAGCATAGCCAAGGACCCTTTAAGATGCAACTCCCGATCGGAACATCGGTCATAAACCACTTCACTCAATGTAGAACCCCGAACTCGCTAACCTGCATTCGTTGGAAGAATGCCTACGATCTACTGGATAGACCCACCTATTAATTTCCGAAAGATTCCAGTTATGTAATCAGGTGTTGGGATACAGGGGAAGCACCGCGCAATCAACTCTAAACCTACATCCAGTTGTATCCATCCTTGAACACATAACCAGTCTTTCTCAGAAACTGTTTACCTCGGACCTTCGAAAAGCATCCACTATAACAAGCTATGGCAATACTCCCGAACTACCTCCCCAGTACTGGGTGATGTCGGTGTTATCTTGCCACTAACCGTATAGGAGAGATTTTCGATGTCGGCCGTCTTAAGTATTTAGTACTGCCGCGATATGCTTGTGACGACAATACCCCGAAGCTCAACTCCCCGGGACACTGCCACAACCCCTAATGTCAGGAGGCATCGAGAACAATATTCTCGTCACAAGAACATCGAAACAATCCCAGAATACTCGCGAGATTCCTCAAAAAAAAATTAGTGCAATTTTTGAAGATAGAAGAGACAAGAGTAGACGTCAGGAGTCCTCACCAGAGAGAAAGGGGATGAGAAGCAAAGAAATCCTACTCTCCGATATAAATATAGGACTCAAAATATTTTCAGTGTGTGCCTAGACTCGACCGTCAACGATTTGATCAATCAGTGGGGGCTCCTAGGTCGGAGAAGGCTCTGATACCAACTTGTAATGCCCAGGATGGGACTATATCTCCTACGTGTCGAGGCACGACTTAGAGACATAACCCCATGCTGGAATGATCGCAAGTCTGGTATCTTTGCACAACTCATGTAAAAGATGGGGATGGAAAACATAAAATAGTTGGCTTACACTCGCCACGTCACACAAATACAATACATGTCTCAATCATCATTCAATAAAACATCACAGCCCTCTAAGGGTAAAAATCCAAATGACAAGATACCAAACATAATTTAAATCCACAGGTCGGATCGAATCCTAGTAGAAGTCTCCACTACTGATCATCAGGATAACGAACATAGTATCGACTACGCTCCTCGTCATACTCCCAGTCTAGCTCGGTGTCATCACCTGGATAGCTCACCACTGGACCTGCATCTGGTGTGGTGAAGTAACTGTGAGCCACAGAGGACTCAGCAATCCCGTTCCCGGGTAACAAGACTATTTAAACCTTGGGAGAGGATAAGGCTGAATAAAAGAATAAGTGTCTGCAGCATCAACTAGCACTATCTTACGTGAAAGAGTGCGAGAAGAGAAGAGCCTCGGTCGAGAGATGATCACGAAGTGATCCTAGCTAAAGCTCAACAAACATAACCCTACCGTGTTCAACTACCGAATCCCTATTCGGAAATTGACAGTCACGGTACACACGCTGGTAGTGTATTAGAACAATGTGTCAAGTTATCTACAACCGGATATTAACAAGCTCCCATCTACCACATAACCGCGGGCACGGCTTTCGAAAGTTCATAACCCTGCAAGGGTGTTCCAACTTGACCCATTACAAGCCCACGATCCGCGGAGTCGCAACTCCAAAGTGGGAAGACCTGAGTATTCTCGGAATCCCGTGCCCAAGATACTCCGAACTAAGGTAAGGCTAATCCAGCAAATCCTCTCGGCGTGCTGACACCCTGATAGTAGCCGCGCGTATCTAGTCTCAGGCCACGTCCAGATGAGCAGTACGTACAGATACCGAAGATCCCAGCGAACTGGGTGGTATCCGCAAGTGGCTCTAGTTTGGACCAACACTCAAATCGAGCACTGGACCAGGGGGGTTGAATTAATTAAGCCTCGGGTTAATTACTCCCTCGGTAAGTTTTAGTTGTTTAGGCGAATAGTACCAATGTTGGGACTTGCTGGAAAAGACTTAGCACTTAGCGGTTTATCGAGGAGGTCCCATACACCCCAACCGTGTTAGGAACGCATAATCAAGGAACATAACACCGGTTTAAACGGTTCCTAACGGCATGAGTGGAACAAATCACCAAGAAAAAGGCTTAGCCTTTCACCCTTGCCAATATATAGGTGATTTCATTTTAAGCATTTATATAGTGTGATATAACCCAACAAACTTTAACATGAAGCAAGCATCTTCGATCTTCACCTGCAACTAGCAATGCTATAAGAAGGGCTGAGCGAAGCGTACTTAGCCAAGCAACGGTTTGCATAGGTAGGGTGGTTAGACATGGACATTGTTACAAGTAGGAGGCTGACAAGAAAGACATGGGCATCGAGGCAAAGCTATAGAGCGATACACTAGCAATAGGCAAAGATAGTAATGGTATCCGGGTTCGGTCATCTTGCCTGAAGAGTAGTCGTTCGGATCGTAAGAAGGGTCCTCGTGCTCAACCTCGTTGGAAACCTCGTGCTCGTACTCGTACTCGGTCTCAGCTTCCGGCTCTAAACAATACAATCACACAAGGCACGAATCAACAAGATGCAATGCGCACACCAAAATGATGGATGCATGATGGATGCACTAAGGGAGCACAGAAAATAGCACTCGAGCAAAAGCTTCAAAACAAGATAAAAATAGGAGATTATGAATCTACACGGAAAATCAATCAAGTTTCATATAAGACTCGCTGAAAACGGAGCTACGGGCTAAAAGTTATGCCTGAAACAAGAAATAGACGAAAGCTGAAAATTACAGCAACATAGCAACTTCGGAGCACTAGAAAAATAAGCTACAACACTCAAACACCATGGCAAAGAGCATGAACATAAACTAGACATATCCTACAGCAAATAAGTCCAAAGGTGCACCCCCAAAGGAGCCACAGATCAATAGCAACAAGCTTGGACATATTGAACTTGACAACAAAATTCTGACAGCAGAATTCTATTGAAACTTTGGAGCAAAAGTTAAACATGCTACAGCCACTTAAATAAGCATGTGAGAACATGAATGGAAAGCCAACAATATATACTACAAGGAACCATCAAGATCCACCCCAAAACTATCATGGTTTGTCCTAGAGCAGCAAGCAAACATGGCATCGGAACATTACAGATTCCAGACTTAGTGAAAAATCCACTAAGTGTTAAAACATCAGTTTCATCATGGCATCTATAAGAGCAAGTTTAAGTCACCTCGAAACTAAACATGGCAAGTGGTAAGCACCACATCAAAGTACACATGATGGTGATTCCGAAACACACTAGCATGCATCATGGAGATAAACACAACGATTGCAACGAGCTCAACAAGATGGCATTTCATAACAAGTTAAATAACTAAACATCCATATAGCACTTTGCAACGAAGATATACATGGCAAGAATAAATCTGTCATGCAACCTAACACAAGCAACATGTAGAGCATGGCAAGACGAACACGTGGACATGTCATTTGCATCATTCGGATAAACGAGCTAAAAGTTATCACTATGCAAAGGTGGCATAAAAACAACACATAGCAGCAGTTTATATCGGGGTGCACTCTTGCAACAGAAAAATAAGCATCTAGATGACCACAAACATGCATGGCACAATGGAATGAATCGTAGTGCTAGTCACCACGAACGTCTGGACACCTCATATGCGCAAATCGGAGCAACACACACAAAGTTATCTCAGTTCTAAAAATGCATCAGACACAACAATTCTGGGACTTAGAGGAATAAAGAGGCAACCTCTCAGATCTGGATCTGGAAGAAGTCAACGGGCTGATGGGCTCCGGATCGGACCGGATCTGACGATGTGGCGCGGCTGGGCCCTGGCGGATCTTCGCGCGCGGCGGCCCGAGAGGAGGTCCAGCCGGACCGGGCTTGGCGGCAGCCTACCGGGCGGCTGGGAGGGCCCAGGTGGCTGGCGGCTCGGGCTCGGCCACTGGGATGCGGCGGCCACGCGCCGGATGAGGCGGTCGGCCCTGGCTCGGGTGGCTGCGGCCCGATGGAGGGGATGCATGGCCCGCGAAGCGCCTGGAGGCCCGGCTCGCGAAGGAGGCACATGCGGCCTCGGGTCCAGGCGGGGAGGCGAGTGGAGCGGCGGCCTGCGCGGCTGGACAGCGAAGTTGGCGAGGCGATGCTGGCGGCTGAGGAAGCAGCACGGGCGCGGGCCGCGGTCGGGCCAGGAAGGCGGCTGGCCTGCGCGGATCTGGGCCGCCTAGGGTTCGGCTGCCATGGCCCGGAGGAGAGGCCCAGGCGGCGCTACGGTCGGATCGACCGATGCGTCGAAGCAGCGGTGGCGGCTGGCTTCGAGGAACCGGCGGCGCTGACTGCTTCGATCCGGGCGGCGGCGGATCTGCGGGAAGGACGGGCGGCGGTGACAGCTGGCCGGGCCCGCGGCGGGAAGAGGAGATGGGGCCGGCGGTGAGGTGAGAGGAGGGCATCGGTGTGTTGGGGAACGTAGTATTTTAAAATTTTCCTACGATCACGCAAGATCTATCTACCAGATGCATAGCAACGAGAGGGAAGAGTGTGTCTACGTACCCTCGTAGACCGGGAGCGGAAGCGTCAAGTGACGCGGTTGATGTTGTCGAACTTCTTCGCGATCCAACCGATCAAGCACCGAACGTACGGCACCTCCGCGTTCTGCACACGTTCAGCTTGATGACGTCCCACGAGCTCTTGATCCAGTTGAGCTTCACGGGAGAGTTTCGTCAGCACGACGGCGTGGTGACGGATATGATGTGTTCACCGACGCAGGGCTTCGCCTAAGCTCCGCGACGGTATGACCGAAGTGTGATTCTGTGGAGGGGGCACCGCACACGGCTAAAACAATTCAACTTGTGTGTCTTTGGGTGCCCCCCTGCCCCCGTATATAAAGGAGCAAGGGGGGAGGCCGGCCGGCCCTTCCTGGTGCGGCTAGGGAGTGGACTCCTACTAGGAATAGGATTGCAATCCTATTCCTAGTAGGATTCACCAAAAGAAGGAAGGGGGAAAGGAATAGGAGAGGTGGCGCCCCCCCCCCCCCCAATCCTAGTCCAACTAGGAACCCTAGGTGGGGGCGCCGGCCAGCCCTATGGGCTGCCTCTCTTTTTCCCTTTAGGCCCACTATGGACCATCCCCTCTCGTAGGGGGTTCCGGTAACCCCCTCCGGCATTCCCGATAAATCCGAAACTTTTCCGGAACACTTCCGGTGTCCGAATATAGTCGTCCAATATATCAATCTTTATGTCTCGGACATTCCGAGACTCCTCGTCATGTCCGTTATCTCATCCGGGACTCCGAACTACCTTCGGTACATCAATACTCATAAACTCATAATACCGATCGTCATCAAACGTTAAGCGTGCGGACCCTACGGGTTCGAGAACTATGTAGACATGACCGAGACTCATCTCCGGTCAATAACCAATAGCGGAACCTGGATGTTCATATTGGCTCCTACATATTCTACGAAGATCTTTTATCGGTCAGAACCGCATAACAACATACGTTGTTCCTTTTGTCAAACGGTATGTTACTTGCCCGAGATTCGATCGTTGATATCTCTATACCTAGTTCAATCTCGTTACCGGCAAGTCTCTTTACTCGTTCCGTAACACATCATCTCGTGACTAACTCATTAGTCTTTTGCTTGCAAGGCTTATTGTGATGTGTGTTACCGAGAGGGCCCAGAGATACCTCTCCGACACTCGGAGTGACAAATCCTAATCTTGATCTATGCCAACACCACGAATACTTTCGGAGACACCTGTAGAGCATCTTTATGATCACCCAGTTACGTTGTGATGTTTGATAGCACACAAGGTGTTCCTACGGTATTCGGGAGTTGCATAATCTCATAGTCATAGGAACATGTATAAGTCATGAAGAAAGCAATAGCAGTAAAACTAAACGATCATAGTGCTATGCTAACGGATGGGTCTTGTCCATCACATCATTCTCCTAATGATGTGATCCCGTTGATCAAATGACAACTCATGTCTATGGCCAGGAAACATAACCATCTTTGATCAATGAGCTAGTCTAGTAGAGGCATACTAGGGACATACTGTTTTGTCTATGTATTCACACATGTACTAAGTTTCCGGTTAATACAATTCTAGCATGAATAAAAGACATTTATCATGATATAAGGAAATACAAATAACATCTTTATTATTGCCTCTAGGGCATATTTCCTTCAGTCTCCCACTTGAACTAGAGTCAATAATCTAGATTACAAAGTGATGATCCTCACACCCATGGAGTCCTGGTGCTGATCATGTTTTGCCCGTGGAAGAGGCTTAGTCAACGGGTGTGCAACATTCAGATCCGTATGTATTTTGCAAATCTCTATATCTCCCTCCTTGACTAGATCGCGGATGGAATTGAAGCGTCTTTTGATGTGCTTTGTTCTCTTGTGAAACCTGGATTCCTTCGCCAAGGCTATGGCTCCAGTGTTGTCACAAAAGATTTTCATTGGACCCGATGCACTAGGCATTACACCTAGATCGGATATGAACTCCTTCATCCAGACTCCTTCATTTGCTGCTTCCGAAGCAGCTATGTATTCCACTTCACACGTAGATCCCGCCACAATGCTCTGCTTGGAACTGCACCAACTGACAGCTCCACCGTTCAATAAAAATACATATCCGGTTTGTGACTTTGAGTCATCCGGATCAGTGTCAAAGCTAGAATGGACGTAACCGTTTATGACGAGCTCTTTGTCACTTCCATATACGAGAAACATATCCTTTGTTCTTTTCAGATACTTTAGGATGTTTTTGACCGCTGTCCAGTGATCCACTCCTGGATTACTTTGGTACCTCCCTGCTAGACTTATAGCAAGGCACACATCAGGTCTGGTACACAGCATTGCATACATGATAGATCCTATGGCTGAGGCATAGGGAATGACTTTCATTTTCTCTCTATCTTCTGCAGTGGTCGGGCATTAAGTCTTACTCAACTTCATACCTTGTAAAACAGGCAAGAACCCTTTCTTTGACTGATCATTTTGAACTTCTTCAAAATCTTATCAAGGTATGTGCTTTGTGAAAGTCCAATTAAGCGTCTTGATCTATCTCTATAGATCTTGATACCTAATATATAAGAAGCTTCACCGAGGTCTTTCATTGAAAAACTCTTATTCAAGTATCCTTTTATGCTATCCAGAAATTCTATATCATTTCCAATCAACAATATGTCATCTACATATAATATTAGAAATGCTACAGAGCTCCCACTCACTTTCTTGTAAATACAGGCTTCTCCAAAAGTCTGTATAAAACCATATGCTTCGATCACCTCATCAAAGCGTATATTCCAACTCCGAGATGCTTGCACCAGTCCATAGATGGATCGCTGGAGTTTGCATACTTTGTTAGCACCTTTTGGATCGACAAAACCTTCTGGTTGCATCATATACAACTCTTCTTTGAGATATCCATTCAGGAATGCAGTTTTGACATCCATTTGCCAGATTTCATAATCATAAAATGCGGCAATTGCTAACATGATTCGGACAGACTTAAGCATCGCTACAGGTGAGAAAGTCTCATCGTAGTCAACTCCTTGAACTTGTCGAAAACCTTTCGCAACAAGTCGAGCTTTGTAAACAGTAATATTACCGTCTGCGTCGGTCTTCCTCTTGAAGATCCATTTGTTTTCGATGGCTTGCCGATCATCGGGCAAGTCAACCAAAGTCCACACTTTGTTCTCATACATGGATCCCATCTCAGATTTCATGGCTTCAAGCCATTTTGCGGAATCTGGGCTCATCATCGCTTCCTCATAGTTCGTAGGTTCATCATGGTCTAGTAACATGATTTCCAGAACTGGGTTACCGTACCACTCTGGTGCGGAACGTACTCTGGTTGATCTACGACGTTCAGCAGAAACTTGATCCGAAGTTTCATGATCATTATTATTAACTTCCTCACTAATTGGTGTAGGAATCACTGGAACAATTTCCTGTGATGTATTACTTTCCAATCCGGGAGAAGGTACAATTACCTCATCAAGTTCTACTTTCCTCCCACTCACTTCTTTCGAGAGAAACTCTTTTTCTAGAAAGGATCCGTTCTTAGCAACGAATATTTTGCCTTCGGATCTGTGATAGAAGGTGTACCCAACAGTCTCTTTTGGGTATCCTATGAAGACACATTTTTCCGACTTGGGTTCGAGCTTATCAGGTTGAAGTGTTTTCACATAAGCATCGCAGCCCCAAACTTTAAGAAACGACAACTTTGGTTTCTTGCCAAACCATAGTTCATAAGGTGTCGTATCAACGGATTTAGATGGTGCCCTATTTAACGTGAATGCAGCTGTCTCTAAAGCATAACCCCAGAACGATAGTGGTAAATCGGTAAGAGACATCATAGATCGCACCATATCCAATAAAGTACGGTTACGACGTTCGGACACACCATTACGCTGTGGTGTTCCAGGTGGCGTGAGTTGTGAAACTATTCCACATTGTTTCAAATGAAGACCAAACTCGTAACTCAAATATTCTCCTCCACGATCAGATCGTAGGAACTTTATTTTCTTGTTACGATGATTCTCTACTTCACTCTGAAATTCTTTGAACTTTTCAAATGTTTCAGACTTGTGTTTCATTAAGTAGATATACCCATATCTGCTCAAATCATCAGTGAAGGTCAGAAAATAACGATACCCGCCGCGAGCATCAACACTCATTGGTCCACATACATCAGTATGTATGATTTCCAACAAATCTGTTGCTCGTTCCATAGTTCCAGAGAACGGAGTTTTAGTCATCTTGCCCATGAGGCATGGTTCGCAAGAACCAAGTGATTCATAATCAAGTGATTCCAAAAGTCCATCATTATGGAGTTTCTTCATGCGTTTTACATCAATATGACCTAAACGGCAGTGCCACAAATAAGTTGCACTATCATTATTAACCTTGCATCTTTTGGTTTCAATATTATGAATATGTGTATCACTACAATCGAGATCCAATAAGAATAGACCACTCTTCAAGGGTGCATGACCATAAAAGATATTATTCATAAAAATAGAACAACCATTATTCTGTGATTTGAATGAATAACCGTCTCGCAATAAACAAGATCCAGATATAATGTTCATGCTTAACGCTGGCACCAAATAACAATTATTTAGGTCTAAAACTAATCCCAAAGGTAGATGTAGAGGTAGCGTGCCGACGGCGATCACATCGACTTTGGAACCGTTTCCCACGCGCATCGTCACCTCGTCCTTAGCTAATCTTCGTTTAATCCGTAGTCCCTGTTTCGAGTTACAAATATTAGCAACTGAACCGGTATCAAATACCCAGGTACTACTACGAGCATTAGTAAGGTACACATCAATAACATGTATATCACATATACCTTTGTTCATCTTGCCATCCTTCTTATCCGCCAAATACTTGGGGCAGTTCCGCTTCCAGTGTCCAGTCCCCTTGCAGTAGAAGCACTCAGTTTCAGGCTTGGCTCCAGATTTGGGTTTCTTCGTGGAAGTAGCAACTGACTTTCTATTCTTTTTGAAGTTCCCTTTCTTTCCCTTGCCCTTTTTCTTGAAACTAGTGGTCTTGCTAACCATCAACACTTGATGCTCCTTTTTGATTTCTACCTCCGCAGCTTTGAGCATAGCGAAGAGCTCGGGAATTGTCTTTTGCATCCCTTGCATGTTATAGTTCATCACGAAGCCTTTATAGCTTGGTGGCAGTGATTGAAGAACTCTATCAATAACACTATCCTCGTCAACTTTGCAACCAAGTTGAGTCATATGATTGTAGTACCCAGACATTCTGAGCAAGTGTTCATTGATAGAACTATTCTCCTCCATTTTGCAGCTGTAGAACTTATTGGAAATCTCATATTTCTCAATTCGGGCATTTGCTTGAAATATTAACTTCAACTCCTGGAACATCTCATATGGTCCATGACGTTCAAAACATCGTTGAAGTCCCGGTTCTAAGCCGTAAAGCATGGCACACTGAACTATCGTGTAGTCATCAGACCGTGACTGCCAGACGTTCAAAGCGTCTACATTAGCGGAAGGGGGCTTGTCACCTAGCGGTGCTTCAAGGACATAATTCTTCTGTGCAGCAATGAGGATAATCCTCAGGTTACGGACCCAGTCCGTGTAATTGCTACCATCATCTTTCAACTTAGCTTTCTCTAGGAATGCATTAAAATTCAAAGGAACGGTAGCACGGGCCATTGATCTACAACGACATAGATATGCAAAACTATTAGGACTAAGTTCATGATAAATTAAAGTTCAATTTAATCATATTAATTTAAAGAACTCCCACTTAGATAGACATCCCTTTGGTCATCTAAATGATCACGTGATCCAAATCAACTAAACCATGTCCGATCATCACGTGAGATGGAGTAGTTTCAATGGTGAACATCTTATGTTGATCATATCTACTATATGATTCACGCTCGACCTTTCGGTCTCTAGTGTTCCGAGGCCATATCTGTATATGCTAGGCTCGTCAAGTTTAACCCGAGTATTCTGCGTGTGCAAAACTGGCTTACACCCGTTGTATTTGAACGTAGAGCTTATCACACCCGATCATCACGTGGTGTCTCGGCACGACGAACTTTTGCAATGGTGCATACTCAGGGAGAACACTTATACCTTGAAATTTAGTAAGGGATCATCTTATAATGCTACCGTCGATCTAAGCAAGAAGCATAATAAGATAAACATCACATGCAATCAAAATATGTGACATGATATGGCCATCATCATCTTGTGCTTTTGATCTCCATCTCCAAAGCACCGTCATGATCACCTTTGTCACCGGCGCGACACCTTGATCTCCGTCGTAGCATCGTTGTCGTTTTGCCAACTATTGCTTCTACGACTATCGCTACCGCTTAGTGATAAAGTAAAGCAATTACATGGCGATTGCATTTCATACAATAAAGCGACAACCATATGGCTCCTGCCAGTTGCCGATAACATTAGAAAACATGATCATCTCATACAAAACCGTATAACTCATCATGTCTTGACCATATCACATCACAACATGCCCTGCAAAAACAAGTTAGACGTCCTCTACTTTGTTGTTGCAAGTTTTACGTGGCTGCTACGGGCTTAGCAAGAACCGTTCTTACCTACGCATACAAAACCACAACGATGTTTCGTCAAGTATGTGCTGTTTTAACCTTCACAAGGACCGGGCGTAGCCACACTTGATTCAGCTAAAGTGAGAGAGGCAGACACCCGCCAGTCACCTTTAAGCAACGAGTGCTCGTAACGGTGAAACCAGTCTCGCGTAAGCGTACGCGTAATGTCGGTCCGGGCCGCTTCATCTCACAATACCGCCGAAGCAAACTATGACATTCTGGTAAGCAGTATGACTAGTATCGCCCACAACTCATTGTGTTCTACTCGTGCATATCATCTACGCATAGACCTGGCTCATGATGCCACTGTTGGGGAACGTAGTATTTTAAAATTTTCCTACGATCACGCAAGATCTATCTACCAGATGCATAGCAACGAGAGGGAAGAGTGTGTCTACGTACCCTCGTAGACCGGGAGCGGAAGCGTCAAGTGACGCGGTTGATGTTGTCGAACTTCTTCGCGATCCAACCGATCAAGCACCGAACGTACGGCACCTCCGCGTTCAGCACACGTTCAGCTTGATGACGTCCCACGAGCTCTTGATCCAGTTGAGCTTCACGGGAGAGTTTCGTCAGCACGACGGCGTGGTGACGGATATGATGTGTTCACCGGCGCAGGGCTTCGCCTAAGCTCCGCGACGGTATGACCGAAGTGTGATTCTGTGGAGGGGGCACCGCACACGGCTAAAACAATTCAACTTGTGTGTCTTTGGGTGCCCCCCTGCCCCCGTATATAAAGGAGCAAGGGGGGAGGCCGGCCGGCCCTTCCTGGTGTGGCTAGGGAGTGGACTCCTACTAGGAATAGGATTGCAATCCTATTCCTAGTAGGATTCACCAAAAGAAGGAAGGGGGAAAGGAATAGGAGAGGTGCCCCCCCCCCAATCCTAGTCCAACTAGGAACCCTAGGTGGGGGCGCCGGCCAGCCCTATGGGCTGCCTCTCTCTTTCCCTTTAGGCCCACTATGGACCATCCCCTCTCGTAGGGGGTTCCGGTAACCCCCTCCGGCATTCCCGATAAATCCGAAACTTTTCCGGAACACTTCCGGTGTCCGAATATAGTCGTCCAATATATCAATCTTTATGTCTCGGACATTCCGAGACTCCTCGTCATGTCCGTGATCTCATCCGGGACTCCGAACTACCTTCGGTACATCAATACTCATAAACTCATAATACCAATCGTTATCAAACGTTAAGCGTGCGGACCCTACGGGTTCGAGAACTATGTAGACATGACCGAGACTCATCTCCGGTCAATAACCAATAGCGGAACCTGGATGTTCATATTGGCTCCTACATATTCTACGAAGATCTTTTATCGGTCAGAACCGCATAACAACATACGTTGTTCCTTTTGTCAAACGGTATGTTACTTGCCCGAGATTCGATCGTCGGTATCTCTATACCTAGTTCAATCTCGTTACCGGCAAGTCTCTTTACTCGTTTCGTAACACATCATCTCGTGACTAACTCATTAGTCTTTTGCTTGCAAGGCTTATTGTGATGTGTGTTACCGAGAGGGCCCAGAGATACCTCTCCGACACTCGGAGTGACAAATCCTAATCTTGATCTATGCCAACACCACGAATACTTTCAGAGACACCTGTAGAGCATCTTTATGATCACCCAGTTACGTTGTGATGTTTGATAGCACACAAGGTGTTCCTACGGTATTCGGGAGTTGCATAATCTCATAGTCATAGGAACATGTATAAGTCATGAAGAAAGCAATAGCAGTAAAACTAAACGATCATAGTGCTATGCTAACGGATGGGTCTTGTCCATCACATCATTCTCCTAATGATGTGATCCCGTTGATCAAATGACAACTCATGTCTATGGCCAGGAAACATAACAATCTTTGATCAATGAGCTAGTCTAGTAGAGGCATACTAGGGACATACTGTTTTGTCTATGTATTCACACATGTACTAAGTTTCCGGTTAATACAATTCTAGCATGAATAAAAGACATTTATCATGATATAAGGAAATACAAATAACATCTTTATTATTGCCTCTAGGGCATATTTCCTTCACGGTGGAGGTGAGGTTGGTGGATTCCGGCGAGGTAAGAACTCCGGTGAGATTTCCGACGAACTCCGGTGAACTCTCCGGCGAGCTCCGGTGAGGTGGCTGTAGGTGGAAGAAGAAGATGGAAGGGGAGCTAGGGTTTCCTTAATTTGCGGCAAAATTTGGGGGAGTGGACAAATATATAGGCACAAGTAGCTAGGGTTGTCCAAATGGAGTGCGGTTTTCGGCCACCGGATCAGATTTGGATGGCCTAGATGATAGATGTGGCTAGGAGTGGTTGGTGGGCTGTTGGAGGGGGTGTCTTGGGCCTCAAAGTGGAGGCACTTTGAGCCCACACGAATAACCGTTGGGGTAGCAAACGGACTCGAAACGCGACGAGATTTGACAGGCGGGTTACACACATCAAAACAACAACACACGACAAGTCTCGCGCCACACCGGTAACGTTACACGGCCAAACACCAAAGTAGGCCTACGGGACGCCACGGACACGTGAGGGAGCTCCGGAACGCGAAACGGACAACGGGGAGGAACGCGTGGAACCGGATGCAACCGACAACACAAATGCAATGTGATGCACATGACTACATGATATGAATGAATGCCACACACGCACACAACAAAACGACGAAAACCCGAAAGACAAAGAACCCGAAATGGAATAGATGAAGCCGGAGATATATTATATGCCCAAAAGGGAAAGTATTACATCCGGGGCATTACAAGTTTCAACCGCTTCTGTTCATTCAGACCTTTATTTCTTCAAACACTTGGTAATTGGTGCCATGATAGTGCTGAAACTGGTCACAAATCTTATACAGAAAATTGCAAGGCCATGCAAACCTCTTACCTCAGAAATGGTCTTTACTACTGGCCATTCTCTGGTTGGTTGAACCTTAGGATCATAAACATGAATGCCCTCGCGTGTTATGGTAGGTCCTAGAAAAAGAAGGTGTGTTTGTAGGAAAACACATTTCTTCAAGTTGACGTAGAGCTCATTTTTTGTAGAACTCCTAGCAACTTTAAATGTGATCAAATGGTTCTTCCTCATCTTTGCTACAAATCAAGATGTCATAAAAACAAACCATAATAAAGTGGGCTAAGAAAGGTCGAAGAACTTTATTCATCAAGTGCATGAAAGTACTTGATGCGCTCGAGAGTCCAAATGGCTTGACCATCCATTCAAACAACCCTTCCTTTGTCTTGAGGGTAGTTTTTCGTTCATCTCCTGGTGTGATGCAAATTTGGTGACATTTGCTTCTGAAATCTAGCTTGGTGAACTTGGTGCAGACAGAAGCGCCAAAATCCATCTTTCTTTGACGTGTGCAGAGCTGGTACAACACATGTGCTAATATTTTCTCAAATGTGTCGGTTTTGCAAAAAGTTCTTTTAGTTTCTCTTTCAATACATCATGCTCTTTTGTACTCATACAGTGAGCAAGATTAGAAAACTCGCTCCCAAAATTAAGTCAATTATATATTGATTTTCTTTCATTTGTGGCATGCCTTGGGGCTCTCAAAGTATGTTATGAAATTTGAAATTCTGCTAATAAGACACGTGCATTTGCTGGATCGACATCTGGGTGTGCTTCTCCTTTTACATTTGCTGGATCGACATTTAGGTGTGCTTCTCCTTTTATAGTAAGCACAATACCCAAATTTACCTCCTTAAGTCTTCCATAAACTCAAAAGAGATAGTTAACATATTTTTCCGTTCCTCTTTAGAGGTACCATCAGCTTTGTTTGTTTGAATAATGATTCTTCTCTTGTATTTTTGTTGTTTCAAATGGAAGAGTAGATAATATTTTTGGCCTTGTGTGGTATCCTCATCAAATTGTTAAGGTCTTCCGAAAAGAATATGGCTGACATCCATGTCAACCACATCACACAATACATTTGAGCCATAATACTTGCCAAAAAAAAAAACGATAGGTTGTCAAAATAAGGTCCACATAGTGAAAACTTATCAAATGACCCCTAGATGTTAAAAGTTGCTCAGATGCCATTATATTCCACAGAAAATCATGAGGAAATAATAATAAAAAGTAGAAAGTGCCAAAAAATGGAAGGAAAGTACGCGAGGTTGAGAAAAATATAGGCATCACCATCGCACCTCTTTTCTCCGCCCTTGGGCAAAGATTCCTTTATCTCTCTCTTGGAAAGATCATGGGATGCTCGAAAATATCGAGGAAAATGGGGAAACTTGTTGGAAAAAAGTACACCAAGAGCTGCCATACTGACTACTCTAGTTGGGGCCATTTTACAACAATTTGCGCGACGGAGATTATGCTCCGAGTTTGGCGAAGAGGCCGCCGAAGGAAAAGAAGCTGGTCTTGGCCATGCTGCCAGCAGTCTGCTCTGGCGCCTTGTCGCCGGGCACCTTCTTGACGTTGAGCATGACGGTCTGGCCGACCTGTCCCCGGAGGCCCTCGATGGCCTTCATGTCCACCGGCTGCCCCGACGCGTCGCGCACGTAGAAGACGTTCACGGCCTGCTCCCCCACCGTCGTCACGTCCGCCCTCGTCACCGTCAGGCCGTGCTCCCGGAGCACCCTCGTCACGTCCGACAGCAGCCCCACCCTGTCTCTCCCGCAGAGCTCCAGCGTGAATCCCTGCAATGTAGCCCGTGCCGGCGTCAGTCAGAAACAGCGCGCCGTCGACCAGAGAATAGAACCGAATTCTGTTGCTGTGCCACCCACCTCGGACACTCTTCTGGACATCGCCGCTTCGAGGCACTTGGTCACCTTCTCTGCCTCGTCCTTCAGCAGCGTGCGCCCGTCCTTGCGACGAATGTACAGCTCCTGGATGCCGTAGATGCCTTCGGAGGTGACGGCGGCGTGGAAGACGACGTACTGCATGTCCGTCAGCGTGCAGACGATGTCGAACAGCAGCTTGGGCCGGTCCCTGCACCTCACGTTCACCACCGAGTAGTCCTTCTCCTCGCAGTGCTCCACGGTCACCGCCGTGCCGTCGTCGTCGGCGGGACGGCCCTGCGGCGCGCCGTCGCCGCCAAGGTCCATGTCGGCGTGCATCAGCTGGTGCAGCCGGCGGTCAACGTGGGTGGAGCCGGCAGAGAAGGTTGTGTGCGCTCCCCGGCCGTCGTCGTCGTCGTTTCCGCCGCCGTGTCCGCGGAGCACGTGCCGCAGTCGCTCCTCGATCGCGTCCAGACGGTACGCGTCCTCGATGGCCTGCCCCGAGGACACGTCGTTGACGTACACCACACAGGCCACCCTCGTCCTGTGCGTCCACACCTCGGCCGCCATCACGTTGCACTGGAGCTCCGCCAGGACGGCAAAGATCTCCGAGAGAAGGCCGGTTCTGTCGGGCCCCTTGAGCTCGATGGCGGTGTGGTCGCCGATCGAGTGCATCCCGACTGATCTCCCAGGCGAATTGCTGCTCTTCGTCGCGCCCGGTATGTTGCTGCCCGGACCCAAGGCCTGTCAACAAACAACAAGAATTCAGCTATTCAGCTCCCACTCAGTTTCAGAGTAATTAATAATCTCAGCTTCTTCATGGAAAACTAATTAACAGAGGTTCCCAAATTAATCAAATGTCTCAAATAAAGAGTTAAGAAAGATGGTGATTGGAATTTGCAAACCTTCTCGATGTACTGAATGGTCTTCTCATCGGTCACCTTCTGCCCTTGCTTATCCAGCACATGGAACACTGCATCGTTCAGTCGTAATATACAGCTCAAACTGCAAGGCCGTGTAACAACTTAAGTTGGAGTAATGATGCATAGCACAGGGCGGCTTACCATCCATGAACCATCCGCCATCCGAGGTGATGTACGCTTTCAAGATGGTGAGGTCAAGATCGCTCAGAACCTGCACCACCTCCAGCAAAATGCCATTCTTGTTCATACTGTCCACCTGAAACCATCACAAGGCAGATAAAGTTGCGTACACAAGTTTGGATTTTGAAATGATTCCAGCGAGTGAAATGTTCCCTCTCTGTCTCTTATCTCTGTACAGGGCGAATCCAGATGATCCTTACCTTCACCAGCGTGCAGTCGCGGCATGTGTTGTTATCGATGCAGACCCTGCAAAGTTTTCACCGGGTTAAGAGCAGAAATTAGCAGGATTTCTGGCAAGTGATGACCTATAAACCGGATGATGAACAAAATCGATTAACTTCTGCAGCTTAATTAGAGAATACATTAGAGACCGACCGAGGAGGGTTGATGCGCTGATTGAAGTTCTCATACTCGGGATCAAAGTAAGGCCGCATCTTTCCCCGGCAGTGGATCCTTCCTACACCCTGCCGCTGAAAGAGTTAATTGCGAGCCAACGTTATCAGTGTGATCCATGTATGTATGGTGATCTCCAATCATGAGAGCAGGACCTTGATCCAAATTAACAAAGGAGAAGAGCATAAAGCAGACGTAATCACTTTGGGGAAATGGAATAGACCAACCTTTCAGCCGATTCTTCCGCCAGGGTAGCTTCAAAGTTCCTGCTTTCGCTGAATTTTCTTTTATATCTTGGATCGAAAGCGGAGCTGGTACCTGCGGTATCCTGAAAAGTCATCGGAAGTTTCGAATCAATTTCAGAAATAAGGATGCATACCTCATGAAACGGAAGATACTTGCTTAGAAATCTCGAATTGCTTATGGATTCAGAGACCGAGGCGAGGATAAAAAAATACTTGGAATCGCGGAGCTGGTCCTTTCCTTTTCCAGGGAACAATAGTGTACGAAATCAACAACCATGGATGGGCAATATTTCCTTGAGACCGTCATAGGGGCGTAGACTAAAGCACACAAGCAAGATACTATTTCGTCATGGTGGCCTGAACAATTCAGCAGAGCGGCGAGTGGCTGTGGAAATGGATACTTTATGTGCTCGTCATGGCTTGATGCAGAATCAGCAACCACAAGCGAGCCATAGCCGAATTATTGCTGGAATCTGACTAGCTAGAGCTACACCGCTGCTCGCATTAGAATAAGCTGTGAGGAATCAAGAACACGTCAGGTTGACGGGATAGGGACCACGCCTTTCTTTCCCCACTCGCCAGGCAATTGGACAAAACCTTCTTCTGTCTGCCACTGTGGTGGCCTGTGACGGAGGGAATCTTGGTGCCTTCCTCCCGCTAGTAGATATTTGGTGCTCATGCGGATGATGATGCTTCTTCTCGAATGAGCTCTAATCTATCTTCAGTTTGTGTGTCTGGACGGATTAAAATAAGTTAGAGCAGCTCCAGCCGTTTGGCCCCCATCTCATCCTGCGAAGCGTTTTTGGCGTTCACGTCGGTGGTTTTTTGGGCCTAGGGCGATCGAGTTCCCAGCCGCGCCCCCAGGTTTCGGCTCCCGAACGCATATAAATTCAAAATTCACTTTCCCGCTATCAAAAAACGACATAGTTTGACGAGTTGGTCGATGATCATCATGCCACAGGTCGACGATCATCATGCCACACGTCGGCGATCGAATATAGCCAAAGTTCGGCAATCAAAAGGGTTGGAACGGCAGACATGGAACTCATCAAATGGTAGGCTCTTCTGCCGCAGGGCTGACTGAGGTCGGCGTTGACGTGGGCGCAGGTTTGCTCGGGCCCGGGGTCGGCCTGGGCGCAGTTTCAGTGCTCGGGGCGGCGGCGTGGGCACATCTTCAGTGTTCGCGCTCGTCGCAGGCGTGGGTGTAGGCGCAATGTGTCGGTGTCAAAACCAGCGGATCTCGGGTAGGGGGTCCCGAGCTGTGGATCTTGAATTAATGGGGAACAGAGGACGATGGACACAGTGTTTACCCAGATTCGGACCCTCTCTAAGAGGTAAATCCCTACGTCTTGCTCGATTATATTGAAGTGTATATGATGATTAAAGAGTCAATCTACCATGAGATCAGATGAACTAAACCTTAGTCTGGTAGGGCGATGGTTGTTGTTCTAGCCTCTACGGACTAAAACACTCTGGTTTATATAGCCACCAGGGGTAGTAGGGTTACCCATGGTCGGTTACAATAAGGGAAATAAACATGCCGAATCTTCTATCTTGACTTGGAGGACACAAAGTAGCCTTGTAGCTCGGTCTCGTAGTAGTCATACAGCGGCCCACCTATCCGTCCCATATGAAATAGCCCGGCAGCCCAAGGACACCCTAGTCCAGGACTCCCTCGGTAGCGCCCGAACTAGCCGCCAACGCCGGCGTCTTGTAACTCCCGAATCTGCAGTCTCGGGCTTGCGGGCGAATTCTACTCCTCCCATGTGTTTGGAACAATCTTCCCTGGTTAAGTGGTATCTGGAATCCAGATTATCAGTCTTACTTAGCCTCGAAGGTCAACCACTCGAGTGTGAACAGTGCCTTCGCCTGACAACTTTCGGCGAAGGGTTCCGGTCATAACCACCTAACCGTTGTGAATACTTGATGCGCGGTTCGGGGCAACTCCTCCATAGGCACGTCTCATCGAGGTGGGGATCGTGCCCCGCATTTTAGGGGATATGATCAATGATTTTGATCACCCCACTCGCGCATAACGTTACGAGTATATCGGGAAATGGAGAGGCATGCGACGCAGTAAAAGGACCTTTGCTATTTCAGCGGCCTATAAAAAGGGGAACAACCACCGCTATCGCTGTATGCCTTCTCCTTCCTCTCACCATCACTTTCCCAATCTTCGGAGCTCCAGCGCCCCGTGCCATTCTTCCACAGAGAATCCCTCCAAGCCACCCCTAACTCTAGCAATGGCCGGATCTGGTGCCAAAGGCAAGTGGGAGGCCTTCACCATCACCTGGCATTGAGGATCTGAAGCACGCCGGCTACCTCTCGGTCAACATCGCTCACCGGGGCCCAGATGAGGGCCAGGCCGTCCCCATGCCTCGGCCAGGTGAAAGGGTGGTGTTCGTCCCTTACTTCATCTGGGGACTAGGCTTCCTGCTCCACCCCTTCGTCAGAGGGCTGATGTTCTTCTACGGATTGGTTTCCTTGATCTGGCCCCTTACTCCTTCCTCCACATCTCGGCCTTCATCGTCATCTGCGAGACCTTCTTGCGAGTCCGGCCGCACTTCGGCTTGTGGTTGAAGGTATTCAACATCACAGGAGAACTGTGGCAGGGCGATGATCAGCAAGCTCGCCCTGGTTGAGTGGCCGGAGGGCACGTTCATTGATATTGTCAAAGTTTGGCAGAAGGAGTGCTTCTATATCATAGAACCATGGGAGGTGGCCTGAACGGCGGCTCCCGAATTCAGTTACGGTCCCCCGGCGAGGCTAACCTCGTGGACTAAGAAGGGTCTCGACTGGGGATCCACCACGGAGGTGGAGGTGCTACAGAAGCGCGTTTCCAACATGATAAAGGCGGGCGCCAAGCTGACCAACGTGGTTCAGGTGATGCTCCGTCGCTGCCTCCTCCCCTGCCAACAAAGGGCCACCGCAATGTGGTCTTACAAGCTCAAGGATCCAGCCATCGTGCAATACTTCTATGGCACCCCCCACGACAAGCTGTGGAAGGTGTTGTTTAAGCCTCAAAAAACGTGGTCGGCCAAGGAAGAAGACATCGGCCTCGACGCCACGCACCCCCGAAAGGAGGTAACAAAGTTCTTACCCGTTCTAAGTCCGGCTGTTTGAATTCCAGGAGATTTATCCTCCATTCTTTTACTTCCACAAGGTTGGCTCGAGAAGTCCAAGAAGATCAGTAATCCGGCCCCACTGCCCGAAGACCCCCGGTCGGCTCTGCTCGAGGAGATACTGATCGGGGCGCCTTACAAGGCGCTAGAGAAGAGGGAAAAGAAGAAGAATAATAAGAAAGAAGCGTTGGAGCCAGGTAAAGCCTCCGCCCAAGGGGACATCTGATGACCCACAAGTGTAGGGGATCTATCGTAGTCCTTTTGATAAGTAAGAGTGTCGAACCCAACGAGGAGCAGAAGGAAATGATAGGCAGTTTTCAGTAAGGTATTTTCTGCAAGCACTGAAATTATAGGTAACAGATAGTTTTGTGATAAGGTAATTGGTAGCAAGTGACAAAAGGTAAAAGTAAATAAGGTGCAACAAGGTGGCCCAATCCTTTTTGTAGCAAAGGACAAGCCTGGACAAACTCTTATATAAAGGAAAGCGCTCCCAAGGACACATGGGAATTATCGTCAAGCTAGTTTTCATCACGATCATCTGATTCGCGTTCGGTACTTTGATAATTTGGTATGTGGGTGGACCGGTGCTTGGGTGCTGTCCTTAATTGGACAAGGGAAACGTTCCTAGGCGGTGCGCCGGCCGAAACTTGGGCCGGTCGCACGCCAGCCTTGCGATTGTCTCAATCATGGGTCATCGCAGGCCACGAGCGCTTCTCATCTGAATTGTTTTTTCCTTCTTTTTTGTCATTCTTCTTCCTCACGAACGTGGCTCGTTGCAACCGTTCCTCAATCTCTGCCGCCACGCGCGCACGGTGCACAGGCATGACGCGCCCTTGCTATTAAGGCGAGCCGCGGCGGGGCAGAGAAGACGGCAGGGGGCGCAGAAGTCGTGGCGGGGGGAGCTGCAAGAGTTTTGCGCACGATGCTGGTGTTCGTCGATGGCACGCGGCCAACCATGGGTGCTCGATAGCTGAGACGATGCTGCGTGCTGGAACCGTTCTGTTGAAAAGCTTCCACCGCTGACTCGAAAAGCTTCAACCATCTGTATATAAAGCTTCAACCGGACCACGGTGCGACTGAAGAGCTACAATCGTTGATATGAAAGCTTCAACCTGCTTAGGAAAAGCTTCAACCCGCGGTGAAAAAAGCTTCCACCGGCATGGGAAAAAACTTCAACTATGTGAAAAATGCTTCAACCGGCGTGGAAAAAAGCTTCTACCGGCGTGAGAAAAAGCTTCAACTGACGTGCTGATCTTTTCTGCCCGAAGGGCAATGTTGAGTTCAATGGTGGAAAAAAGCTTCAACCTGCTTAGGAAAAGCTTCAACCCGCGGTGAAAAAAGCTTCCACCTGGGAGCTTTTTTTTCCAACGGTTGAAGCTGTTTTTCATACACGGTTGAAGCTTTTTCGTCCATGGTCGAAGCTTTTTCTGCAGCAAAATGCTACAACCATTGACATAAAATGCTACAACCATTGACATACCAGTTGGAATGCTACAACCATTGACATAAAATGCTACAACCGTTTATAAAAAAAGTTTCATTGCAGAACATCGGGGTGGGTCTGGTGCGACCGGCCAAAATTTCGGCCGGCGCACCAGCGCCTAGCATTGGCCATTGGACAAGCCTCCCACTTATGATTAACCTCTAATGCAAGCATCCGCAACTACAAAAGAAGTATTAAGGTAAACCTAACCATAGCATGAAACATATGGATCCAAATCAGCCCCTTACGATGCAAAGCATAAACTAGGGTTTAAGCTTCTGTCACTCTAGCAACCCATCATCTACTTATTACTTCCCAATGCCTTCCTCTAGGCCCAAATAATGGTGAAGTGTCATGTAGTCGACGTTCACATGACACCACTAGAGGAGAGACAACATACATCTCATCAAAATATCGAACCAAGACCAAATTCACATGACTACTTATAGCAAGACTTCTCTCATGTCCTCAGGAACAAAAGTAACTACTCACAAGACATAATATTGTTCATGATCAGAGGGGTATTAATATGCATAATGGATCTGAACATATGATCATCCACCAAACAAACCAATTAGCATCAACTACAAGGAGTAATCATGTGACACCCCGAGACCGATGCGCCAGGTGTCAGCGAGTTATTCGTCGTTGTTGCCATGTCATCTGCGTGCGTGTTGCATATTTGCCTTGTCATCATGTGCATTGCATCATCATGTTTTCAAAACTTGCATCTGGCCGAAACCCCCTCGTCCTTTCCGTTGCCCGTTCTGAGCCCACACACACTTGCACGCGCCCGCGGCATCTCCGAATATTTATTTTATGAGTGGCCGGTAAATGTTCTCGGAATGGGATGAAACTTGGCGTGTGGTCTTATTATAGCATAGGTAGACCGCCTACCAATTTTCGTCGCATTCGGAGCTCATTTGATAGCCCAACCGTTAAACCTATAGCGGCATTATAGCCGGATAAACGTCGGATGTTTCGGTCTCCGAAACGCATGACGGGCTGCACTTCCCTCTTCTCCTCTCAGCCCAACCCCATCTACACAGCTCACTAGACCCATCTAACACCCCTTGCGATCCGGTGCCGTCCGATCGTCATCGGAGGGTGCAAAAACACCCCCAAGCACCTAACCCTAGGCCCCTACCCTATAAAACTACCCCTCCATGCCAATTTGGGCATCTCCTAGCCTAGCCTTCTTCTCCCACAGCCACCACCTTCCTCCTCCTCTAAATCAGCGCCGCCAGACTCAATTTCCGCACCGAGCCGCTCTGGAGCCGCCACTTGTTGCCGGCCCGTAGGCTAGCCGCCGCAAAGCCCACCGCCAACCAACCAGGAAGCGACACGCGTCCTCCCCAGGGTCAACCGCCGCCGCCAGCCCCTCCAGGGCCCGAAGCCGGCCCGCCCTAGGACCCGATCTGGGCCGAGGCCTGCCTCCGCGCCGCCGCGCGCCTGTCTGCACAGCTCCCCGCGTCCGTCCTCCCGTAGCGCACCGCTCGCCTCGCCTTCGCCGTCCCTCACGACCGGACCCCGCGTCGTCCGGCCGTCCACCACCTCCAGCCTGGCCCGAGCGCCGCCCCGTCGGGTCCTCTCTGCGCCCGAGCGCCCCGAGTTCCGCTCCCCGATGTCGTCGCCTACCTCGTCGCCGAGCTCGGCCCGCGGTCGCAGTGCCTCGCCGCCGGCCGATCCAGTCCCGTACTCATCAGATCTGGCCGGGGTTCTGCCGGATCCGCCTCGCCTGCTCCTCCGGCGCCACACCTCGCCCTCGCCCTCGCCGGAGCGCCACCGCCTCGCCCTGCCGCCGGCGATCTAGCCGCCATGGCTGAGTTCCCCTCGGCCCAAGCCACTGCCAGGAGGGCCCGGCCACCGCACCTATGGACATGTCTGTCTGGTGTCGGACATGTCCACCCCCCTCTCTGTGCCACTGCCACGTGGGCCCCAGATGCCGGAGATGTCCGTTTGCACCCGGACACGTCCGCCCCTCCGGAGGTTGTTTTCCACTAAGTCCCCAGCTCTGTTTTAAAAATGGTGCATGCTTGAGTGGCTGTAACTTTTTGTGTGTTTGTCCAAATTGAGTGAATAATATGTCAAAATGATCTTTGTGATATGCTCTTCATTTTGTTCCATTGTGGCATGGTTATTTGAGTTCATCTCGATGCCCTAATCATCGTTGCAAGAGTGCTATATGTTTAAAACTACTGATAACTGTAATTTTGTTGCATGCTTGTGGTGATGATAACTTTGTGCATGTTGATCCAAAGAGGTGTGTGATATGTGAAACTGTTCATTGTGAAGTGCTCTACTTGATGGTTGCTCTATCATTCATGTTAGGTGCCATATTGCCATGTTAATATCTATTGCAAAAGTGCATGTGGCTGTTAAGTGTTGAAACTTGTTATGAGATGCTGATTTGACTTGTTCATAGCTATTGATGTGTTTGTCTTTCATGCCACATGTCAATATGTTTTAGAAGCACAATCATGCCATCTTTGTTGTGGTGCAATCCACTTTTCATGATATGCCTTGTGGTGTTTGCAACAAGCTTGTAAAGTAGCCTACTCGCTGTTGTTGTTTTCTAGGACTTCTTAAAAACTGCTAAGTATGAAACTGTTAAACCTGATGCCATGTTTGCTTGATGCCCCACTCAAATCCTTGCATGTTTTGGTTTGGACAATGATCATGTCTTGTTGTACATGTTATGCTCTATCCATCCATGCCCTTGTTTGCATATATAGCCTGCTATAGCTTATTTATTTCTTGCTCTCAAGTTTCTATAAATATACATGTCAGACTGTTATCAGCATGATCAATTTGGTGAAGCTTGTTGTTATTGATCCATGCCTCCTATGGAGTTGTTTGATGTATGCTATGTCTATTACATGTCCATTATCTTTATATACTTAGTAGAGTTGATATGCTTGTTATTTTGTGCCTCCGAAGGCAACATCGTGATGACGTTTTTGCCTTTCCAGATTTTGGCTAAGTCTGGATAAACTTATTGCAATTTGCCATGCTTGTTTAATTGTGTTCCAACAAGTTTTTGGGTGTGCTCTAAGTTCATGCTTGTTAAGTATCATGTCTATTTTCACATCCATGCCTCTTGTTATCATGTTTGGGTCCTGTAGCATATATATAACTTGCTCCAAAGTTGCTATGTTGCTGTTTTTGGACAGCTTGTTGTTATATCTTGTTTCATGTGTATGTGCTGAACCGTTGCTCCGTTTTGAGCGTGCTATATATGAAACTTGTGTGTTTTCGTGTGTAGAAGCATAATATCATGTTGAATACATGTTTGGAGTGAGTTTGCTTGATGTTTGTTTGCATCTTGCATAATTGCCATGCTTGACTTGTTTTGTCTTCTAGGCCGTAGCTCCGTATTAAACAAACTTCATATGTAACTTGACTAGAATTTCGTGTAGATCATCATGGTGCATGTTAGCTGTTTAACAACTTGAAATTAAGGTTTGTTCAGATCTGGACCAATTTTGAAATGTGCATATGAGGGCTTACCGGAATCGTTATATGTGGTTTCCGGCCTCATTTAAACTTGCCTTGTTGTGTTGATCGTGTGTGCTTCATCCCTTGCCATGTTTTGCATCATATAGACTTGTCTTGCATCGTACTTGGTTGAGCATTATGTCATGTTCTTGTGTGGTGTGTTTACCGTTTTGCTTGCTTCTTCTCGTTAGTGATTGTTCCATTGTGATCGTGAGGATTCGTTCGACTACATGTGGTTCATCTTCGTGGATTCTTCTTCGTCTACTCCATGGACTTGCTCTTCTTCCTTATGGGATCTCAGGCAAGATGACCATCACCTTGGATACCTTTACTATCATTGCTATGCTAGATGTCTCGATGCTATCGCTATATGTCGCGCTACCTATCTTTTGTTGTCAGCCTCTCCTTGTTGCCATGAAACCTCTAACCTTTGACACCTTCCTAGCAAACCATTGTTTGGCTATGTTATCCGCTTGCTCAGCCCCTCTTATAGCGTTGTTAGTTGCAGGTGAAGATGAAGATCGTTCCATATTGGAACTTGTTGTTGGAATATCATTATATATCTTATATATCTTAACACACCTATATACTTGGCAATGGGTGGAAGGCTTAGCCTTTTGCTCGGTGTTTTGTTCCACTCATGCCGCCTGAGGAGTCGATAAACCGGCGTTATGTTCCTGGATTTTGCGTTCCTAGCACGGTTGGGTATATGGGGACCCCTTGAGAGTTCGTCTTTGAATAAAATTCCTCGAGCAAGGCCCAACATTGGTTGTAATTTGCCTCATAATAACAACTTAATTAATTAATTAAATTGCATAGGGGGTCGCGTCCCCGAGTATTCTTTCTACATAACAGGGGGGGCCAGTGCTGATGGTGTTGGTCCCAAACGGGCAGACTGCGGGGCCGCCACGGGGAAACTCGAGGTATCTGGCTCCCGTAGGCTTTCCCATCCGCACGTGGCCTGAGACGAGATACGCGCGGCTACTATCAGGGTGTCGGCACGCTAGGAGGTCTTTCTGGACTTGTTTTACCATTGTCGAAATGTCTTGTGCACCGGGATTTCCGAGCCTGATCGGATTGTCCCTAAGATAAGGGGTAATATTATTATTATCTCTGCTGATCGTGAGAGCTTGTGATGGGCTAAGTTGGGACACCCCTGCAGGGTTATGACCTTTCGAAAGCCGTGCCCGCGGTTATGTGGTAGATTGGAATTTGTTAATGTCGGGTTGTAGAAAACTTGTCAGAGGATCCAAAGTAAAACACACAACCGTGTGAGTAACCGTGACTGTCTCTTTTCACTTTGAGAAGAGAACACGGTGGGGTTATGTTTGACTCGTTGGTAGTTCAGGATCTTTAGCGATCATTACTAGCTTGCGACCGTTTGCGTAGATGCTCATCTTATTCTTGTACTTGTAAGTTAGCCACCATACTTTTGCTTAGCCGCTGCTGCAACCTCACCACTTAACCTCTTCCTACCCATTAAGCTTTGCTAGTCTTGTTACCCATGGTTATGGGATTGCTGAGTCCTCGTGGCTCACAGATACTACAACAACAGTTGCAGGTGCAGGTTTCCGATGTCTTGACGCGAAAACGATGTCCGTTGTGTTGGAGTTCTTTCTTCTTCTTCTTCGTCAGTCTTGGATTAGGTTCCGGGTCGGCAGCCTGAGATAGCAGATGGATGTCATTGTGCTTTTCATGTTTGCATCCGTAGTCGGATGCTTTGTATTGATGTTGTTGTACTCATGTGACTTGTATGAATTGTTGTATCCCCATGTATTTATGTAATGGTATGATGTAATGATATCCATGTTGTTAAGGGCCTGAAATGCGGTTGTGCCCCAGTCACGAGTTCGTCACGTGATCGGGATAGAATCACATCTTGGGCTTGACAAGTTGGTATCAGAGCCTTGACCGACCATAGGAGCCCCGTGATTGATTGTAGAATGGGCATTGTTGAGTCTAGCAAAAAAAATTGGAGTCTAGTTATATCGGAGAGTAGGAATTCTTTTACTCCTCAGCCCCTTCATCGCTCTGGTGAGGAATCTTGACGTAGATGTTTTGAATTACTCCTCTTCTCCTTCAATTTTTTTTAGGATCACGCGGTTAGTTTTCGTTCGTTGCGATGTCAGTTCTTTTCATCTGGTGCATCTCTCGTCGAGTCGATTCATTCCTCTTCGCCTTTTGCCAGTTCAATCCTTGGTTCTTTCCAACCGATGTTGTTTTCCCCTTCCGAAGTTGTCTTTCTATTTCCCACCCGCCCACCCTTTGCTTCTCGGAGTCGGAGTCCTTAAATCGAGTATCCATTCTACTCGTGCGAGTCTTGCTTTCTTTCATCAATTGTTTCAACTGGTGATTTCTCGTCTAGTTCATCATTCTTCATCTCTTTTTCTTTCCGGTGGATTCAGTTCTAGTATTCGGTGTTCATCTTATTCTTTTCTTGGCTCAGGTGTTTTCCTCCTTGCCCGTTCACCTCTCGCTAATTAATCATTCCAGAGTTCCGAAGATATCTCATGCGATTCGTGTTTGCCCTCAAATTAATTCGAGGTTGTCACCTCATTCGAGTCTTTCAGTCGTTCCGGTGCATCATCTCCTTTTCAATCATTTTCAATGGTGTTTCTCTTCGGTGGGCACATAACCCACAGGTCTTTCCCAGGATCTTACCTGACTCTTCTAATATTTCAGAGTTATTCCCAAATTCTTTTCAAGTGTGACGTAAGAATAGATTCCATCAGTCATATGTCTTCTCCAAGATCATTTTCAAATTCTTTTCATCGTTGCTTCAACCTTCCTCTTTTATTTTCCGGAGTATCTCAACAATTTTGATTGTGTTCCTCGTCATCATTTGCAGACCGAACCAGAGTTCATCTAAATCTTGTCCGTCTCTCGATTATCCGTTGTTCAAGCTTAATTCTATCCCCTCAAATTGTTCAGTTCGCGATAAAATTCTTGGACTCACATCCGGAGTATTTCATGAATTCTTTTCATCGTGTTCCTCCGAAGGCCAACATTTAAGAAGATTTCTTCGTTCTAAGTTTTCAACTTCGTCCTCCAAATATTCTTCATTCATGCCTCTTCGTTCGTCTCACATTCATCCGGTGCTTCGTTCAAGTATTCTTTAATCAGTTCGCGAGCTCTTCGTTCTTTTGTATCTAAATTCCCAAGTGCTTTATTCTTTCCGGCGATTCATTCTCTTGTATTCACTCAATTTCAATTCCTTACGGTGGTCGTTCTCTTTCATCACTCGATTTTAATTCTTCTTGTTGGTTCGTTCCTTTTCTTCACTTGGCTTAAATTTTTACGGTGGTTCCCTCAAGAGTTCTTTCCCGGTGCTATCATATCAATCCATTCATTTTTATTCCAATCCTACCGGTGTTTCATGAAGATTTTCGCAAATTCGCGATATATACCTCTTTAATCATTTCAACAAAAATAAGTAGTATGCAAATCCATTGCTTCTCATCAATTTTATTGGTGGAGGATAATCATATCATAATTCTTATTCGTCTTGTGGAGTTGATTTATTCCTTCCTTCGGAGTTTATTCTTGATGAATGAATTCTAGTTCCAAGTCCTTTCATCTTTTCTTTCCGGAGTCCAAAGTTTCCTCGGCTATCTCGTCGGTACCTTCATCTAAATCATCGCAAGGCTTATTCTTATTCTTGTAATCCTTCAACTCTATCTCATCATCCTTTTCGTTACCGGAGTTCTTCATGAGTTAATTCATTCGTCAAGTGTTCATCAAATTCTTGTTGAGCAGCGCAAGCATTATTCTTTCGTGTCTCGAGATGCAAATAATTCTCCCTATTCTTTTGAAGTGGAGTTTTGCATCTCTTCCTTCAGCTCATCTATTCAATCTATTTGGTTGTGGCATAATTCACCTCAAGTGTGGGATGATATTCATAAGTCCACCACAAGCATATTCTTCTGTTGTCGATTTCGCAACAACTCCGCTCAAGCATTCTTTTGAAGATGCTCTTTTAAATTCATTTGTGGTGCAAGTTGTCATCTTCTTCTCCGTTCTTCTCATTCCATTCTTCAATTTTTTTGGAGACATTTTTTCTTGTTCATCTCGTCATAGATCGTTCCATATTCTCTAGTTCTTGTCCTATCCCTTCAATGCTCAACTGGAGTGGTTTCGAATTCATTCTTGTTCCTTCAGCTCTTGTTTCGTGCCTTTCAACCTCCTTGATTCTCGCCGTATTCCTTGTTCCTCTTGTTTAACGAAGTCTTCGCAACTTCGTTCATCTTCGTTGTATCCTTTCTTTCAAGTTATTCAACCTCAAGGTTCTTTGGTTTCACCTTCTTCCTTTTTTCCTTCTGTCTCATTCCTAAGATCTCGGGACGAGATCTCTTGTTAGTAGGGGAGTGTTGTGACACCCCGAGACCGATGCGCCAGGTGTCAGCCGGTTATTCATCGTTGTTGCCATGTCATCTGTGTGCGTGTTGCATCTTTGCCTTGTCATCATGTGCATTGCATCATCATGTTTTCAAAACTTGCATCCGGTCGAAACCCCCTCATCCTTTCCGTTGCCCGTTCTGAGCCTAGACACACTTGCACGCGCCCGCGGCATCTCCGAATATTTATTTTATGAGTGGCCGGAAAATGTTCTCGGAATGGGATGAAACTTGGCATGTGGTCTTATTAGCATAGGTAGACCGCCTGCCAATTTCCGTCGCATTCGGAGCTCGTTCGATAGCCCAACCGTTAAACCTATAGCGGCATTATAGCCGGATAAACGTCGGACGTTTCGGTCTCCAAAACGCATGCTGGGCCGCACTTCCCTGTTCTCCTCTCAGCCCAACCCCATCTACACATCCCACTAGACCCATCTAACACCCCTTGCGATCCGGTGCCGTCCGATCATCATCGAAGGGTGCAAAAACACCCCCAAGCACCTAACCCTAGGCCCCTACCCTATAAAATTACCCCTCCATGCCAATTTGGGCATCTCCTAGCCTAGCCTTCTTCTCCCGCAGCCACCACCTCCCTCCTCCTCGAAATCAGCGCCGCCAGCCTCAATTTCCGCACCGAGCCGCTCCGGAGACGCCACTTGTCACCGGCCCGTAGGCCAGCCGCCGCAAAGCCCGCCGCCAACCAACGAAGAAGCGACACGCGAGCTCCCCGGGGTCAACCGCCGCCGCCAGCCCCTCCAGGGCCCGAAGTCGGCCCGTCCTGGGCCCCGATCTGGGGCGAGGCCCGCCTCTGCGCCGCCGCGCCCCCATCTGCAGAGCTCCCCGCGTCCGTCGTCCCGCAGCGCACCGCTCGCCTCGCCTTCGCCGTTCCTGGCAACCGGACCCCGCGCCGTCCGGTCATCCGCCGCCTTCGGCCTGGCCCGAGCGCCGCCCCACCGGGTCCTCTCTGCGCCCGAGCGCCCCGAGTTCCGCTCCCCGATGCCGTCGCCTACCTTGTCGCCGAGCTCCACCCGCGGTCGCAGTGCCTCGCCGCCGGCCGATCCGATCCCGTACTCCTCAGATCTGGCCGGGGTTCTGCCGGATCCGCCTCGCCTACTCCTCCGGCGCCGCCCCTCGCCCTCGCCATCGCCGGAGCGCCACCGCCTCGCCCTGCCGCCGGCGATCCAGCCGCCATGGCCGAGTTCCCCTAGGCCCAAGCCACTGACAGGAGGGCCCGACCACCGCACCTACGGACATGTCCGTCTGGTGCCGGACATGTCCGCCCCCTCTCTGTGCCACTGCCACGTGGGCCCTAGATGCCGGAGATGTCCGTTTGCACCCGGACACATCCGCCCCTCCGGAGGTTGTTTTCCTCCAAGTCCCCAGCTCTGTTTTAAAAATGTTGCATGTTTGAGTGGCTGTAACTTTTTGTGTGTTTGTCCAAATTGAGTGAATAATATGGAAAAATGATCGTTGTGATATGCTCTTCATTTTATTCCATTGTGGCATGCTTGTTTGAGTTCATCTTGATGCCCTAATCATCGTTGCAAGAGTGTTATATGTTTAAAACTGCTGATAACTGTAATTTTATTGCATGCTTGTGGTAATGAGAACTTTGTGCATGTTGGTCCAAATGAGGTGTGTGATATGTAAAAATGTACATTGTGAAGTGCTCTACTTGATGGTTCCTGTATCATTCATGTTAGGTGCCATATTGCCATGTTAATATCAATTGCAAAAGTGCATGTGGCTGTTAAGTGTTGAAACTTGTTATGAGATGCTGATTTGACTTGTTCATAGCTATTGATGTGTTTGTCTTTCGTGCCACATGTCAATTTGTTTTAGAAGCACAATCATGCCATCTTTGCTGTGGTGCAATCCACTTTTCATGATATGCCTTGTGGTGTTTGCAACAAGCTTGTAAAGTAGCCTACTCGTTGTTGTTGTTGTTTTCTAGGACTTCTTAAAAACTGCTAAGTCTGAAACTGTTAAAACTGATGCCATGTTTGCTTGATGCCCCACTCAACTCCTCGCATGTTTTGGTTTGCACAATGATCATGTCTTGTTGTAAATGTTATGCTCTATCCATCCATGCCCTTGTTTGCATATATAGCCTGCTATAGCTTATTTATTTCTTGCTCTCTAGTTTCTATAAATGTACCTGTCAGACTGTTATCAGCATGATCAATTTGGTGAAGCTTGTTGTTATTGATCCATGCCTCCTATGGAGTTGTTCCAATGGAGTTGTTTGATGTATGCTATGTCTATTACATGTGCATGATCTTTATATACTTAGTAGAGTTAATATGCTTGTTATTTTGTGCCTCCGAAGGCAGCATCATAATGATGTTTTTGCCTTCCCAGATTTTGGCTAAGTCTGGAGAAACTTATTGCAATTTGCCATGCTTGTTTAATTGTGTTCCAGCAAGTTATTGGGTGTGCTCTAAGTTCATGCTTGTTAAGTATCATGTGTATTTTCACATCCATGCCTCTTGTTATCATGTTTGGGTGCTGTAGCATATATATACCTTGCTCCAAAGTTGCTATGTTGCTGTTTTTGGACAACTTGTTGTTATATCTTGTTTCATGTGTATTTGTTGAACTGTTGCTCCGTTATGAGCGTGCTATATATGAAACTTGTGTGTTTTCATGTGTATAAGCATAATATCATGTTGAATACCTGTTTGGAGTGAGTTTGCTTGATGTTTGTTTGCATCTTGCATAATTGCCATGCTTGACTTGTTTTGATCATATCTTCTAGGCCGTAGCTCCGTATTAAACAAACTTCATTTGTAACTCGACTAGAATTTCGCATAGATCATCATGGTGCATGTTAACTTGCTGTTTAACAACTTGAACTTAAGGTTTGTTCTGATCTGGACCAATTTTGAAATGTGCATATGAGGGCTTACCGGAATTGCTATATGTGGTTTCCGGCCTGATTTAAACTTGCCTTGTTGTGTTGATCTTGTGTACTTCATCCCTTGCCATGTTTTGAATCATTGTCTTGCATCATACTTGGTTGAGCATTATGTCATGTTCTTGTGTGGTGTGTTTACCGTGTTGCTTGCTTCTTCTCGTTAGTGCTTGTTCCATTGCGATTATGAGGATTTGTTCGACTACATGTGGTTCGTCTTCGTGGATTCTTCTTCGTCTACTTCATGGACTTGCTCTTCTTCCCTGCGGGATCTCAGACAAGATGACCATCACCTTGGATACCTTTACTATCATTGCTATGCTAGATGTCTCGATGCTATCGCAATATGTCGCGCTACCTATCTTTTGTTGCCAGCCTCTCCTTGTTGCCATGAAACCTCTAACCTTTGACACCTTCCTAGCAAACCGTTGTTTGGCTATGTTATACGCTTGCTCAGCCCCTCTTATAGCATTGTTAGTTGCAGGTGAAGATGAAGATCATTCCATGTTGGAACTTGTTGTTGGAATATCACAATATATCTTATATATCTTAACACACCTATATACTTGGAAATGGGTGGAAGGCTAGGCTTTTGCTCGGTGTTTTGTTCCACTCATGCCGCCTTAGGAGCCGATAAACCGGCGTTATGTTACTTGATTTTGCGTTCCTAACACGGTTGGGTATAAGGGGACCCCTTGACAGTTCGTCTTTGAATAAAACTCCTCCAGCAAGGCCCAACATTGGTTTTAATTTGCCTCATAATAACAACTTAATTAATTAATTAAATTGCATTGGGGGTCGCGTCCCCAAGGATTCTTTCTACATAACAGGGGGACAGTGCTGATGGTGTTGGTCCCAAACGGGCAGACTGCGGGGCCGCCACGGGGGAACTCGAGGTATCTGGCTGCTGTAGGCTTTCCCATCCGGACGTGGCTTGAGACCAGATACGCGCGACTACTATCAGGGTGTCAGCACGCCGGGAGGTCTTGCTGGACCTATTTTACCATTTTCGAAATGTCTTGTGCACCGGGATTTCCGAGCCTGATCGGATTGTCCTTAAGATAATGGGCAATATTATTATTATCTCTGCTGATTGTGAGAGCTTGTGATGGGCTAAGTTGGGACACCCCTGCAGGGTTATGATCTTTCGGAAGCCGTGCCCGCAGTTATGTGGCAGATTGGAATTTGTTAATGTCCGGTTGTAGAAAACTTGACAGAGGATTCAAAGTAAAACACACAACCGTGTGAGTAACCGTGACTATCTATTTTCACTCTGAGAAGAGAACACGGTGTGGTTATGTTTGACTCGTAGGTAGTTCAGGATCTTTAGTGATCATTACTAGCTTGCGACCGTTTGCGTAGAGGCTCATCTTATTCTTGTACTCGTAAGTTAGCCACCATACTTTTGCTTAGCCGCTGCTGCAACCTCACCACTTAACCTCTTCCTACCCATTAAGTTTTGCTAGTCTTGTTACCCATGGTTATGGGATTGCTGAGTCCTCGTGGCTCACAGATACTACAAAAACAGTTGCTGGTGCAGGTTTTCGATGTCTTGACGCGAGAGCGATGTCCGTTGTGTTGGAGTTCTTTCTTCTTCTTCTTCGTCAGTCTTGGGTTAGGTTCCGGATCGGCAGCCTGGGATAGCAGATGGATGTCGTTGTGCTTTTCATGTTTGCATCCATAGTCAGATGCTTTGTATTGATGTTGTTGTACTCATGTGACTTGTATGAATTGTTGTATCCCCATGTATTTATGTAATGGTATGATGTAATGATATCCATCTTACTAAGCGCCCGAAATGCGGTTGTGCCCCAATCATGAGTTCGTCACGTGATCGGGATAGAATCGCATCTTGGGCTTGACAAATCAACACTACTAGCAACCCACAGGTACCAATCTGAGGTTTGGGTACAAAGATTGGATATAAGAGATGAACTAGGGTTTGAGAGGAGATGGTGCTGGTGAAGATGTTGATGAAGATAGCCCTTCCCAAGATGAGAGAGTTGTTGGTGATGACGACGGTGACGATTTCCCCTCCCGGAGGGAAGTACACCCCACAGAACAGCTTTGCCGGAGCCCTAGATTGGTTTCCGCCTTGGTTTCGCCTCGAGATGGCGGCATCTGGTCCCGAAAGCCTCCTTATGATTTTTTCTAGGTCAAAACACCTCATATAGGAGAATATGGGCATCAGGGGGCTGTCGGTGGGCCCACGAGACAGGGGGCACACCCAAAGGGGGGGGGCGCCCCCCACCCTCGTGGACATCAGGTGGCCCCCCTCGTGGTTTTCTTTCGTCAGATATTTTTATATTTTCTGAAACGAAGTTCTGTGAAGTTTTGGGGCTTTTGGAGTTGTGCAGAATAGGTTTCTAGAGTTTGCTCCTTTTCCAGCCCAGAATTCCAGCTGCCGGCATTCTCCCTCTTCATGTAAACCTTGTAAAATAAGAGAGAAAAGTCATAAGTATGGTGACATAACGCGTAATAATAGCCCATAATGCAATAAATATCAACATAAAAGCATGATGCAAAATGGACGTATCAACATCCGGACAACAAATCGGGAGACACCCAGGCTCCCTCCACTCAAGAGAGGAGTAGGAAGAGGACGAGGAGGAGAGTGACTCCTCCGGTTCCATGAAGAGGGCAGCATCCGGCGACGCCGAGGAGGAGCAACCTCCTCATGCCCCGAAGAGATAGTGCATGCCCAAGCTGCTCCTGCCTGATGATAGCTCAAATTCCGATGAGGAGTCCACCACGTCCGAAGAGATTCCTAAGAGGAACCCCAGGGTCAAGCTCCCTGACGAGAGGTATGAATTCTGATATTCTTCAGTTGTTTGTTTCAACAATCATTCATTTGATAACACATGTGCATCTCATGTTGCAGCCCACCGCGCACTCACCCCGCTGACCAAACCTTAGAGGGTAATTCTCCGCGAGCCAAACTGGGAGAGAGTGAGTGTGCATCGCGCTCTATGCTCCTCCAGTCATCGGGGAGACCGTGGAGGTGTTGTCCCGAAGGACCCGTCCAGGCCCGGACACGGGAGGTGGTGGTGATGAGGCCATGGCCGAGGCTAACACCTCGGTCACCGAATACTAGGAGGACAGATCCCTCGTGCTGAACGAAGAGGGGGAGCTCGGGCAATCCAAACCCTCCCAAAAGACAATTTCGGAGCCCCCAAGGCTCTCGGAGGTGCCAATTCCACCCTCCACCAAGGGGGAGCCAGGGGCCCGCCGTTAGCACCGAACACCAATGGTCGGGCTGCGGCAGGGTGGCCAGATGTGATGGAGGAGGCGGTGAAAAATTCCTCCATCGTTACAGAACACCGCACCCTGATGGGCGTGGTTTTACAAAGTATTCGATCCGTTAATAGTGGACTGAAGGAACCCTTCGGCGGCCTCCTGACGGGCTTCGAGGTAAGCCATGTAATATTCTTTCCATAAAGCGGATTTGGCTAACAAAGATTGAGCATTCCTTGTATATAGCAGGCCCCGAGACTCTGTTAGGTTTGAGAAACCTAATGGAGGGTCGAAAATCATTGCATCAAGAGTTTAACTGATGTGATTATTTTGGTATTGCAGTCCTCATCCTTGGCAGCGTCTGCTAATGTCGCGGCGTTCGATGAGATGAATCAGAAGCTCAAGAGCTGTGATGAGGAGCTCGACCTTATCAACAAGCGGTTCGATGAGGCACAAGATTAGCCCGATTGAGATTTTACAGCCCTCATGTTGAGCAAAATGTTTCGGATTATTCCTAAGAAAGAGATGCTTAATTATGCTTGCAGTGTTGGGGAACGTAGTATTTCAAAAAAAATTACGATCACACAAGATCTATCTAGGAGAAGCATAGCAACGAGCGGGGAGAGTGTGTCCACCTACCCTCGTAGACCGAAAGCGGAAGCATTTAGTAACACGGTTGATGTAGTCGAACGTCTTCGCGATCCAATCGATCAAGTACCGAACGCACGACACCTCCGCGATCTGCAAACATTTAGCTCGGTGACGTCCCTCGAACTCTTGATCCAGTTGAGGCCGAGGGAGATTTCGTCAGCACGACGGCGTGGTGACGGTGTTGATGAAGTTACCGACGCAGGGCTTCGCCTAAGCACTGGAACAATATGATCGAGGTGTGTAACTGTGGAGGGGGGCACCACACACGGCTAAGAAATCAACTTGTGTGTCTATGGGGTGCCCCCTTCCCACTTATATAAAGGAGGGAGGGAGGAGGAGGCCGGCCTACATGGGGCGCGCCAAGGGGGAGAAATCCTACTCCTAGTAGGAGTAGGTTTCCCCCCTTTCCTAGTCCAACAAGGAGGAGAAGGAAGGAGGAAGGGGAGAGAAGGAAGGAGGGATGCGCCACCCCACCCCTTGTCCAATTCAGACTAGGGGGGCGCACGCCACCTCCTGCCAGCCCCCTCTCCTCTAGGGCCCATGGTGGCCCATTAACCTCCCGGGGGGGTTCCGGTAACCCTCCGGCACTTCGGTTTTATCCGAAACTCTCCGGAACACTTCCGGTGTCCGAACAACATGGTCCAATATATCAATCTTTATGTATCGACCATTTCGAGACTCTTTGTCATGTCCGTGATCTCATCCGGGACTCCGAACAACCTTCGGTACATCAAAACACATAAACTCATAATACCGATCGTCATCGAATGTTAAGAGTGCGGACCCTACGGGTTCGAGAACTATGTAGACATGACCGAGACTCATCTCCGGTCAATAACCAATAGCAAAACCTGGATGCTCATATTGGTTCCTACATATTCTACGAAGATCGGTCAAACTGCGTAAGAACATATGTTGCTCCCTTTGTCATCGATATGCTACTTGCCCGAGATTCGATCATCGGTATCATCATACCTAGTTCAATCTCGTTGCCGGCAAGTCTCTTTACTTGTTCCGTAATACATCCTCTCGTGACTAACTCATTAGTCATTTGCTTGCAAGGCTTCTTATGATGAGTATTACCGAGAGGGCCCAGAGATACCTCTCCTACACTCGAAGTGACAAATCCTAATCTTGATCTATTCCAACACCACAAACACTTTCAGAAACACCTATAGAGCATCTTTATAATCACCTGGTTACGTTGTGACGTTTGATAGCACACAAGGTGTTCCCCTGGCATTTGGGAGTTGCATAATCTCATAGTTAGTGGAACATGTATAAGTCATGAAGAAAGGAATAGCAGTAAAACTAAACGATCATATTTCTAAGCTAAATGGATGGGTCTTGTGCATCACATCATTCTCCTAATGATGCGATCCCGTTGATCAAATGACAACACATGTCTATGGTTAGGAAACACAACCATCTTTGATTAACGAGCTAGTCTTGTAGAGGCGTACTAGGGACACTCTGTTTTGTCTATGTATTCATACATGTATCAAGTTTCTGGTTAATACTATTCTAGCATGAATAAAAGACATTTATCATGATATATAAGGAAATATAAATAACAACTTTATTATTGCCTCTAGGGCATATTTCCTTCAGTTGCCCACTTGCACTCGAGTCAATAATCTAGATTACATAGTAATGATTCTAACACCCATGGAGTTTTGGTGTTGGTCATGTTTTGCTCGTGGAATATGCTTAGTCAACGGGTCTACAACATTCAGATCCGTATGTATCTTGCAAATTTATATGTCTCCCTCCTTGACTTGATCGCAGATGGAGTTGAAGCGTCGCTTGATGTGCTTGGTTCTCTTGTCAAACCTGGATTCCTTCGCCAAGGCTATTGCTCCAGTGTTGTCACAAAAGATTTTCATTGGACCCGATGCACTAGGTATTACACCTAGATTGGATATGAACTTCTTCATCCAGACTCCTTCATTTGCTGCTTCCAAAGTAGCTATGTACTCCGCGTCACACGTAGATCCCTCCACGACGCTCTGCTTGGAACTGCACCAACTGACAGCTCCACTGTTTAACAAAAATACATATCCGGTTTGTGACATAGAGTCATCTAGATCAATGTCAAAGCTTGAATCGACGTAACCGTTTACGACAAGCTCTTTATCACCTCCATAAATGAGAAACATATCCTTTGTCCTTTTCAGGTACTTCAGGGTGTTCTTGACCGCTGTCCAGTGACCCACTCTTGGATTACTTTGGTACCTCCCTGCTAGACTTATAGCAAGGCACACATCAGGTGTGGTACACAACATTGCATACATGATAGAACCTATGGCTGAAGCATAGGGAATGACTTCCATTTTCTCTCTATCTTCTGCAGTGGTCGGGCATTGAGTCTTACTCAACTTCACACCTTGTAACCATCTCAGATTTCATGGCCTCAAGCCATTTTGCGGAATCTGGGCTCATCATCACTTCCTCATAGTTCGTAGGTTCATCATGGTCTAGTAACATGACTTCCAGAACAGGGTTACCGTACCACTCTGGTGTGGAACACACTCTGGTTGACCTACGAGGTTCAGTAGTAACTTGATCTGAAGTTTCATGATCATCATCATTAGCTTCCTCACTGATTGGTGTAGGAATCACTGGAACTAGTTTTTGTGATGAATTACTTTCCAATTCGGGAGAAGGTACAATTACCTCATCAAGTTCTACTTTCCTCCCACTCACTTCTTTCGAGAGAAACTCATTCTGTAGAAAGGATCCGTTCTTAGCAACGAATATCTTACCTTCAGATCTGTGATAGAAGGTGTACCCAACATTTTTCTTTGGGTATCCTATGAAGACACATTTCTCTGACTAGGGTTTGAGCTTATCAGGTTGAAGCTTTTTCACATAAGCATCGCAGCCCCAAACTGTAAGAAACGACAACTTGGGTTTCTTGCCAAACCACAGTTCATAAGGCGTCGTCTCAACGGATTTAGATGGTGCCCTATTTAACGTGAATGCAGTTGTCTCTAAAGCATAACCCCAAAATGATAGTGGTAAATCTGTAAGAGACATCATAGATCGCACCGTATCTAATAAAGTACGGTTACGACGTTCAGACACACCATTACGCTATGGTGTTCCAGGTGGCGTGAGCTGTGAAACTATTCCACATTGTTTCAGATGAAGACCAAACTTGTAACTCAAATATTCGCCTCCACGATCAGATCGTAGAAACTTTATTTTCTTGTTATGATGATTCTCTACTTCACTCTGAAATTCTCTGAACTTTTCAAATGTTACAGACTTGTGCTTCATCAAGTAGATATAACCATATCTACTCAAATCATCAGTGAAGGTCAGAAAATAACGATACCCGCCGCGAGCCTCAACACTCATTGGTCTGCATACATCAGTATGTATGATTTCCAATAAGTCAGTTGCTCGCTCCATTGTTACGGAGAACGGAGTTTTAGTCATCTTGCCCATGAGGCATGGTTCGCAAACACCAAGTGATTCATAATCAAGTGATTCCAAAAGTCCATCAGCATGGAGTTTCTTCATGCGCTTTACACCAATATGACCTAAACGGCAGTGCCACAAATAAGTTGCACTATCATTATCAACTTTGCATCTTTTGGCTTGAATATTATGAATATGTGTATCACTACAATCGAGATCCAAGAAAAATAGACCATTCTTCAAGGGTGCATGACCATAAAAGATACTACTCATATAAATAGAACAACCATTGTCCTTTGATTTAAATGAATAACCGTCTCGCAACAAACAAGATCTAGATATAATGTTCATGCTCAATGCTGGCACCAAATAACAATTATTTAGGTCGAAAACTAATCCCGATGGTAGATGTAGAGGTAGCGTGCCGATGACGATCACATCGACTCTGGAACCATTTCCAACGCGCATCGTCACCTCGTCCTTAGCTAATCATTTAATCTGTAGCCCCTGTTTCGAGTTTCAAATATTAGCAACCTAACCAGTATCAAATACCCAGGTGCTACTACGAGCATTAGTAAGGTACACATCCATAACATGTATATCAAATATACCTTTGTTTACTTTTCCATCCTTCTTATCCGCCAAATACTTGGGGCAGTTCCGCTTCCAGTGACCAGATCCTTTGCAGTAGAAGCACTCAGTTTCAGGCTTGGCTCCAGACATGGGTTTCTTCACGGGAGTAGCAACTGGCTTGCTCTTCTTCTTGAAGTCTCCCTTCTTTCCCTTGCCCTTTTCTTCAAACTAGTGGTCTTGTTAACCATCAAAACTTGATGCTCCTTTTTGATTTGTACCTCCGCAGCTTTGAGCATAGCGAAGAGGTCGGGAATTGTCTTCTGCATCCCTTGCATATTATAGTTCATCACGAAGCCTTTATAGCTTGGTGGCAGTGATTGAAGAACTCTATCAATAACACTATCTTCATCAACTTTGCATCCGAGTTGAGTCATGTGATTGTAGTACCTAGACATTCTGAGTAAGTGTTCACTGATAGAACTGTTCTCCTCCATCTTGTAGCTATAGAACTTATTGGAGACTTCATATCTCTCAATTCGGGCATTTGCTTGAAATAGTAACTTCAACTCTTGGAACATATCATATGCTCCATGACGTTCAAAACGTCTTTGAAGTCCCGATTCTAAGCCATAAAGCATGGCACACTGAACTATCAACTAGTCATTAAAACAAGCTTGCCAGACGTTCATAACGTCAGGAGTTGCTCCTGCAGCAGGCCTGTCACCTATCGGTGCTTCAAAGACATAATTCTTCTGTGCAGCAATGAGGATAATCCTCAAGTGACGGACCCAGTCCGTGTAGTTGCTACCATCATCTTTCAACTTAGCTTTCTCTAGGAACGCAATAAAATTCAAGGGAACGGTAACATGGGCCATAGATCTACAACGACATAGATATGCAAAAACTATCAGGACTAAGTTCATGATAAATTAAAGTACAATTAATCATATTACTAAACAACTCCTACTTAGATAGACATCCCTCTAGTCATCTAAATGATCACGTGATCCAAATCAACTAAACCATGTCCGATCATCACGTGAGATGGAGTAGTTTTCAATGGTGAACATCTTATGTTGATCATATCTACTATATGATTCACGCTCGACCTTTCGGTCTCCAGTGTTCCGAGGCCATGTCTGTACATGCTAGGCTCGTCAAGTTTAACCCGAGTATTCTACATGTGCAAAACTGTCTTACACCCGTTGTATGTGAACGTAGAGCTTATCACACCCGATCATCACGTGGTGTCTCGGCATGACGAACTGTCGCAACGGTGCATACTCAGGGAGAACACTTGTACCTCGAAATTTTGTAAGGGATCATCTTATAGTGCTATCGCCGTACTAAGAAAAATAAGAAGCATAATACGATAAACATCACATGCAATCAAAATATGCGACATGATATGGCCATCATCATCTTGTGCTTTTGATCTCCATCTCCAAAGCATCGTCATGATCTCTATCGTCACTGGCTTGACACCATGATCTTCATCGTAGCTCGTGGTCGTCTCGCCAACTATTGCTTCTACTACTATCGCTAACTCATAGTGATAAAGTAAAGCAATTACATGTCTTTCGCAATTCATACAATAAAGAGACAACCATAAGGCTCCTTCCGGTTGCTGATAATTTACAAAACATGATCATCTCATACAATAACGTATAACTTATCACGTTTTAACCATATCACATCACAACATGCCCTGCAAAAACAAGTTAGACGTCCTCTACTTTGTTGCTGCAAGTTTTACGTGGCTGCTATGGGCTTAGCAAGAACCGTTCTTACCTACGCATAAAAACCACAATGATTTTCGTCAAGTGTGTTGTTTTAACCTTCACAAGGACTAGGCGTAGTCACACTCGATTCAACTAAACTTGGAGAAACAAACACCCACTAGCCAGCTTTGTGTGAAGCACGACGATAGAACCAGTCTCATGAACGCGGTCATGTAATGTCGGTCTGGGCCGCTTCATCCAACAATACCGCCGAATCAAAGTATGACATGCTGGTATGCAGTATGACTATTATCACCCACAATTCTTTGTGTTCTACTCGTGCATATCATCTACGTATAGACCTGGCTCATGATGCAACAGTTGGGGAATGTAGTGTTTCAAAAAAAAATCTACGATCACACATGATCTATCTAGGAGAAGCATAGCAACGAGCGGGGAGAGTGTGTCCACGTACCCTCGTGGACTAAAAGCGGAAGCGTTTAGTAACGCGGTTGATGTAGTCGAACGTTTTTGCGATCCAACCGATCAAGTACCGAACGCACGGCACCTCCACGATCTGCACACGTTCAGCTCGATGACGTCCCTCGAACTCTTGATCCAGTTGAGGCCGAGGGAGAGTTTCATCAGCACGACGGTGTGATGACGGTGTTGATGAAGTTACTGACGCAGGGCTTCACCTAAGCACTGTGACAATATGACCGAGGTGTGTAACTGTGGAGGAGGGCACCACACATGGCTAAGAAATCAACTTGTGTGTTTATGGGGTGCCCCCTTGCTACTTCTCGAGCTTGCGTTGTATTCCCTCGAAGAGGAAAGGGTGATGCAGCACAGTAGCGTAAGTATTTCCCTCAGTTTTTGAGAACCAAGGTATCAATCCAGCAGGAGACCACGCGCGAGTCCCTCGCACCTGCACAAACAAATAAGAACTTCGCAGCCAACACGATAAGGGGTTGTTAATCCCTTTACGGTCACTTACGAAAGTGAGATATGGTAGAGATGATAGTTTGATATTTTTGGTATTTTTTATTATAAGAACAGAAAGTAAAAGCGGAAAAGTAAAGTAGGTGTAGATTGATATGTTGAGAATAGACCCGGGGGCCATAGTGTTCTCTAGTGGCTTCTCTCATGATAGCGACATTCTACGACGGGTACACAAATTATTGTCGAGCAATTGATAGAAAAGCGAATAATTATGAGACTATCTAGGCATGATCATTATATATAGGCATCACGTCCGAGACAAGTAGACCAAAACCATTCTGCATCTACTACAATTACTCCACACATCGACCGCTATCCATCATGCATCTAGTGTATTGAGTTCATAAGAACAGAGTAACGCCTTAAGCAAGATGACATGATGTAGAGGGATAAACTCAAACTTAGTGATATAAACCCCATCTTTTTATCCTCGATGGAAACAGTACAATACGTGCCTTGCTGCCCCTACTGTCACTGGGAAAGGACACCGCAAGATTGAACCCAAAGCCAAGCACTTCTCCCATTGCAAGAACTATAGATCTAGTAGGCCAAACCAAACCAATAATTCGACGAGACTTGCAAGGATATTATAATCATACATAAAGAGTTCAGAGAAGAACCAAATATTTCTCAGAGATAATCTTGATCATAAAACAACAATTCATCAGATCTCGACAAACACACCGCAAAAATGGATTACATCGAATAGATCTCCTCGAAAACCGAGGAGAACTTTGTATTGAGATCCAAAGAGAGAGAAGAAGCCATCTAGATGCTATCTATGGACCCGAGGGCCTGTGGTAAACTACTCAGAACTCATGGTGAGGCGATGATGATGATGTAGAAGCACTCCGTGGTAGATCCCTCCTCCGGTGGAGCTCCGGAACAGGCCCCAAGATGGGATCTCATGGGAATAGAAGGTTACGGCGGTGGAACTAGGGTTTTCTCTATTGTTCTATTGGTTTCGGGGTACGTAGGCATATATAGGAGGAAGCAGGGCACCGGGGGCCAAACGTTGGGCCCACTGTGACGCCCCAAGACCGACGCTCTAGAAGACTTCCATATGTTCCGGGTTTTGCCGTTTGTTTTATTTGCTTGCTTCATTTTATTTTGTGCTTGCATCATGTCATGATGCCATCATTTCATTAATCTTTTCTTCTCAACTAAATAAATTGCATAGATCTTTTGATCTATTTAAACCGAGGAAAATCACATGGTGAGTTCTCTTTATAACATATCCTCTCAATATTTAGGGAGCTATGATAAATATTCCGTTCTTGGAATTTACCTCAACACACTTGCAAATATTCCCATGCCTCTTTTACTGCAAGTTTCACCGTCAAAACCTTCTCTATAATTCTTTTCTCGTTTATCGAGGTTCCTCCAAAAATCCGTACATTTTTGGACACTTCAAAAAACCAAGTCTTAGTTCAAACCCATTTGAAGTAAATTCAAATATGTTTGAATTATATCTCGATCATGCCAATTCTATTTTTCTTGGATTACACTCATTTTTATGAGCCAGAGAAAAATAACCTCATGTGCAAATTCTTTGCCTAGCTACCCCTTTCTTTTCTTCTCTCTTTTTCTTTTATTCTCTATTTTGTTTAATCTCAGAGGAGGGACTGACAGCCCAGCCAAGGCCCAGCCGCAGCTTGGCCTACTCCTAGTCGCCAGCTCCCCCTAGGCCCAACTCCCGCAGCCTTCTGGCCCAAGGCCTGCTAGGCCCAACCGCTCATAACCCTAGCCCCGAGCCTCTCGACCACTCCTCCTCGATCTCCCTCTCAGCGCCGCTCTCCTCCTCCTCCTCTTGCTCTCTCTCGCACGACCCCACTCCCTCCCGATCCTGTGCGTCGCCGCCACCACACCCATCGCCTCCATGGCCGCCGCGCCCGCACCTCCGCGTGTCCCCTGCTTCTCCTCCGCCTCGCCTCCTCCAGAGCTTCGACCTGCAGGCCCTTGCCGCATGCCGCCGGCCACCACTCCTTCTCCTCGCCCCACTCGCCGGCCTCTCCATTACCCGTGACCTCCTTGCTCTGCCACGCCGCCTCGGCCTCGCCATGGCCCCTGGAGCCGCCGCGCCGTGCCGCCTCCGCCTCATCGGAGCACACCACCGCCACGCCGTGCCGTCTCTGCCTCGACAGAGCGCGCCACCGCCGCCGCATCGTCGACCTCTGCGCTTGCGCCGCTCGCGCCGACCTCCTATGCTCCGCCGTCGCCCTGCTTGGCCCAAGCTCCGCCTCCTCTGCCTCCTCCCTCCAGCGCCAAGAACAACACCGCGCCCGACCCCTTGGCGCCCCTGTCCGCGTCGTTCGCCGGCCTCCCCTAGCTACTGACGGCGCCGCCGCTTGCTGCCTCGACCACCTCGTCACCCTCGCCCTCGCCTCGCCGGCGAGCAGCCACAGGCCACCCAGGCCAAGACCGCAAGTACCCGCGACCCAGTGCACCTCCATGCTGAAGTTTTCGCAAGTACCTCTACTCCCGAAGATCTTGGATGCACCAAGTCCATCTACAACCCATGTACGTCTACATGGATTCATCAAGTACCCTATGGATACGCCAAGGTCGACTACGCCCGGAGATGCAACAAGTACCACTACGACGACCCGAACATCTACAAAAACGAGTACTGCTACGCCCGAACGACTACTGAGCGAAACGCCAAGTACCACTACGACCGTGTGCCACTACCGTTGACCCTCGAAGACCCCATGGACGTCAAGTACCTCGACAACCGATGCCGAACAACTACAGTCGCCGTGACCCGAACATCTACGGAAACGTGTACCACTACCACCGCGTGTACCACTACTTCCCTCGTTGTCTCGAACACCTCCGAAAACACATGCTCCGAAGGTATACCCCGAGTCGAATGCCGATGTGGTGAACGAATGCTTGTTGTGTTGTATGAGATGAATCACATGTTTGCATCATGTCCGAGTTACCCCTCGTTTTCCATGCCATCGACCCGTGGGAACTGAGAGACCGGGAGCACCCCACCGTCTTTGCATGACACGCTCATGTTCCCGTCGTCCTTCTTTTGTACCGATATCTCAACGAGTGTCGGATCATCGGAACATGCCGTGGCACCGTATCCATTTTCGCCGCCACGACCCCCTTTTCTTTCCGTCGTGGCGACAAATACTCCATATCTTTCTCATGTTAAATTTTAACAAAAAATTGCATAAAACTTGTTCATGTCATCTGCATCATGATAACAACCTTTGAATGTTAAATTGTTGTTGCTTTAATAATTGCTAAATACGCACATGGGGAGTTTCCGGAATTGTTGTTGTTATTTCCGGCGTCATTTAAAATGCCTAGATAGTGTAGTTTTACTTATGCTTCACCTCTTGCCATGTTTAATAAAAACATTTAATCTTGTCTTGTAGATCAACGAGAGTCAACTAAATAAATAAACTGGGGTGTTTCGTCAATATGCAACTCGTTGCATATTGAGCTCCACTTAACTTGTAGTATTGTTTGTGCACTTTGCCATGCCATGCATATCTAAACCGGACATGCATCATACTTGATTGAGCATTATGCCATGGTTATGATATGTGTGTTTACCGTGTTGTTTGCTTCTTTCCGGTTGTGCTTCTCTCGTTAGCTTCGGTTTCATTCCGGAGTTGTGAGGTTTTGTTCGACTACTTCATGGACTCGTTCTGCTTCCTTGCGGAATACCAGGCAAGATGACCATCACCTTGGATACCTTTACTATCATTGCCATGCTAGTTGTCTTGATGCTATCGTTATAAGTCGCGCTACCTATCTTTTGTCAACCTCTCCTTGTTGCCATGAAACCTCTAACCTTTCACACCTTCCCAGCAAACCATTGTTTGGCTATGTTACCCGCTTGCTCAGCCCTTCTTATAGCGTTGCTAGTTGTAGGTGAAGATGAAGATTGTTCCTTGTTGGAACTTGTGTTGACATATCACAATATATCTTTTATATATATATATATATATTAACACACCTATATACTTGGCAATGGGTGGAAGGCTTGGCCTTTTGCTCGGTGTTTTGTTCCACTCATGCCACCTTAGGAGCCGATAAACCGGCGTTATGTTCCTTGATTTTGCGTTCCTTACACGGTTGGGTATATGGGGACCCCATGACAGTTCGTCTTTGAATAAAACTCCTCCAGCAAGGCCCAACATTGGTTTTAATTTGCCTCATAATAAAAACTTAATTAATTAATTAAATTGCATAGGGGGTCACGCCCTCGAGGATTCTTCTACATAGCAGGGGGGCCAGTGCTGATGGTGTTGGTCCCAAACGGGGAGACTGCGGGGCCACCATAGGGAAACTCGAGGTCTGGCTTCCGTAGGATCACCTATCCGGTTGTGGCCTGAGACGAGATACGCGCGGCTACTATCAGGGTGTCGACACGCCGGGAGGTCTTGCTGGACTTGTTTTACCATTGTCGAAATGTCTTGTGCACCGGGAATTCCGAGTCTGATCGGGCCTTCCTTAAGATAAGGGGTAATATTATTATTATCTCTACTGATCGTGAGAGCTTGTGATGGGCTAAGTTGGGACACCCCTGCAGGGTTATGATCTTTCGAAAGCCGTGCCCGCGGTTATGTGTCAGATTGGAATTTGTTAATGTTCGGTTGTAGAAAACTTGTCAGAGGATCCGAGATAAAACACACAACCGTGTGAGTAACCGTGACTGTCTCTTTTCACTTTGAAAAGAGAACACGGTGGGGTTATGTTTGACTTGTAGGTAGTTAAGGATCTTTAGCGATCATTACTAGTTTGCGACCGTTTGCATAGATGCTCATCTTATTCTTGTACTTGTAAGCTAGCCACCATACATATGCTTAGCCGCTGCTGCAACCTCACCACTATCGGACCTTTGTGTTTATGGTTACTTTCTCATTTGGTTTTCGTCCATAGTCGGACCATGTGTTTTGGATGATGTATGTTATTGTATTCATTGTGTGACGTGGCGAGTGTAAGCCAACTATCTTTTCTATTTCATCCCTGAATTTTACATGAGATGTACAAAGATACCATACTTGAGATCATTCTAGTATGCGCTTATGTCTTTAAGTTGTGCCTCGACACGTGGGAGACATAGTCGCATACTGGGCATTACACCCACGAGGCAGGGGGCACGCCCTATAGGGGGCCGCCCCCCACCCTCGTGGGCACCACGTAAGCCCTACTCCGTGGTTCTCAAGTCTCCCATGCGTGATTTTCTCCACAAATATCTCCCCCGAAGTTTTCATTCCGTTTGGACTCCGTTTGATATCACTTTTCTGTAAAACCCTGAAACAGGCAAAAAACAACAATCTGGACTGGGCCTTTGGGTTAGTAGGTTAGTCCCAAAAATAATATAAAAGTGTATGGCAAAGCCCATTAAACATCCAAAACATCATAAATAATAGCATGGAACAATAAAAAATTATAGATACGTTGGAGACGTATCACCCCTCCCCACGTATATAAAGGAGGGAGGAGGAGGCTGGCCTACATGGGGCACACCAAGGGGGAGGAATCCTGCTCCTAGTAGGAGTAGGTTTCCCCCTTTCCTAGTCCAACAAGGAGGAGAAGGAAGGAGGAAGGGGAGAGAAAGAAGGAGGCTCCCGCCCCCTCCCCTTTCCCAATTCGGACTAGGGGGAGTGCGCCACCCCCTAGCCGGGCCTCTCTCCTCTAGGGCCCATGGTGGCCCATTGTGACACCCCGAGACCGATGCGCCAGGTGTCAGCCAGTTATTCGCTCTCGTTGTCATGTCATCTTCTTGTGTGTTGCATCTTAACATGTCATCATGTGCATTGCATCAGCATGTTTTCAAAACTTGCTTCCGTCCGAGTCCGCCCGTCCTTTCCGTTGTCCGTTCTGAGCCCAGACACACTTGCACTCGCCTGCGGCACCTCCGAAACCTCCTTTTATGAGTGACCAGAAAATGTTCTCAAAATGGGGTGAAACTTGGTGTGTGGTCTTATTATAGTGTAGACAGGCTGCCTGCGAAATTTCATCGCATTCGGAGCTCGTTTGATAGCCCAACCGTTAAACTATAGCGGCACTAGTAGCCAGTATAATCGTCGAACATTTTCGGTCTCCGAAAACTCCCGCGGGACTCTCTCCGCTCCTCTCATCTCAGCCCACACCCCTCTTCACAGCCCACTAGGCCGAGTCTACCCCCTCTCTCGAGCCGGATCGTCCGATCGAGATCGGAAGGTCCAAAAACCACCCAAACCCTCAAACCCTAGCCCCTGCCTATTTATTCAGCCCCCTTGCCAAAAATGGCCTCCACCTACCTCCCTCCTCCATTTCCGCGCCACCTCCCACCTTTGCCTCGGGATCCATGCCAGCCAGACCCCTCCCCGCCACTTGGTGGCCAGCCAGCGGCCAGCCGTCGGCAGCGCCGCTGCGGCCCGCCAGGCCCGCGGGGGAGGCCCGCTCGAGCCCATCTGGCCCGGACCGAGGCGCCGCTGCCCGCGATTCCCCCCGCACCCGAGCTCTTCCCGAGCCACCGCACTCGTCGAAGAGCGCCGACCCTGCCGTCGGAGTACGGGCTCGAGCGCCGCCGCGCCTCGCTGACCTCGCCGCCGCTTCGCGCGCCCCAAGCGCCGTCGTGGTGCCCGCGCCTCCTACGCGACGCCATGGCCGCCGCCTCACCATGGATTGCCGCTGCTCAGCCCGTCCGGCTCTGCCGATACCAGATATGGCCGGGATCGGACCTCCCCTCGATGGATCCGGAGCCCCAGCCCTTCCCCTGCCGCCTCCCGACTCGCCGGAGCTCGGAGCTCGCCGGCGTCGATCTCCACGACCGCGCTCGTACCGCTGCAGTTGACCCGTGCCCCGGACATGTCCGATGTGGCCCGGACATGTCCGACCTCTTCCTCGCCTTGTGCCACTGCCATGCGGGCCCCAGCCACCGAACGTATCCGATCGGGCACGGACACGTCCACCCCGAGGTTGTCCTTTTTGTACACCAAGTCCCTGGGAATGTTTAATATGTATGCATGTTTGAGTGGCTGTAACTTTGTGTGTGTTGATCCAAATGATGCATATGGTATGTCCAAATGTTCGTTGAGATATGCTCTTCATTTTGTTCCATTGTGGCATGCTTCTTTGAGTCCATATTGATGCCCTAATCATCGTTGCATGAGTGCTACTTGTTTAAAACTGCTAATAACAGTAATTTTGTTGCATGCTTGTGGTGATGATAACTTTGTGCATGTTTATCCAAATGAAGCATATGATATGTCAAAATGTTCATGGTGAATTGCTCTACATGTTGGTTGCTGTAGCATTCATGTTAGGTGCCATATTGACATGTTAATCTCTGTTGCAAAAGTGCATGTGGCTGTTAAGTGCTGAAAACTGTTATGAGATGTTGTTTTGTCTTGGTCATAGCTATTGATGTGTTTGTCTTTTATGCCACATGTCAATATGTTTTAGAAGCACAATCATGATATACCTTGTGGTGTTTGCAACAAGCTTGTAAAGTAGCCTACTCGCTGTTGTTGTTTTCTAGGACTTGTTGAAAAACTTCTAAGTCTGAAACTGTTAAACCTGATGCTATGTTTGCTTGATGCCTCACTCAATTCCATGCATGTTTTAGTATGTCAAATGATCATATCTTGTTGTCCATGTTATGCTCTATCCATCCATGCCCTTATTTGCACATATGGCCTGCTGTAGCTTATTTATTTCTTGCTCTCAAGTTGCTATAAATTTACCCGTCAGCCTGTTGTCAGCATGATCAATTTGGTAAAGCTTGTTGTTATTGATCCATGACTCCTATGGAGTTGTTCCACTGGAGTTGTTTGATGTATGATATGCCTATTTCATGTCCATGATCTTTATATACTTAGTAGAGTTGATATGCTTGTTGTTTTGTGCCTCCGAAGGATGCATCATGATGATGTTTTTGCCTTCCCAGATTTTGGCTAAGTCTGGATAAATTTATTGCAATTTGCCATGCTTGTTTAATTGTGTTCCAGCAAGTTTTTGGGTGTGCTCTAAGTTCATGATTGTTAAGTATCATGTCTATTTCATATCCATGCCTGTTGTTATCATGTTTGAGTGATGTAGCATATATTTACCTTGCTCCAAAGTTGCTATGTGGCTGTTAACTTCAGCTTTGCATTGTAACTTGTGTTGCTCATATATTTTAGCCCGTTGCTCCGTTTTGAGCGTGTCTTATATGAAACTTGTGTGATTTTGCATGTAGAAGCATAATATCATGTTGGTTACATGTTTGGAGTGTGTTTGCTTGTTGTTTGGATGCATCTTGCTTGTTTGACATGCTTGACTTGTTTTGCTCATATCTTCTAGGCCGTAGCTCCGAATTAAACAAACTTTATATGTGACTTGACTAGAATTTCACGTGGATCATCATGGTGCATGTTAACTTGCTGTTTAACAACTTTAACTTAAGGTTTGTTCATATCTGGAGCAATTTTTAAATGTGCATATGGGGACTTACCGGAATTGTTATATGTTGATTTTGGCCTCATTTAAACTTGTTGGTTTGTGTTGTTCTTGTTTGCTTCATCCCTTGCCATGTTTTGCACCATATAGACTTGTCTTGCATCATACTTGGCTGAGCATCTTGTCATGTTCTTGTGTGGTGTGTTTACCGTGTTGTGTGCTTTCTTCTCGCTAGTTCTTTTCCGTTGCGATCGTGAGGATTCGTTCAACTACACTTGGTTCGTCTTCAAGGCTTCTTCTTCGTCTTCTTCATGGACTCATTCTTCTTCCGTGTGGGATCTCAGGCAAGATGACCATCACCTTGGATACCTTTACTATCATTGCCATGCTAGCTGTCTCGATGCTATCATTACATGTCGCGCTACCCATCTTTTATTGTCAGCTCCTCTCCTTGTTGCCATGAAACCTCTAACCTTTGACACCTTCCCAGTAAACCATTGTTTGGCTATGTTACCCGCTTGCTCAACCCCTCTTATAGCGTTGTTAGTTGTAGGTGAAGATGAAGATCGTTCCATGTTGGAACCTGTTGTTGGAATATCACAGTATATCTTATATATCTTAACACACCTATATACTTGGCAATGGGTGGAAGGCTTGGCCTTTTGCTCGGTGTTTTGTTCCACTCATGCCGCCTTAGGAGCCGATAAACCGGCTTTATGTTCCTTGATTTTGCGTTCCTTACACGGTTGGGTATATGGGGACCCCTTGACAGTTCGTCTTTGAATAAAACTCCTCCAGCAAGGCCCAACATTGGTTTTAATTTACCTCATAATAACAACTTAATTAATTAATTAAATTGCATCGGGGGTCGTGTCCCCGAGGATTCTTTCTACATAACAGGGGGGCCAGTGCTGATGGTGTTGGTCCCAAACGGGTAGATTGCGGGGCCGCCACGGGGAAACTTGAGGTATCTGGCTCCCGTAGGCTTTCCCATCCGGACGTGGCCTGAGACGAGATGCGCGCGGCTACTATCAGGGTGTCGGCACGCCGGGAGGTCTTGCTGGACTTGTTTTACCATTGTCGAAATGTCTTGTGCACCGGGATTTCCGAGCCTGATCGGATTGTCCCTAAGATAAGGGGTAATATTATTATTATCTCTGCTGATCATGAGAGCTTGTGATGGGCTGAGTTGGGACACCCCTGCAGGGTTATGATCTTTCTAAAGCCGTGCCCGCGGTTATGTGGCAGATTGGAATTTGTTAATGTCCGGTTGTAGAAAACTTGACAGAGGATCTGAGATAAAACACACAACCGTGTGAGTAACCGTGACTGTCTCTTTTCACTTTGAGAAGGGAACACGGTGGGGTTATGTTTGACTCGTAGGTAGTTCAGGATCTTTAGCGATCACTACTAGTTTGCGACCGTTTGCGTAGATGCTCATCTTATTCTTGTACTCGTAAGTTAGCCACCATATATTGCTTAGCCGCTGCTGCAACCTCACCACTATCCTTTTCCTTTCCACTTAAGCTTTGATAGTCTTGATACCCATGGTTATGGGATTGCTGAGTCCTCGTGGCTCACAGATACAACAACAACAGTTGTAGGTGCAGGTTCCGATGACTTGACGCGAGAGCGATGTCCTTTGTGTTGGAGTTCTTTCTTCTTCTTCTTCGTCAGTCTTGGGTTAGGTTCCGGGTCGGCAGCCTGGGATAGCAGATGGATGTCGTTGTGCTTTTCATGTTTGCATCCGTAGTCGGATGGCTTGTATTGATGATGTTGTATTCATGTGACTTGTATGAATTGTTGTATCCCCATGTATGTATGTAATGGTACGATGTAATGATATCCATCTTGCTAAGAGCCCAAAATGCGGTTGTGCCCCAATCACGTATGTGTCACGTGATCGGGATAGAATCGCATCTTGGGCTTGACAAGTTGGTATCAGAGCCTCGACCGACCATAGGAGCCCCCTTGATTGATCGTAGTCTGGCCGTTGTCGAGTCTAGCAGAAAACCTTTTTGGAGTCTAGTTATATCAGAGAGTAGGAATTCTTTTTACTCCCCAACCCCTTCGTCGCTCTGGTGAGGAATTTTGACGTAGGTGTTTTGGATCACCTCTCTTCCCCTTCAAATTTTTTTAGGTTCACACGGTTAGTTTTCGTTCGTTGCGTTGTCAGTTTTCTCATCTGGTGCATCTCTTGTCAAGTGGATTTGACCCCCCTCGTCTTTTGCTTCAATCCTTAGTTCTCTTCAAACAACGGTGTTTTCCCCGTCCGAAGTGGACTTTCTTTTTCCCACCCACCCACCATTTTCTTCTTGGAGCCGGAGTCCGTAATCGAGTATCCATCCTACTCGTGTGAATCCTTTGCATTCTTCCTCAGTTATTTCAACTGGTGAATTCTCGCCTAGTTCGTCCTTCTTCATCTCTTTTCTTTTCCGGCGGATTTCAATTCAAGTTTTAGGTGTTGATCATATTATTTTCCCTTGGCTCAGATATTTTCCCCTTGCTCGTTTGCCTCTCGCCATTTAATTGTTCCGGTGTTCCAAAGACATTCTTGGAGATTCAACTGTGTTCTAATTAATTCGAGATTGTCACCTCCTTCGAGTCTTTTTATCGTTCCGGTGCATCATCTCCTTTTCAATCCTTTTTCAACGGTGTTTCTCTTCGGCGGGCCCTAACCCACAGGTCTTTACCCAGGATCTTACCTGACTCTTCTAATTTCCCGGAGTGTTATGAAATTCTTTCAATTGTGACGTAACTATGGATTCCATCAGTCATATGCCTTCTTCAAGATCGCTTTTAAATTCTTTTCATCACTGGTTCAACCTTTCTCCTTTCTTTCTTCCGGAGCATTTCATGAATTATTTCCATTGTGTTCCTCCGAAGGCCATCATTCAGAAGATTTGTTCGTTCTCAGTTTTCAACTTCGTCCTTCAAATATTCTTCATTGACGCCTCTTCGTTCGTCTCCATATTCTTCCGGTGCTTCGTTCAAGCATTCTCTAATCAGTTCGCGATCTCTTTGTTCTCTTGTATCTTAATTCCCCAAGTGCTTTATTCTTCCCGGCGATTCAATCTTTTGTATTCACTCAATTTAAATTCCTTACGGTGGTCTTTCTCTTTCATCACTCGATTTTAATTCTTCACGGTGGTTTGTTCTTTTCTTCACTCGGCTTTAATTCTTTACGGTGATTTGCTCAACAGTTCTTTTCCGGTGCTATCATATCAATTCATTTTTTATTCCAATCCTACCGGTGTTTCATGAATTTTTTCGCAAGTTCGCGATATACCTCTCTTTAATCCTTGGCAACGAGAATAAGTAGTATGCAAATACATTGCTTCTCATCAATTTAATTGGTGGAGGATAAGCATAACATAATTCTTATTCTTTTCATCAAGTTCATTTAATATTTTCCTTTGGAATTTGTTCTTGATGAATAAATTCTAGTTCCAACTGCTTTAATCTTTTCTTTCCGGAGTTCTTCATGGTGGTTCATCATGAGTTAATTCATTCTTCAAGTGTTCAATAATTCTTGTTGAGCAGCTCAAGCATTATTCTTTTCTGTCCCGAGATGCAAATAATTCTCCGTATTCTTTTCAAATGGAGTCTCGCATTTGTTTGTTATTCTCAGCTATTCAATCATTTGGTAGTGGCGGAAATTCACCTCAAGTTTTGAGATGGTTACATAAGCCCACGCGAATCTATTCTATTGTTGTTGATCTTCTCAACAAATCCGTTCAAACCTTATCCTAAGGATGCTCTTTCAAATTCATCCTTGCTCGAAGTTCTTCTTCTCTTGTCCGTTCTTTTCATTGCATTCTTTCCATTCTTCCGGAGGCATTGCATTGTTCATCTCCTCATGTTTTCGTTTCATCTTCTTAGGGTCTTGTCCTATTCCATTCATGTTCAACCGGTGTGCTATTTCTTTCAGTTTCAGCCGTGATACGTCCAAAATGCATCACTATTTTGTAACATAATTTATCCTTATTCATTGATATATTTCACGTTACGGTGATGTTCTTATGTTGTTTTGGTCTATTTTACACAGTTTGCAAACTCTCCGATGCCGGAATAGCAGACGCAGGATTCAGCAGTAAAAAGTGGACGCTGAGTTGCTGAAGAAGAATACCTCCAAATTACCTGAAAATTGACAGGAGGTATTTTTCAGATGAATCACAAAGACACGCAAAAGGGGAGCCAGAGGGGGGCCACAGGGTGCCTAGGCGGCCTAGGGGCGCGCCCCCTGGCCGCGCCGGGGGGGG
>LR738714.1:441801855-441830953 GCA_902687465.1 Secale cereale
GGGGGGGGGGGGGGGGGGGGGGCGCCTGGAGCCCCTGGCCCACCTCCGGATGCCCCCTTTTGCATATATATTATCCGTTCTCCGAAAACCCTAAAAATAAGACTTTTTACGGAGTTCCGCCGCCGCTTCGAGGCGGAACCCTACGGAGAAGAAAAGGGCATCTCCGGCGGGCAGATTCCGCCGGGGGGATCACCTCCCGAAAGGGGAGATCGTCGCCATCGTCATCACCATCGTCACGGGCATCATCGAGATCATCATCAACATCATCCCCAACACCAGCACCATCTCCATCTTCATCCAAATCTCATCTTACAATCGCAACTCGTGTTGTAACTCGTACTACCTATCCTCTCTACTCCATCGGTGTTGATTACTACTTTGTGGTGAATGCTATTGAGTTTTGTTGGAGAAATATTATTATGTCCAGATTGTTTATCACATATTTATCCCCACTGATCATGATCTCTTTTATGTCTCGTGAGTAGTTACCTTAGTTCTTGAGGACATGGGGAAAGTCTTGTTGTTAGTAGTCATATGCTGTTGAGGTAATATGTGTTGTTTGATACTTAAGTTGCGTTGTCATTCTACTAGTGGTGTTGTGTGAGTCGAACACCCAACACTTCGCCTTATTAAGGACCTACGAGAATACATTATTTATAAAGAATGCTTATGGTGGGTTGCCGGAGTGACAGAAACCTGAACCCCAGTTCGCACGCTTTTGCATAAGGGAATAATGGATCCTCGATCGTATTGCTATGGTTAGGCTTTTGCCTTAAATTCTATCTTGTATTTGCGGATGCTTGCAAGGTGTTTAATCATAAGAGTGCATTCATCTTAGTCTAGAGAGTGCACTAGCATAGATCCACCCACTCAACACTTATCAACACATAACATAGTACCGATACGGAATATGGTGAAAGCACATGACTACCTCTCCCGTGTGTCCTCAAGCACGCTTTAGTCTTTATAAGTTCAGTTGCTAGGCCTCTCCTTTGCTAAGAAAGGATTCGGCCATTTGTTACTCTCAGTACCTTTTACGTTACTTGCTTTTACTTTCCTGTTGCTTATACCGAGAAAACCACTAAAAGTTATCTTTCAGTGTTTGCAGTAATTTCTTGCTCAGAATCGCTTATCAATACCTTCTGCTCCTCGTTGGGTTCGACACTCTTACTTATCGAAAACGCTGCAATAGATCCCTTACGGTTGTGGGTCATCAAGTACCGTTTTCTGGCGCCGTTGCCGGGGAGCGTAGCGCTATTGGTAAAGTGAAACTGGTAAGAAAGTTTTTATAATTCTGTTTTTGTTTTTGCTATTGCTGCTCTTTGTCCTTATGGATGGATCGTTGCTTGCGGGAAGACGCCCCACACCTATGGTGGTTGATCCTCCCCCTACTGAAATTGTGCCTTATAAAATACCAGCTGGTATTATCGATTATGTTTTGGCTAATCGTTATGCAGGAGACAGACATCCCGGTGAACACTTGCTATATCTATCACAATTATGTTCATTATTTAAGCTTGCAGGTGTATCGAGGGAGTTTGTCATGAGGAAATTGTTTGTCGTATCACTTATAGATAAAGCTTCAGATTGGTATGGGCTTCTCGATAACTCACACTTGCTAGACTGGCAGGAGCTTATGTCCCTCTTTTATACTAAGTTTTATCCTGTTCATGAAATTCATCGAGACAGGAATTATATCTATAACTTTAGGTCTCGTGACGGAGAAAGCATTGCTCAAGCTTGGGGGAGATTGAAGTCCCTAATGCTCAAATGCCCTATTCATAAGCTTCCCAAGGAAATTATACTTACAAATTTTTATGCCAGGCTTTCTCATCAGGATAAGAAGATGTTGGATGCCTCCTCTAGTGGGGTATTTCAGAAGAAGAGTGTTGAAGAAAGGTGGGATCTCCTTGAAAGGATCCAGAGGAATACCAAAGATTGGGAAATTGATAAAGGTATTGAACCCGCTATAAATTATGAACATGATTATATTGAGAGCTATGTGAAAACTGATTACTTCAATACTTTTTGCTCTAAGATTGATCTTGATTCCCATCTAGTGATTGATTTGTGTAAGAATTTTGCCTCTCACGTTGATTCTTTTAAAAAGAAGAGAGACCAGCACCATGAACCTTTTAAAGAACCACCTATTGATATTTATGTTGCTGACCCTATTTTGCCTGCAGTTATATATGAAAAGCCTCCTTTTCCCACGAGGATAAGGGAGCACTCTCTTGTGACAGGCATAATAACTAAAAGTGAGAGAAGAGTTGATGAGCCTGAGGACCAGATCAGGGTCGATCCTCAAGTTGCATTGATTAAAGACCTTGCTACTAATGATGTTTTGGATTCCAATATAAATTTTTGTGCTATTTCCACTAACCTTGTCACAGCCAAGAATAAAGGCCCAATTTCAGGTACTCCAGTGGTATCTGTTAAAATAGGAGATCACAATTATTATGGGCTATGCGATTTGGGATTGAGTGCAAGCGCTATCCCCTATTCACTTTATGAAGAAATCATCGGTGAGATTTCCCCTTGTGAACTCGAAGAAGTTGATGTTACTATTCATCTTGCAAATAGAACAACTATCTCTCCTATCAGAATTGTGAGGGACGTTGAAGTCCTATGTGGAAAGGTAAAATACCCTATCGACTTTCTAGTACTTGGTTCAGAGAGGGAAAATTTTTGTCCAATTATTTTTGGTAGACCTTTTCTTAGAACTTGTGGAGCTATAATAGATTGCAAGAAAGGTAAAGTTTCTGTTGAATTCGATGGTGAGCCATATGAATTTAATTTTTCTAAGTTCTCTAAGCAGCCTCGTGGTACTGATTTACCTAGTGATGATAAAATTATTGAAAGTATTGCCTCTATTGCTATTCCCCCTAATGATCCTTTGCAGCAATACATGGAGGACCACGAAAATGATTTGCATATGCAGGAAATAAATGAACTAGATGAAATATTCTTGAGGCAGTCTGCTATCCTGAAGCACAACCTTCCGGTTGAACCTTTGGGAATTTTATCAAAACCGAAAGAAGACCCGGTGTTCGATCTTAAACATCTTCCCGATACGCTCAAGTATGCTTATTTAGATGAAAAGAAAGTATATCCTGTTATTATCAATTCTAACCTTTCAGGATATGAAGAGGAGCGATTATTGGAAGTACTTCGTAAACACCGAGCCGCAATTGGCTACACCCTTGATGACCTTAAGGGGATTAGTCCATCTATCTGTCAACATACTATCAACCTTGAGCCTGATGCTAAACCAGTTGTTGATCATCAACGACGGTTGAAACCGAAGATGATGGATGTCGTGAGAACTGAGATTCTCAAGCTTCTAGCCGCAGGTATTATCTACCCTATAGCTGATAGTAAGTGGGTAAGTCCGGTACATTGTGTTCCTAAGAAAGGAGGTACAACTGTGGTTCCTAATGATAAAAATGAATTAATACCTCAGAGAATTATTATTGGATATAGAATGTGTATTGATTACAGGAAGTTGAACAAGGCAACCAGGAAGGATCACTATCCGTTGCCGTTCATCGACCAAATGCTTGAAAGGTTATCCAAAAATACCCACTTTTGTTATCTCGATGGTTATTCTGGCTTCTCTCAAATTCATGTTAACACTGTCGATCAAGAGAAGACCACTTTTACTTGTCCCTTTGGTACTTATGCTTACAGACGTATGCCTTTTGGTTTATGTAATGCCCCTACTACTTTTCAAAGGTGTATGTCTGCTATCTTTCATGGTTTCTGCGGGGATATTATGGAAGTCTTCATGGACGATTTTTCCGTCTATGGAACTTCTTTTGACCATTGTCTTCACAACCTTAATAAAGTTTTGCAGAGATGCGAGGAGACAAATTTGGTACTCAACTGGGAAAAGTGCCACTTTATGGTTAATGAAGGAATTGTTCTTGGTCACAAGATTTCCGAAAGGGGAATTGAAGTGGACAAGGCCAAGATCGAAGCTATTGAAAGGATGCCCTATCCAAGGGACATCAAAGGTATTCGCAGTTTTCTCGGTCATGCAGGTTTTTATAGAAGATTTATTAAAGACTTTTCTAAAACCTCGAGACCCCTCACTAATCTTCCCCAGAAGGATGTTCCTTTTTTATTTGATGAAAGTTGTAAGGAAGCTTTTGAAGTCCTTAAGAAAGCTTTAATAACTGCTCCTATAGTACAACCACCTGACTGGAATTTACCTTTTGAGATTATGTGTGATGCAAGTGATTTTGCTGTTGGAGCTGTTTTAGGACAAAGAGTTGATAAGAAATTGAATGTTATACATTATGCTAGTAAAACCCTTGATAGTGCTCAAAGAAACTATGCTACTACTGAGAAGGAATTCTTAGCTGTAGTTTTTGCTTGTGATAAGTTTAGGTAGTATATTGTTGATTCCAAAGTTATTATTCATACTGATCATGCTGCCATTAAGTATCTTATGACAAAGAAGGATGCCAAGCCAAGGCTTATCAGATGGGTACTCCTTCTTCAATAATTTGATTTGCAGATTGTTGATAGGAAAGGGGAAGACAATCCGGTGGCGGACAATCTTTCAAGGATGGAAGATATACCGCACGACCCCATCCCAGTTAACGATAGTTTTCCAGACGAGCAACTTGCCGTTGTAAAAGTACAATCTCTTTCTAATCCTTGGTATGCAGATTATGCTAATTTTATTGTTGCAAAGTATTTGCCTCCAGGTCTAACATTTCAGCAAAGGAAGAAGTTCTTTCATGATTTGAGGCACTACTTTTGGGATGACCCACATCTTTTCAAAGAAGGTCCCGACGGGATCGTGAGAAGATGCATTCCGGAACATGAGCAGAAGGACATTCTCCGACGGTGTCATGATAGTCCCTATGGAGGACATCATGCCGGTGAAAGGACTGCACATAAGGTTCTTCAATCAGGTTTTTATTGGCCTACTCTCTTTAAAGATGCTAGAAACTATGTTTTAGCTTGTGATAAATGTCAGAGAGTTGGTAACATTAGTAGAAGGAATGAGATGCCTATGAATTACTCACTAGTAATTGAACCTTTCGATTGTTGGGGTTTTGATTTTATGGGTCCTTTTCCTTCTTCGCACAAGTACACTCACATTTTAGTAGCTGTTGATTATGTGACCAAGTGGGTTGAAGCAATCCCCACTGAAAGTGTTGATCATAAGACATCTTTGAAAATGCTTAAAGATGTAATATTTCCCAGGTTTGGTGTACCAAGGTATCTCATGACCGATGGAGGATCACACTTCACGCACGGAGCTTTTAGAAAAGCTTTGGCCAAATACGATGTTAATCATAGAATTGCTTCACCATATCATCCTCAAACTAGTGGGCAAGTTGAGCTCACCAATAGAGAGATTAAGTTGATCTTGCAGAAAACAGTAAACAGAAATAGGAAGGATTGGTCAAATAAGTTAGGAGATGCTTTGTGGGCATATAGAACTGCTTACGAAAACCCCATGGGCATGTCTCCCTATAAGATGGTGTATGGCAAGGCTTGCCATTTGCCATTAGAGTTAGAGCACAAAGTTTTCTGGGCTGTTAGAGAGCTTAACACTGACCCAAAACTAGCTGGTGAGAAGCGTCTCATGAACTTGACTTCTCTAGATGAATGGAGAAGTGAAGCTTACGAGAGCGCTAAAATGTTCAAGGAAATGGTAAAAAAGTGGCATGATAGGAAGATTCTGAAACGTGAATTTAATGTTGGTGATAAAGTTTTGTTGTTTAGATCCCGTTTCAGGTTTTCTCCAGGTAAACTACTTTCCAGGTGGGAAGGACCATTTCATATTGAAGAAGTTTATCGGTCTGGTGCAATTAAGATTAACAATTTTGAAGGCACCAAACCTCAAGTTGTGAATGGGCAAAGACTTAAACATTACATAGCAGGAGACCCTGTCAATGTTGATGTGAATATAATATACACAACAAGCCATGAAGAACATGTTGCAGCCCTGTTTCAGACGCCAGCAGAAGCAGAATAAATAAAAGGTATTTAGTACGGTAAGGAAACACCACAAACCATCATAAAAGTTCCGTATTACGAGTTTTTGCAAAATTAGTAAAATTCCGAGTCTAAGTGGAGCCGGAGACGACCTCCAGGGAGTCCAGGCGCCCCCCTGGCGCGCCCCCTGGGCCGCGCCGGCAGGCTGCCTGGACACCGGGAACCCGTCTCCGACCCCGCTTTGGTCCGTTACCTTCCTTTCTGTGCATAAATTTTTCCTATATATTTGCCCGGATTGTTACGGCAACGTAACTTGCGATTTCGTGTGTTTTCTCTTCGATCTGTTTCTGCCAGGGAATCTTTCAGCTGAATTTAGGTGCCATGGCTTCTCCAAGTTCCCCCAAGGACAAGTTCGTCGTCAACGTCATCAACCCTTACCTCGCTGAGGTGAAGAAGCACCCTCAAGTTGTTCGGATGGAGGACGGTGTCCTTCATCAAGAAGATCTGAAGGGACCTATCAAGGAGGGGAGCATCCAGACCAGGCTGGAAGAAGTGGAGCAAGAAGTCTTCGAGTACAAGAAGATGATCGAGCGTGGTGTCAAAGCTAACTTTGACATCACCAACGAGCTGAAGAACTACTTCCTGAAGGAGATGACGGAGATGTGGGAAAGAATCGCCGCGTCTGAAGACAGAATTATAGAACTCCAAGGGCAAATTAATGATCTACATAACCAGAACTATGAGTATGAACTAAGGTTTCTGCGCATGGGTTTGGGTGCTGAATGCAGGATTCAGGAGACGAGTTTCTCATATGAGACTGGAGAACCCCTTCCATGGAAGCGTTTCGCCAAGGACTACTTGATCAACGCCAACAAGGATGATGAGTGAATTCTCCTGGGGTAATGGCATTCCCTTGGCTTGTTCCAAGCTTGGGGGAGTGCCCGGTATCTTTATCTTTACCTTTTGTCTTTTAGAGTCAAGTAGAGTCGTATCATGTCTAGGGGGGTTATTATATGAGATAGGTGTGTGCATTGAGGTCTATCACTCCTTCGGTGAGGAATTGTATCCGTGAGTGTGGAGTCGTTTATGATGGAATATTAATGAGAAGTTTATTGGTTCCTTTTGCTGCACTCGGTATTCTCTTCACGCAATCGACCTTATATGATGATTCTTATGGGGGGTATTGACCTTATGTCAGGTATGGCTATGAGACTTTATTTAATCTTGGCAAATATAGCTTTGGTCATAACAACAAGCATGATTTTCTTAAATTATCAACATAGCCAAAACTTTATGTTATTATGCTTGAAGTGTTATGCTGACACGGAAGACAACTTGATGTGTTATGCTTATTTCGATGTTCATGCTTTATATTGCTTTGCATCTTAGTCATCATCAATTGTCTGTTCTCTCAAAACCTTTGCTAGCCTAACTCTGTACTTAGCGGTATTCTGCTTGTGCATCCATACCCTTAAGCCAATACCTTCCATATGAGTCCACCATACCTACCTACTCGTGGTATTCCGCTACCACCTCCTAAAAGTATATAATTTATGTGTTATCCTCAAATGTTCAAAATCTTTTATTTTGTGCCTCTATTCTAGCTCATGAGGAAGTAATAGCTAATTCATAGTTTTTTTTGAGTTGGACAAGCTTCACCCCGGAATTGCATGTATAATGTGCAAACCCATAATACGAGAAGGAGCTGGCATAGAGTGCGCCCGGCTTAAAAATAATATAACAAAAAAACCCTCCTTCACGCTTTGTTCATGAGAAATCAGAAAACTTTGGCAGTGATAAACAAAGGAGAATAAGAGGATGTTATCGTCCTCGTGCGGGAGCCGTTCCTCGAAACTTGTCCAGCTCAAAAAGCAATTGAGTTATCTATTAGCATTCGTTGACAAATCATGCACCCCTAAAAACTTGTTTTCATTCTGTTTGATTTGAGGATAGTACATGAGTTTTCCCTACTACCCTAGAGCAGGGCCTATCTTTTAATTTTAAGTTGAGTCAGTTACTTCTACTTCCTTCTATTTCTCAAAGAGAGCAGACGTTTGATGTTGATAAGGATTCATTCATATAAAGCTGCATTAAGATTTGTCATATCATATCCTTGTTGACATTATCATTCGATAAGTAAGTTGTTTGTCATGCCCAGCTAAGGCAAACATCTTCCTTTGTGTTAACACTTTCACTTCTTGCCTATTAACATGTTATTTTCAAAAAGCTTCAATTGATCTCATCAAATATAAGAGCAAAAGTTAAATCTATTGTTGTTCTTTGACCAAAGGACATGTTTGCCATGATATAATGAGTTTCCTTAGCCCTACTTTCGAATATAAGTGTTATCACTCTTTCATAAGGGCCTTATGAGTTGAAGATTGCTGTTGAGGATATTTGAGTTGGTAAAGAAACTATGATGCTTCTTGTCCGTATCCTATTTATCGACACTTCACTCTCTAAACTTGTGGACAGGTTTACCGAGTTCATATTCGCTTGGGGACAAGCGAGGTCTAAGCTTGGGGGTGTTGATACGTCCAAAATGCATCACTATTTTGTATCATAATTTATCCTTATTCATTGATATATTTCACGTTACGGTGATGTTCTTATGTTGTTTTGGTCTATTTTACACAGTTTGCAAACTCTCCGATGCCGGAACAGCAGACGCAGGATTCAGCAGTAAAAAGTGGACGCTGAGTTGCTGAAGAAGAATACCTCCAAATTACCTGAAAATTGACGGGAGGTATTTTTCAGATGAATCACGAAGACACACAAAAGGGGAGCCAGAGGGGGGCCACATGGTGCCCAGGCGGCCTGGGGGCGCCCCCCCTGGCCGCGCCGGGGGGAGCCTGGAGCCCCTGGCCCACCTCCGGATGCCCCCTTTTGCATATATATTCTCCGTTCTCCGAAAACCCTAAAAATAAGACTTTTTACGGAGTTCCGCCGCCGCTTCGAGGCGGAACCGTACGGAGAAGAAAAGGGCATCTCCGGCGGGCAGATTCCGCCGGGGAGATCACCTCCTGGAAGGGGAGATCGTCGCCATCGTCATCACCATCGTCACGGGCATCATCGAGATCATCATCAACATCATCCCCAACACCAGCACCATCTCCATCTTCATCCAAATCTCATCTTACAATGGCAACTCGTGTTGTAACACGTACTACCTATCCTCTCTACTCCATCGGTGTTGATTACTACTTTGTGGTGAATGCTATTGAGTTTTGTTGGAGAAATATTATTATGTCCAGATTGTTTATCACATATTTATCCCCACTGATCATGATCTCTTTTATGTCTCGTGAGTAGTTACCTTAGTTCTTGAGGACATGGGGAAAGTCTTGTTGTTAGTAGTCATATGCTGTTGAGGTAATATGTGTTGTTTGATACTTAAGTTGCGTTGTCATTCTACTAGTGGTGTTGTGTGAGTCGAACACCCAACACTTCGCCTTATTAAGGACCTAGGAGAATACATTATGTATAAAGAATGCTTATGGTGGGTTGCCGGAGTGACAGAAACCTGAACCCCAGTTCGCACGCTTTTGCATAAGGGAATAACGGATCCTCGATCGTATTGCTATGGTTAGGCTTTTGCCTTAAATTCTATCTTGTATTTGCGGATGCTTGCAAGGTGTTTAATCATAAGAGTGCATTCATCTTAGTCTAGAGAGTGCACTAGCATAGATCCACCCACTCAACACTTATCAACACATAACATAGTATCGATACGGAATATGGTGAAAGCACATGACTACCTCTCCCGTGTGTCCTCAAGAACGCTTTAGTCTTTATAAGTTCAGTTGCTAGGCCTCTCCTTTGCTAAGAAAGGATTGGGCCATTTGTTACTCTCAGTACCTTTTACGTTACTTGCTTTTACTTTCCTGTTGCTTATACCGAGAAAACCACTAAAAGTTATCTTTCAGTGTTTGCAGTAATTTCTTGCTCAGAATCACTTATCAATACCTTCTGCTCCTCGTTGGGTTCGACACTCTTACTTATCGAAAACACTGCAATAGATCCCTTACGGTTGTGGGTCATCAAGCCGGAGTGCTGCCAAATTACTTCGTTCAAATTCCTTTCTATCTCTTATTAACCGGAGTGGTTTCGATTTCATTCTCGTTCCTTCAGCTCTTGTTTCGTGCCTTTCAACCTCCTTGGTTCTCATGTGTTCCTTATTCCTCTTTTGTAATGGAGCTTCTCTTTCTCGTTCACCTCCATTCTATTCATTCTTTCGAAGTGGCTCATCCGCTGAACATTCCTTGATTTCACCTTGTTCTTCCTTTTACCTTCCGTCTCGTTCCTAAGATCTCGGGACGAGATCTCTTGTTAGTAGGGGAGTGTTGTGACACCCCGAGACCGATGCGCCAGGTGTCAGCCAGTTATTCACTGTCATTGTCATGTCATCTGCTTGTGTGTTGCATCTTGCCATGTCATCGTGTGCATTGCATCAGCATGTTTTCAAAACTTGCATCCGTTCGAGTTCGCCCGTCCTTTCCGTTGTCCGTTCTGAGCCCAGACACACTTGCACTCGCCCGCGGCACCTCCGAAACCTCCTTTTATGAGTGACCGGAAAATATTCTCGGAATGGGATGAAACTTGGCGTGTGGTCTTATTATAGTGTAGACAGTCCGCCTGCCAAATTTCATCGCATTCAGAGCTAGTTTGATAACCCAACAGTTAAACTATAGGGGCACTTGTAGCCGGTATAATCGTCAGACGTTTTTGGTCTCCGAAAACCCCCGCGGGCCTCTCACCTCTCCTTTCATCTCAGCCCACTCCCCTCTTCACAGCCCACTAGGCCCAGCCTACCCCCTCTCTCGACCCGGACCATCCGATCGAGATCGGAAGGTCCAAAAACCACCCAAACCCTCAAACCCTAGCCCCTGCCTATTTATTCAGCCCCCCCTTGCCAAAAATGGCCTCCACCTACCTCCCTCCTCCATTTCCGCGCCACCTCCCACCTTTGCCTCAGGATCCGTGCCAGCCTGACCCCTCCCCGCCACTTGGCGGCCAGCCAGTGGCCAGCCGCCGCGGCCCGCCAGGCCCGCGGGGAGGCCCGCCTGAGCCCATCTGGCCCGAACCAAGCCGCCGCTGCCCGCGATCCCCCCCGCACCCGAGCTCCTCCCGAGCCACCTCACTCTTCGGAGAGCGCCGACCATGCCGTCGGAGCACGGGCTCCAGCGTCGCGGCGCCTCGCTGACCCCACCGCCGCTTCGCGCGCCCCGAGCGCTGTTGTGGTGCCCGCGCCTCCTCCGCGACGCCATGGCCGCCTCACCATGGATTGCCGCCGCTCGGCCCGTCCGGCTCCGCCGACGCCGGATCTGCCGGGATCGGACCTCCCCTCGACGGATCTGGAGCCCCAGCCCTTCCCCTGCCGCCTGCCGACTCGCCGGAGCTCGGAGCTCGCCGGCGTCGACCTCCACAACCGCGCTCGTACCGCTGCAGTTGACCCGCGCCCCGGACATGTCCGATGTGGCCCGGACATGTCTGACCTCCTCCTCTCCTTGTGCCACTGCCACGCGGGCCCCGGCCACCAGACGTGTCCGGTCGGGCACGGACACGTCCACCCCGAGGTTGTCCTTTTGTACACCAAGTCCCTAGGAATGTTTAATATGTATGCATGTTTGAGTGGCTGTAACTTTGTGTGTGTTGATCCAAATGATGCATATGATATGTCCAAATGTTCGTTGAGATATGCTCTTCATTTTGTTCCATTGTGGCATGCTTCTTTGAGCTCATCTTGATGCCCTAATCATCGTTGCAAGAGTGCTACATGTTTAAAACTGTTGATAACAGTAATTCTATTGCATGCTTGTGGTGATGATAACTTTGTGCATGTTTATCCAAATGAAGCATATGATATGTCAAAAAGTTAATGGTGAAGTGCTCTACATGTTGGTTGTTGTAGCATTCATGTTAGGTGCCATATTGCCATGTTAATCTCTGTTGCAAAAGTGCATGTGGCTGTTAAGTGCTGAAAATTGTTATGAGATGTTGTTTTGTCTTGGTCATAGCTATTGATGTGTTTGTCTTTTATGCCACATGTCAATATGTTTTAGAAGCACAATCATGTCATCTTTGCTGTCGTGCAATCCACTTTTCATGATATGCTTTGTGATGTTTGCAACAAGCTTGTAAAGTAGCCTACTCGTTGTTGTTGTTTTATAGGACTTGTTGAAAAACTGCCAAGTCTGAAACTGTTAAACCTGATGCTATGTTTGCTTGATGCCGCACTCAATTCCATGCATGTTTTAGTATGTCAACTGATTATATCTTGTTGTCCATGTTATGCTATATCCATCCATGCCCTTATTTGCACATATGGCCTGCTGTAGCTTATTTATTTCTTGCTTTCAAGGTTCTATAAATTTACCTGTCAGCCTGTTGTCAGCATGATCAATTTGGTGAAGCTTGTTGTTATTGATCCATGCCTCCTATGGAGTTGTTCCAATGGAGTTCTTTGATATATGATATGTCTATTTCATGTCCATGATCTTTATATACTTAGTAGAGTTGATATGCTTGTTGTTTTGTGCCTCCGAAGGCAGCATCATGATGATGTTTTTGCCTTCCCAGATTTTGGCTAAGTCTGGATAAATTTATTGCAACTTGCTATGCTTGTTTAATTGTGTTCCAGCAAGTTTTTGGGTGTGCTCTAAGTTCATGCTTGTTAAGTATCATATCTATTTCATATCCATGCCTGTTGTTATCATGTTTGAGTGATGTAGCATATATTTACCTTGCTCCAAAGTTGCTATGTGGCTGTTAACTTCAGCTTTGCATTGTAACTTGTTTTGCTCATATCTTTTAGCCCGTTGCTCCGTTTTGAGCGTGTCTTATATGAAACTTGTGTGATTTTTCATGTAGAAGCATAATATGATGTTGGTTACATGTTTGGAGTGTGTTTTCTTGTTGTTTGGATGCATCTTGCTTGCTTGACATGCTTGACTTGTTTTGCTTATATCTTCTAGGCCGTAGCTCCGAATTTAACAAACTTTATATGTAACTTGACTAGAATTTCGTGTAGATCATCAAGGTGCATGTTAACTTGCTGTTTAACAACTTTAACTTAAGGTTTGTTTAGATCTGGACCAATTTCGAAATGTGCATATGGGGACTTGCCAGAATTGTTATATGTTGATTCCGACCTCATTTAAACTTGTTGGTTTGTGTTGTTCTTGTTTGCTTCATCCCTTGCCATATTTTGCACCATATAGACTTGTCTTGCATCTTACTTGGTTGAGCATCTTGTCATGTTCTTGTGTGGTGTGTTTACCGTGTTGTGTCCTTTCTTCTCGCTAGTTCTTTTCCGTTGCAATAGTGAGGATTCGTTCAACTACACTTGGTTCGTCTTCAAGGCTTCTTCTTCGTCTTCTTCATGGACTCATTCTTATTCCTTGCGGGATCTCAGGCAAGATGACCATCACCTTGGATACCTTTACTACCATTGCCATGCTAGCTATCTCGATGCTATTGTTACATATCGCGCTACCCATCTTTTATTGTCAGCCCCTCTCCTTGTTGCCATGAAACCTCTAACCTTTGACACCTTCCCAGCAAACTGTTGTTTGGCTATGTTACCCACTTGCTTAGCCCCTCTTATAGCGCTGTTAGTTGCAGGTGAAGATGAAGATCATTCCATGTTGGAAGTTGTTGTTGGAACATCACAATATATCTTATATATCTTAACACACCTATATACTTGGCAATGGGTGGAAGGCTTGGCCTTTTACTCGGTGTTTTGTTCCACTCATGCCGCCTTAGGAGCCGATAAACCGGCGTTATGTTACTTGATTTCGCGTTCCTTACACGGTTGGGTATATGGGGACCCCTTGACAGTTCGTCTTTGAATAAAACTCCTCCAGCAAGGCCCAGCATTGATTTTAATTTGCCTCATAATAACAACTTAATTAATTAATTAAATTGCATAGGGGGTCGCGTCCCCAAGGATTCTTTCTACATAACAGGGGGGCCAGTGCTGATGGTGTTGGTCCCAAACGGGAAGACTGTGGGGCCACCACGGGGAAACTCGAGGTATCTGGCTCCCGTAGGCTTTCCCATCCGGACGTGGCGTGAGACGAGATACGCGTGGCTACTATCAGGGTATCGGCACGCCGGGAGGTCTTGCTGGACTTGTTTTACCATTGTCGAAATGTCTTGTGCACCGGGATTTTCGAGCCTGATCTGATTGTCCCTAAGATAAGGGGTAATATTATTATTATCTCTGATGATCGTGAGAACTTGTGATGGGCTAAGTTGGGACACCCCTGCAGGGTTATGATCTTTCAAAAGCCGTGCCCACGGTTATGTGGCTGATTGGAATTTGTTAATTTCCGGTTGTAGAAAACTTGACAGAGGATGCAAGATAAAACACACAACCATGTGAGTAACCGTGACTGTCTCTTTTCACTTTGAGAAGAGAACACATCGGGGTTATGTTTGACTCGTAGGTAGTTCAGGATCTTTAGCGATCACTAGTAGTTTGCGATCGTTTGCGTAGATGCTCATCTTATTCTTGTACTCGTAAGTTAGCCACCATATATTGCTTAGCCGCTGCTGCAACCTCACCACTATCCTTTTCCATTCCCCTTAAGCTTTGATAGTATTGATACCCATGGTTATGGGATTGCCGAGTCCTCGTGGCTCACAGATACTACAACAACAGTTGCAGGTGCAGGTTCTGATGACTTGATGCGAGAGCGATGTCCTTTGTGTTGGAGTTCTTTCTTCTTCTTCTTCTTCGTCAGTCTTGGGTTAGGTTCCGGGTCAGCAGCCTGGGATAGCAGATGGATGTCGTTGTACTTTTCATGTTTGCATCCGTAGTCGGATGCCTTGTATTGATGATGTTGTATTCATGTGACTTGTATGAATTGTTGTATCCCCATGTATGTATGTAATGGTACGATGTAATGATATCCATCTTGCTAAGAGCCCGAAATGCGGCTGTGCCCCAATCACGTATGTGTCACGTGATTGGGATAGAATCACATCTTGGGCTTGACACTCATTAACCTCCCGGGGGAGGGTCCGGTAACCCTCTGGTACTCCGGTTTTATCCGAAACTCTCTGGAACACTTCCGGTGTCCGAACAACATGGTACAATATATCAATCTTTATGTCTCGACCATTTCGAGACTCCTCGTCATGTCCGTGATCTCATCCGGGACTCCGAACAACCTTCGGTACATCAAAACACATAAACTCATAATTCCGATTGTCATCGAACGTTAAGCGTGCGGACCCTACGGGTTCGAGAACTATGTAGACATGACCGAGACTCATCTCCGGTCAATAGCCAATAGCGGAACCTGGATGCTCATATTGGTTCCTACATATTCTACGAAGATCTTTATCGGTCAAACCGCATAAGAACATACGTTGTTCCCTTTGTCATCGATATGTTACTTGCCCGATTCGATCGTCGGTATCATCATACCTAGTTCAATCTCGTTGCTGGCAAGTTTCTTTACTTGTTCCATAATACATCATCTCGTGACTAACTCATTAGTCGTTTGCTTGCAAGGCTTATTATGATGAGTATTACCGAGAGGGCCCAGAGATACCTATCCGACACTCAGAGTGACAAATCCTAATATTGATCTATGCCAACACCACAAACACTTCGGAAACACCTCTAGAGCATCTTTATAATCACCCGGTTACGTTGTGACATTTGATAGCACACAAGGTGTTCCTCCGGCATTCGGGAGTTGCATAATCTCATAATGAGAGGAGCATGTATAAGTCATGAAGAAAGCAATAGCAGTTAAACTAAACGATCATATTGCTAAGCTAAATGGATGGGTTTTGTCCATCACATCATTCTCCTAATGATGTGATCCCATTGATCAAATGACAACACATGTCTATGGTTAGGAAACACAACCATCTTTGATTAACGAGCTAGTCTAGTAGAGGCATACTAGGGACACTCTGTTTTGTCTATGTATTCACACATGTATCAAGTTTTCGATTAATACAATTCTAGCATGAATAAAAGACATTTATCATGATATATAAGGAAATATAAATAACAACTTTATTATTGCCTCTAGGGCATATTTCCTTCATGCAGCTGCCGCCGCGGAGGTCGAGGGTCTCAAGGCCGAACTGAAGAAGGCCAAGGAGAAAGCAGTCGAGCAGAAGGCCGCAGCCGAACTCAAGACGGTGCAAACCATGAGTGGGAAGCATGATGCACGAGCGGCCGAAGTGCAGCAGGAGCTCAAGGATGCCCTCACTAAATTTGAGGACCTTCAGCAGAAGAATAAATATCAGTCCTCCGAGCTGTCCAAGGTGAGGCAGGAGTTCCAGGAGGCGAGGACGGAGATGCGGAGCACCCGAGAAGAGCTCCACCAAGTGAAGCAAATTGATGATGGTAAGCCATACTTACTGCAGAGTGTCTTTGGCGGCAACCTGTTCGCGTTGCTCACACAGGTGTGGCGTTCCTCTAGCGCATTTTCGGAGCTCCCGAGAAGTGTGGCGGATGCGGCGAGGCACTATGCGGCTCGGGAGGGTGACACCAAACACAAGTTGTTCTGGGCTTAGTTCTAGGCGCCCGAACACCCTCCCCTCCTGAGCAACCAGATGAAGGAGCTGATGGAGCTGCATTGGATGGCCAAGCCAGCCATGAAGGACCTCTATGTCCGTATGTGGCCCATGGAGCCAATAACGAGCAGTTACTTCGGCTTGGTGCAGAACTTGCGTGATGCGCCCTCCCGGGTTGATGTTGTGAAGCGCTCCGTGTGCATCGAAGGAGCTCGGATGGCCTTTGCGAAGACCATGGTGCACTGGCCTAAGATCAAGCCAGTAGAGATGGGCACCGGCCCCCCGCCTGCTGGAAAAGAGCATCGTCCCCCCGAGCGACATTTCCCCATTCTTACGGATGGTGCGGATGGTGCTCGGGCGATAGAGGGACAGTGTCCCAAAGATGTAATCCTTGACATAATTATCATGTATTAAATGACAATCTGACCTTTTGCTTTATATGCAGCCCTTTTTATGGTTTATCAGACATGAATCTATGTTCATTTTATTTTGACTCCTGTGCGGCCGTTTTGAATATGAAATTTACCGATCGTCGACTTCAGCCCCCATGTAGATACTACGAGGGGTGTTTCATCCATGCACTGTTACGCTTGGCCGACGTCTCGGTGCCCGGGGGCGGTAGTGCGTGAGAGAAACTAGGCAATTGGACTATGCGGTTTTATTACTTTCACTTGGCCATAGGAGCTTGACAGCAAGGGCTAATGACTAGCCACCAATGTTTTGTGATGTTCGGGAAAGCCGAGGCATATGTCTTTTATCACATGGTTTGTGCAAGGACAAACCCTTCGTGTAACACAGGGTAATCACTATCGATTTTGAGTTTAACACTTGTCATTGGATCGTCGACAAGTTCTCACCTATTATGACACTTAGTTTTCAGCTTTCTCCACTGAGGTACTTAACTAGGCTAGCCAGAAGTGCAGTCCTAGTGGTTCTCTGTTTACCTTATTAGCGAAACGTGCGGAACATAAGAAGGTAAACACAGGAGCCGGGCAATCCAACTATTGACCCAAGACATAATTTGGAACTGATTCATATAATGCAATATCCGAGATGTTGAACACATGGAGAGAAAGTAGTGATGGGCTTCATGCGTAGGGAGGGTAGTAGAACTGAGCCATTGGTCTATTAGCTGATTACATTGTAGAAAAAATGTGTGTCGAGCTAGTCGAAGAGCGGAAAATAAAAAAGGGCGATATAAATGACTGCCCGAGTACCGTAAAAGGTGGTCTTTATTTCCAATGGGCTCGGGACGTCTATCTGTAAAATTTGAACTGCCAAGGCATCTGTTATAGGTACTTTATAAAAAGGGATTTTTTTTACAGATGAAACGTTTATGCAGGGCCTTGATGTGGGGGTCGAAGCCCTTTATTGCGCCCTGCTGCATGTCTGCGCCTTTTCTTCTGTTGGGGGGACTCCATGGAGAGGGAGGAGAGAACGACGGATGGGCCCTAGACTAGGAGCCTTGAGAGGTAGCCACGATGTTCTAGCTTGATGCTGGATAGGTCCTAAATGGCACCTATTGCCGTCTGAAGACGTGCGTGACCATGGTTCGATTAAGACGAACACTTGGTGTTTTACTTTAGTTTAGGCCCCACGGTAGCCCATGGTATCTTGAGCGCAAAATTGTGCTGGCGAGGCATGTATTGTGTGACTGGGGTGGGCATACCGTGCGGGGCGTGTCCCTATCTACGTCGAACGCAGGGAGGCTCCCTGAACGGGGACATGGCTTGAACCCGTTTACCTACTTCTCGGGCCTTGATGGCGGGATGGTACTTTGGCCCTTCGACATCGGTTGGTCTTCAGCTGCTAGAGCTGTCGTGTGTTCCTTGGTATGGAGTGAGTGCTCTGTATTGTTGTTGACCGTGATGATGCCCTTGGGTTGGGGCATTTTTAATTGAAGGTATGCGAATGGGGGACAACTTTGAAACAATCAAACGTTGTTCGACCAAGGAGGGTGTGGTAGCTGCTGCGAAAGGGGACAATATCGAAGATCAAGTCTTCACTGCAGAAGTTGTCCAGTGACCCGAACACTACTTCTAGAGCCAGGGTGCTCAAGCAGTGGGCCTCTGCACCTCGGATTACCCCTTTGAAGGTAGTGTTACTAGGTTTGATCCTTAATGGGTCAGTTCCCATTTCCTCACTGTATCTGCATAAATCAGATTGAGGCTACTGCCTCCATCCATAAGGACTAGTGAGGTGGTACCCATTGATAATGGGGTCGAGAACCAGGGTCACCGATCCCCATGAAGGATACTGGTCGAATGGTCCCTATGGTCGAAGTTGATCGGGCATGCCAACCAGGGGTTAAATTTCGGGGCTACAGGCTCTACGGCGTAGACACCCTGGAGTGCACGTATTCTCTCCTTCTTGGGTATATGAGTGGCGTAGATCGTATTCACCGTCTTTACCTCAGGAGGGAATGGTTTTTGGCCTCCCTTGTTCGGTGTGCGAGATTCCTCATCGTCCTCGCTGCGGGGGATTTTGCCTGAATTCTTGGCTGTGAGCTTGCCGACTTGTTTTATCACCCCAACAATTACGATTGGTGTGGTTGGCAGGGTTGTCAGGGGTGTCTTGGATCTGGCAGGGCCTATCCAAGATTGTGTCCAACTTGGTCGGTCCATCCTGATTGCCTTTAGATGGCCTTTTCCATGGTCCTGACTTGGGGTTGTGAAATGCGGCATTCACTGTCGTGTCTTCGGCTTCACCGCCATTGTGATGATGCTTATTTCTATTGCATCGTGGTTTCCTGTTTTCATCCTGGGCTTCCGAGGTGCTGGGGTCTTCTGGGTTGGTTCTTCTATGACCCAACCAACAATCTTCCCCCGCATAGAAGCGGGTCATCGGAGAGGTAAGTGTTGACATCATCCTCGGCTTGTCCTGGCAGAGCTGGCACGCTAGCCATTCGTCCCGGATACTGTGCTTGAAAATGGCACCGGCTTCGGTGCCCGGACAATCGACGATCTGGTTCTTTTTGGTCAAAAACCGATTCCAAAATTGCTGGGCCGACTCTTCGGGTTGTTGGACTGATACGTCTCCAACGTATCTACTTTTCCAAACACTTTTGCCCATGTTTTGGACTCTAACTTGCATGATTTGAATGGAACTAACCCGGACTGACGCTGTTTCCAGCAGAACTGTCATGGTGTTATATTTGTGCAGAAATAAAAGTTCTTGGAATGACCTAAAAATCAACGGAGATTATTTTTGGAATATAAAAAAAATACCAGAGAAAGAATCAAGACCAGGGGCCCACACCCTGTCCACAAGGGTGGGGGCACGCCCATCCCCCTGGGCGCGCCCCCTGTCTCGTGGGCCACCTAAAGCTCCACCGACCTCAACCCCAACTCCATATATTCACTTTCGGGGAGAAAAATAATCAGAGAGAAGGATTCATCGCATTTTACGATTCGGACCCTCTGCCAAGCCCAGTCCGTTTGGGGCTCCGGAGAGTGGAGATCGTTGTCGTCGTCATCATCAACCTTCCTCCATCACCAATTTCATGATGCTCACCACCGTGCATGAGTAATCCCAACGTAGGCTTGCTGGACGGTGATGGGTTGGATGAGATTTACTATGTAATCGAGTTAGTTTTGTTAGGGTTTGATCCCTAGTATCCATTATGTTCTAAGATTTATGTTGCTATGACTTTGCCATGCTTAATGCTTGTCACTAGGGCCCAAGTGCCATGATTTCAGATATGAAACTATTATGTTTTCATGAATATATGTGAGTTCTTGATCCTATCTTGCAAGTCAATAGTCACCTACTATGTGTTTGATCCGGCAACTCCGAAGTGACAATAATCGAGACGACTCTCGGTGATGACCGTAGTTTGAGGAGTTCATGTATTCACTAAGTGTTAATGCTTTGGTCTGGTACTCTATTAAAAGGAGGCCTTAATATCCCTTAGTTTCCAATAGGACCCCGCTGCCACGGGAGGGTAGGACAAAAGTTGCCATGCAAGTTCTTTTCTATAAACACGTATGACTATATTCGGAATACATGCCTACATTACATCGATGAACTGGAGCTAGTTCTGTATCGCCCTATATTATAACTATTACATGAGGAATCACATCCGACATAATTATCCATCATTGATCCAATGCCTACGAGCTTTTCACATATTGTTCTTTGCTTAGTTACTTTTACACTGCCACTGTTACAATTGCTACAAAACTACTGCTGTTACTTTTGCCACTGTTACCGTTACTTCCATACTACTTTGCTACTAAATACTTTGCCGCAGATATTAAGTCTTCCAGGTGTGGTTGAATTGACAACTCAACTGCTAATACTTGAGAGTATTCTTTGGTTCCCCTTGTGTCGAATCAATAAATTTGGGTTGAATACTCTACCCTCGAAAATTGTTGCGATCCCCTATACTTGTGGGTTATCAAGACTATTTTATGGCACCTTTGCCGGGGAGCATAGCTATATTCTTTGAGTCATTTGGGATTTATATCTATTGATTACTATAAAGAACTTGAGAGATGAAAAAACCAAGATCTTTCCCTCAACTACGAGGGGAGGTAAGGAACTGTCATCTAGCTCTGCACTTGATTCACCCTCTGTTATGAGTAAATTTGCGACACCTACACCTGTTATTGAATCTTATATGTCACATGTTCTTGATGATGTCACTTCTGCTATGCATGATACTTATGATGAAACTACTTATATGCTTGATAATACTGTGCCACTAGGTGAATTTCTTGATGAACAAATTGCTAGGGCTAGAGAGAATGAAATTATTGAAACTAATAATATTGATGAAAGTGATGATGAAGATTCTCCCCCTAGATATGAATTGCTTGTTGTGCCTGAGGGTTATGCTATCGATGAAGAAACTGCTAGAGATCTTTTAGCTTGCAATGATAGGTATGATCTTAAGAAACTGTTAGCTAAGCTGAAAGAAAAGTCTTTGAATGCTAGAATGAAATATGACCCTGCTTTTGGTACTTCACCTATTTGTATTTCTGATAAGGATTATGACTTATCTGTCGATCCTGAGGTAATTACTTTGGTTGAATCTGATCCTTTCCATGGCTATGAATCTGAAACTGTTGTGGCACATCTTACTAAGTTAAATGATATAGCCACCCTATTCACCAATGAGGAAAAACTTCGTTACTACTATATCCTTAAGTTATTTCTGTTCTCCTTATAGGGTGATGCTAAAACATGGTTTAATTCTCTTGATCCTGGTTGTGTGCGTAGTCCACATGATATGATTTATTACGTCTCTGCTAAATAATATCCCACTCATAAGAAACTGCCTTAAGGGAAATATATAATTTTGTGCAAATTGAAGAAGAGAGTCTCCCACAAGCTTGGGGGAGGCTTCTCCAATTACTTAATGCTTTGCCAGATCATCCTCTTAAAAATAAAATACTTGATATCTTTTATAATGGAATAACCTATGCTTCCAGAGACCACTTGGATAGTTGTCCTGGTTGTGTTTTGAGGGAAAGAACTGTTGATCAAGCTAAATTGCTATTAAATAATATGTTGAGTAATGAAAAAAATTGGACACTTCCTGAACCAACTCCTAAGCCAACTCTGAAGAAAAGGGGTATTCTATTTCTCAGTCCTGAAGATATGCAAGAGGCAAAGAAATCTATGAAAGAAAAAGGTATTAAAGCTGAAGATGGTAAGAATTTACCACCCATTGAAGAAATACACGGTCTTGATAACCCGACATAGGTAGTAAAGGTAAATTCTCTCTATAGATTTGATGAAGGTGATATTCCTTGTTATAAGTCTGCTAGCCAATGCTTAGATGAGTTTGATAATTTTATTGTTAAACAGGAAAACTTCAATGCTTATGTTGGTAGACAATTGAAACGTGATGCTTATATGATTGAACACTTGAGTGAATATACGTCTAGAGTTAAAGGTGAACTTAAACTCATTAGTAAACATGCTTCTATGGTTACCACTCGAGTAGAACAAGTACTTAAAGCACAAAATGATTTGCTCAATGAATTAAATAGTAAAAATGATAATGTTGTTAGAGTTATGACTAGAGGGGGTAGAATGACTCAGGAATCTCTATATCCCGAGGGCCACCCTAAGAGAATTGAGAAAGATTCTCAGAGAACAAATGTAGATGCACCTAGTCCTTCTAAGAAAAAAAATGAGAGTACTTTGCATGCTTCTAGTGAACCTGTTGTTGACACACCTGAGAATCCCAATGATATCTCTATTTCTGATGCTGAAACACAATCTGGTAATGAACATGAACCTAGTGATAATCTTAATGATGATGCTCATGTTGATGCTCAACCTAGCAATAATGGTGATGTAGAGATTGAACCTGCTATTGATCTTGATAACCCACAATCAAAGAATCCACGTTATGATAAGAGAGACTTTATTGCTAGGAAGCACGGTAAGGAAAGAGAACCATCGGTTCAGAATCCCATGCCTTTTCCTCCTAAACCATCCAAGAAAAAGGATGATGAGGATTTTGAGCGCTTTGCTGAAATGATTAGACCTATCTTTTTTGCGTATGCGTTTGACTGATATGCTTAAAACAAATCCTTATGCGAAGTATATGAAAGACATTATTACAAATAATATAAAGATACCTGAAATTGAAATTTCTACCATGCTTGCCAATTACATTTTTAAAGGTGGAATACCAAAGAAACTAGGAGACCCAGGAGTACCAACTATACCATGCTCCATTAAGAGAAACTATGTTAAAACTGCTTTATGTGATCTTGGAGCCGGTGTTAGTGTTATGCCTCTCTCTTTATATCGTAGATTTTATTTGAATATGTTGACACCTACTGAAATATCTTTGCAAATGGCCGATAAATCAACTGCTATACTTGTCGGTATTTGTGAGGATGTGCCTGTTGTGGTTGCAAACGTTACTATTTTAACGGACCTTGTTATTCTTGATATTCCTGAGGACGATAGTATGTCGATTATCCTTGGTAGACCCTTTTTGAATACTGCAGGGGATGTTATTGATTGCAACAAAGGCAATGCCACTTTTCATGTTAATGGTAATGAGCATACGGTACACTTTCCGAGGAAACAACCTCAGGTCCGCAGTATCAATTATGTTGGAACAATTTCAACGATTATTATTGGAGGTTTTGAATTTCCTCTTCCTACTGTCAAGAAGAAATATGATATTCTTATTGTTGGGGACATGCATATCCTCGTTGAGGTAACCTAGTGTTATTCGAAAATTCCCCGGTTTCATGTTATTCGGAAAGAGTTTGTTAACAAGACTTGATCAACCTTGTTAATGGATTCCTTTTGATGAGCATGAGCTGGATGAAGTTAGAAAGCACAAATCTCTGTACCCTCTTTTTACTTTCTGTTATTTAGATTAAATAAAGCAAAATTAGCATTTTCTGTCTCTTTTCTGAATTATCCTTGCAATAAAAAATATCTCGAAAATAAAAGTTCTCCAAATGCCCCGAAAATGAAATATGATTTTTTATAGAATATTTAAGAATATTTGGTACTCAGAACACATCAGGGGACCACACCACCTGGCCACGAGGGTACATGGCGCGCCCCCTACCTCGTGGGCCCCACATGGCCCCCCTCCACTTATTCCAGCACCCACACACTTCTTCTTCCTCCAGAAAAAAATCCTCCCATAGCCCAAACTCGTGTTCTAGCTCATCTTGCTGCCATTTTGGATCTCCTTGCTCAAAGCTCCATTCACAAAATTGTTTGGGGAGATTGTTCTTCGGTATGTGACTCCTCCAATGGTCCAATTAGTTTTTGTTCTAGTGCTTTATTTATTGCAAATTTTTGCTACCAAGGTGACCCTTTTCTTGAGCTTGCATGTCAAATTTATGTGGTCCCAAGTAGTTCCAATGATTGATATAGTCTCTAGGCACTTGTGGGAGTAGTTGCTATCAATCTTGTTGAGTTTGGTTCACTTTTATTTTGAGTCACTAAAAATTTCAGAAATTTGTCAGAGGAAGAAAATGATGAGGAGATATTGAGAGGCTCTTCGAGCCAAGCTCAAAGGATAAGCAGAAGGGAGAGAATAAAAAGCCCAAATACAATCTTCCTCGCACTGCGGAAGTTCGACCGTGTGAATGGCCTTGTGATGTGTTCTTGAGAGCTGTCGAGATTTATAAAGACTTTTATTACTTGTCTGAGAATGCAGGCCTCACTGACTTCCTCCATGACCAGCGTGAACAGTATCTCTTACTCACTAATATTTTCGTGCAAAATTTCTATTTCCATGCTAAGAAATCACCTCCTTCAGTGGAGTTTCACTTATATGATGAGGTTAGGGAGATGTCACTATATGAATTTTGCCATGTTTGCAAGATACCCTTTGCGGGTAGCTTAGAGGAACCACATCGTAATGATGTGGAGGGGTTTATTGATACAATCGCTGTAGGGGAAACAAGGAAAGTTTCAGAGGCGAGAATTATTAGTATACATTTTCCTGTTCTACGCTACTTTGTTATATTTGCTAGTAGATCCTTAATTGGTCGCAGGAACAGTGGAAATCTTAGTGCCCCTGATATTGTTATTTTGCACCATGCTTTGTTCCAAGATACCACTTTTAGCTTCGGCGCTATTATTGCTAAACGATTAAGTCTGAATCGTACAAAGGGCCCCATCTTCGGAGGTATATTTGCTTCATGCCTTGTTGAACACTTTAGGATACCTATTAGGCATTGTGAGAAGGAGGAGAAGTTGTTGGCCCCGGCTTTTCTAAATTATAAGAGTATGATAGCACATGATTTTATTGTTAAAGATAAGAAGAAGTCGCTTAAGTATAAATTGATATTTGATAAAAAAAATATTGTCAGATTATTACCTTGCATGCACCTTCTCTATTTGATATACTTTCAATCACGTATCTCATCTTGCCAGATGCCGTTTATGCATACTGGAGCCTGGCACAGGTTTCAGAGCCTGAGCCGGAGCAATCACTAGACCCCTATCGGCAGTCGGTTTATCAGTGGGACCCGGAGGAGATTGCCATCCAGTGGCACCCAGAGGACACTCCTCCGTGCACCGGAGAGAGTAGCTTTGATCCGTGGCAATAGACCAACTTAGGCCAAAAGCCTAAGCTTGGGGGAGTACGTATTTCTCACCGACATTACATTCATGTTTGCACACTCATCCCAGTAGTCGGTGCTCATACTTTTTCATTGTATTATCCATGCTAGTTTAATTTCTTTTCAAAATATTTTTCTTGTGTGTCAGAAAAACCTTAAGAAAAACAAAAAAATAGCTGTAGATTTTAGCTAGTTTACTTTCCATGCTTGTAGTAGTAGTAATTAAAAGAAACCCCAAAAAGATTTCTCGTTCCTCTTTTGCTTGTTGGGAGATTTCCCGTGTAAATAGTTTTATTTCTTTCCTTTTCCTTGGTGGTCAAGAGGAGAAGACCATGATGAAAATGTTGAGTGGCTCTCATTTGTATTATTGTTGATTTAACCAAGAGCCATATTACCTTGTGTTCTCCCTTGTATTAAATGCTTGCTGATTCCAACTTAGTCCAATGCACGTGCATAATTATTATTATCCACACCATTCGGTCGTGCGAGTGAAAGGCAATAATGATGATATATGATGAACTGATTGAGATGGGAGAAGCTGGTATAAACTCGACCTATCTTGTTTTTGTAAATATGATAGTTCATCGTTCATGATTCATCCTATTATGAATGAAACATGCCTGCAATGACAATTAGAGATTATAGTTGATCATGACATGCTTAATTAGCTAGGAGTTTATAATGGTCTACTTTGTGTGCCAACATGCTATTAAGATGGTTGTGATGTGGTATGATAGGGTGGTATCCTCCTTTGAACGATTCAAGTGGTTTGACTTGGCACATGTTCACGCATGTAGTTGAAACAAAATCAACATAGCCTCCACGATATTTATGTTCATGGTGATATATATCCTACTCATGCTTGCACTCATTGTCGATTCATTTTAATACATTTTCATGATTGTTGTCGCTCTCTAGCTGGTCGCTTCCCAGTCTCTTTCTAGCCTTCACTTGTACTAAGCGGGAATACTGCTTGTGCATCCATTTCCATAAAGCCCAAAAGTTATTCCATATGAGTTCATCGTACCGTCCTATATGCGGTATCTACCTGCCGTTCGAAGTAAATTTGTATGTGCCAAACTCTAAACCTTCAAATGAAATTATGTTTTGTATGCTCGAACATCTCATGTATCAACTAGGGTTGTCTATATCTTCCATGCTAGGTGGGTTATTCTCACGATGAGTGGACTCCGCTCATCATTCACGATAAAATGGCCGGTAACCGGGATGCCCAGTCCCATGCTCAAATCAAATCAAAATAATTAACCAAACCCCCCAGGGCTGTTGTTGGTGTGGATGGTACCCGTTGTTTTGGGTCAGCCATGGGGTGTGCTTGTTGGTGGTGGGGGAGTATAAACTTTACCATTCTGTTTGGGAACCGCCTATAATGTGTGTAGCATGGAGATATCGAGAACTCTTGATTGTTATGTTGACAATGAAAGTATACCGCTCAAAATATTATTTATCTCTATTTCAAAACTCAAGCTCTGGCACCTCTACAAATCCCTGCTTCCCTCTGCGAAGGGCCTATCTATTTACTTTTATGTTGAGTCATTATCCTCTTATTAAAAAGCACCAGTTGGAGAGCACCGCTGTCATTTGCATGCATTGCTATTAATTTACATTGATTATGACTGTGAATGGATCTCTTTTACCATGAATTACAATGTCTAGTCAATCCTTGATCTTTAGAGGTGCTCTGCATTTATGTTTTGTGGTCTCAGAAAGGGCTAGCGAGATACCATCTTGTTATATCATATTATGATTGTTTTGAGAAAGTGTTGTCATCCGAGGTTTATTATTATTACTCGCTAGTTGATTATGTCACTGATATGAGTAGATATGAGACCTAAAAGTTATTGCGAATGTGGTTAGTTCATAATCTTTGCTGAAAACTTGAATGATGTCTTTACATATTTGCAACAACAAGAGCAAACAGAGTTTGCCAAAGTTTTCCTTTATCACTTTCAGTTTATCAACTGATTTGCTTGAGGACAAGCAAAGGTTTAAGCTTGGGGGAGTTGATACGTCTCCAACGTATCTACTTTTCCAAACACTTTTGCCCTTGTTTTGGACTCTAGCTTGCATGATTTGAATGGAACTAACCCGGACTAATGCCGTTTTCAGCAGAACTGCCATGGTGTTATTTTTGTGCAGAAATAAAAGTTCACGGAATGACCTAAAAATCAACGAAGATTATTTTTGGAATATATAAAAAATATTGGCGAAAGAATCAATACCAAGGGGGCCACACCATGTCCACGAGGGTGGGGAGCGCGCCCACCCCCTGGGCGCGCCCCTCGTCTCGTGGGCCCCCTGACGCTCTACCGGCCTCAACCCCAACTCCATATATGCACTTTCGGGGAGAAAAAAAACCGGAGAGAAGGATTCATCGCGTTTTACGATACAGAGCCGCCGCCAAGCCCTAATCTCTCTCGGGAGGGCTGATCTGGAGTCCGTTCGGGGCTTCGGAGAGGGGAGATCGTCGCCGTCGTCATCATCAACCTTCCTCCATCACCAATTTCATGATTCTCACTATCGTGCGTGAGTAATCCCATCGTAGGCTTGCTGGACGGTGATGGGTTGGATGAGATTTACTATGTAATCATGTTAGTTTTGTTAGGGTCTGATCCCTAGTATCCATTATGTTCTAAGATTGATGTTGCTATGACTTTGCCATGTTTAATGCTTGTCACTAGGGCCCGAGTGCCGTGATTTCAGATCTTAACCTATTATGTTTTCATGAATATATGTGAGTTCTTGATCCTATCTTGCAAGTTAATAGTCACCTACTATGTGTTATGATCTGGCAACCCCGAAGTGACAATAATCGGGACTACTCTCGGTGATGACCGTAGTTTGAGGAGTTCATGTATTCACTAAGTGTTAATGCTTTGGTCTAGTACTCTATTAAAAGGAGGCCTTAATATCCCTTAGTTTCCAATAGGACCCCACTGCCACGGGAGGGTGGGACAAAATATGTCATGCCAGTTCTTTTCTATAAGCATGTATGACTATATTCGGAATACATGCCTACATTACATTGATGAACTAGAGCTAGTTCTGTGTCACCCTATGTTATAACTACTACATGAGGAATCGCATCCGACATAATTATCCATCGTTGATCCAATGCCTACGAGCTTTTCACATATTGTTCTTTGCTTAGTTACTTTTCCACTGCCACTATTACAATTGCTACAAAATTACTATTGTTACTTTTGCCACTGTTACCGTTACTACCAAACTACTTTGCTACTAAATACTTTGATGCAGATATTAAGTCTTCCAGGTGTGGTTGAATTGACAACTCAGCATCTAATACTTGAGAGTATTCTCTGGATCCCCTTGTGTCGAATCAATAAATCTGGGTTGAATACTCTACACTCGAATCAATAAATTTGGGTTATCATGGACCACATTGCTCAGGTCATCGGCATCCGAAGGCCGGACATAAGTGCCTTGAAAGTTGGCTCGGAAGGCATCCTCGAGCTCTTCCAAGCATCCTATAGAGTTTTCGGGGGGGGGGG
>LR738714.1:441830996-441888928 GCA_902687465.1 Secale cereale
CTATTTAGCCAATGCTTGGCTGGTCCCTTGAGTTTTAATGGCAAGTAATTTATGGCGTGGAGGTCATCCCCTCGAGCCATATGAATGTGGATAAGAAAGTCCTCAATCCACATGGCCGGGTCTGTAGTCCTGTCGTATTGTTCGATGTTTACAGGTTTAAACCCTTCAGGGACCTGATGCTGCATCACCTCATCTGTAAAACACATCGGGTGTGCGGCGACCCTGACTCGGGCCACATCGTGTCGTAGTTCGTCTGCCATCCAGGCTCATTGCTGCTCCTGGGCTCTATCATTTCGGTCGAGCCAAGGTTGGTATCTATCACATCTAGCGGAAGGGTACTCTGTTGATCTGTAAATGGATCTTGTTTAACCTACTCTATCATCCAGGTCGCATCGTAAGTTGTATTCATATTCTGGTTGCATCGGCTCCTTGCTTATTTGAGGGGGGGTCGTCTAGTTGATCTGCCTGAGTGTAACTTGGGGGTACTGGCTCGAAGGCCTCATCATCAAATTGTGGCAGCAGTTTCCGCTTTGGGTAACTTTTGGTTTGCCGCTCATAGCCACACCCTTCTACATCAGCTAGGACTTTGGTCCATCTGTCGTTGAGGGTATCTTGTTCGGCTTTTATCCGTTGCTTATTTTTCTTCAAGCTTCGTGCGACGGAAATAACTTGCCATTTAAACCGCTCTTGGTCCAAAATTAATGGATGCTCAGGAGCAGTGAAATCCTCGGCTCCAAGACTGACCTACTCTTCGGAAAGAGGGACGTAGTTGTTGGAAATATGCCCTAGAGGCAATAATAAAGTGGTTATTATTACATTTCCTGAACCATGATAAAGGTTTATTATTAATACTATGATTGTATTGATCGGAAACTTAAATACATGTGTGAATAGATAAACAAATACCAAGTCCCTAGTAAGCCTCTACTAGACTAGCTCGTTGATCAAAAGATGGTTAAGGTTTCGTGACCATAGACATGAGTTGTCATTTGATAATGGGATCACGTCATTAGGAGAATTATGTGATGGACAAGACCCATCCGTTAGCATAGCTTATGATCATTCAGTTTATTGCTACTGCTTTCTTAATGTCAAATACATATTCCTTCGACCATGAGATCATGCAACTCCCGGACTCCAGAGGAATGCCTTGTGTGTATCAAACGTCACTTCGTAACTGGGTGGTCATAAAGGTGATCTACAGGTATCTCCGAAGGTGTCTGTTGAGTTGGCATGAATCGAGATTGGGATTTGTCACTTCGTATGATGGATATGTATCTCTAGGCCCTCTCAGTAATACAACATCACAAGAAGCTTTCAAGCAAAGTGACTAAGGAGTTAGTTACGAGTTGATGTACTAGGAAATGAGTAAGGAGACTTGCTGGTAACGAGATTGAACTAGGTATGAGATACCGACGATAGAATCTCGGACAAGTAACATGTCGACGGACAAAGAGAACTACGTATGTTGTCATAAAGGTTTGACCGATAAAGATCTCTATAGAATATGTAGGAACCAATATGGGCATCCAGGTTCCGCTATTGGTTATTGACCGGAGAAGCATCTCGGTCTTGTCTCCATCATTCTCGAACCCGTAGGGTCCGCAAGCTGAACGTTCGTTGACGATATAGTACTATATGAGTTATGTGAGTTGGTGACCGAATGTTGTTCGGAGTCCCGGATGAGATCAGGGACATGACGAGGATCTCCGGAATGGTCTGGAGATAAAGATTGATCTATAGGATGAAGGTACACGGGTACGCGTCGGTGTTATACAAATGGTTTTTAACCCCTTTCCGCGACGACATTTGGAACCGCCGCCAAGTGAGTGTGGGCGATAGGGGGTCCTTCCCACACGACCCAGAAACCGTCGGGGATAGGCCTGGGCTGGGGCAAAATGAGCTCGTGTGCAATCAGGCGAGGCATCGAAACCCAATCATATCCATTTGTATTTACATCACACACGATGAATTCCAGAAAAACATTTCCGTTCGTATGTATATCACACACAGTCAATCCAAGGAATACGTTTTCGTTCTGACGTACATCCCACACAGTCAATCCAGAGAAAACATTTATGTTCGTATGTATACACACACAGTCAATCCAAGGAATACGTTTCCGTTCTTATGTACATCCCACACAGTCAATCTAGGGAAAACGTTTTCATTCGTATGTACATCCCACACGGTTTTATGTGTAGGCTCGTGTGTGAAAGGTGTAACTATCACACACGCTCTGCCTTGGTTAACTATTTGCTTTTATCAACTACATCACACACCATTTGATGAAGAAAACTTTGTGGCATTGGGCTATCCATCACAAGCGCTTTTACTAGTAGAACCGTTTGCAAAGTTTCATGACACATTTAGCAGGTTTATTAGCTTACAATTAATAGTTCCAGTATTACGCAAATGCACATTTCATAATGAATAGTTGTTTGCCAATTTCATATGAGGCACATAAATATATTATAACATCACAGTAAGATGGTTACATGAGAACAACACAATACAACATATAGCTAGTTCAACTTCATAAGGACAATATTAGAACAATATGTTCATTCCCTAATCGAGATCATCCAGGCTCGTCTTATCCACCTCTGCTTTCAGTTCAGTAAGAATCTATTTTGCACAGGCCAACTGGGAAAGTGCCTCCTCCTTCGCCAATGCCATCTTAGCAAAGTCTGATTAAAAAAATCTTAGCTTATTCTCCACCTTCCTCTTTTTATCTCGCATCTTCAAATATTCTTCAGCGTTGACAACACTTTCTCTAAGCCAACCTCTGTTCTCTTCATCATACATGCTCTAGAGCTTTGCTAGGAACATCTTCAAAATTGTGGTCACTCTTTATCAACCCACTCCAAGTAAAAACACTTCCGTTCATCCTATGATATTTAAAACTAGATCAGTAACAATTTTAGGGGAAATGGGTTTATAGCAACATAGAAAATCACCAATGCTTATTTTGAAAACTGAAGAAACATGTTAATAATGACATATCTTCTCAAAAAGATCAATGTGCAAATGAATTAATTGCTACTGAGACAATAACCAAATTCTGAAACATCAAAAGCTATAATTAACCACAATAATGCTACAAGTTCTTACTCATGTATAATAAATAGCAAATTGAACATTTTATGAGGAAGGTAAATATAACCGCAACAGCATAGCGACAATGTTTGGATGACAGCAAATTGATACTAACAGGTGTGTACATGCACATATTTAGTAACATGGAACTGATAGCACTAAGGCCACCCACTATGTATGCCAAAACTGGCATAAAGACAACTGTTGCTACATCTCGCTCCGGTGCCCTGCACTGGCGGACCAATGCAGCGGAAAAAAAATCAGGGACCCGGACTCCGGAGCACCTAGTTGCTCTGGAGCCCAGTTCCTTCGTGTCATAAAGATTTAGTATTTTACTGCTTGGTTGCTCGGATGTGCGGACCAAAGTTGGCTGCACACACTGCTGAAGCGGTGCCAAATAATTTTCTAATGGCACCGCTGATGAGATGGCAACAATTTTAGATACTAGGTACAAAGGGTGACACTATCTTAGGATGCGTTTGGTTGAAGGTGTGGTATGAACAGGTTGGGACCGTGACAGTGTCTGAATCACATCTAGCAAATGATTTGTAACAACGAAAGAGGGTCTAACCTTCTTTGACCATGCTAGAAACTTCCTCCCACTGTCCACAGATTCAAACGCAACTAGCTTCACGCATGGAGATTGATGGTGACAACGAGCTGATAGATCTTCAGCCACCCCGCTCCATTTGTTTCCACTAATGGTCCTAGGGAGCTACAAGAGGAAGAAATGACTCAAATCGACAGCCGGGTAAAAATCCTTCATTCCAAGTCATAGCCCAAGAGAGAGAAGAGAGGCAAACCCGGGTGGTGAAGGAGTCGTCACCGGAGGAGGAACCACTGGAGAGGTCTTTGAAGAAGACCATAGCGACTCCAGCGGTAGGATGCGAGACGGCGAGAGCGAGGAAGCAAGCGAGGAAGTGGCTATAGCTTAGGAAGGAAGGAAGAAGGAAACAGGGGAAATGTGACTTGTTGTCGGGGAGAAAAGGGGGTGGGGAAGGGGGTAGGGGCGGGGTAGATATTTTGGCGGTAGGCCAAAATTTTGGAAATGTGGAGGGAAACTTAGCGCGCGGTGCCACCGGACCATTCACTTTGAACGATTGTGTGCATCGCAAATGATTCTTCTGCTTTACGCGCATGGGATGAGTTTGATAATTCAAATTTTGGTGGAAATTTCCCCAGGTACGCCATTGCATAATTTAACATTTCTTGCTAATTTGGGCACACAAAAGAGCGTACAGCAGACATACCACACTTATTGAATCTAGCAATTTTAGTAATTAAACAGAGCCAGTTGACCTAAACATTGCTCTAACAAAAGACCAGCATTAAAAACCAAGCCTAAGTATGCATAATTTTAACAAATCCGCGGCCGCGCCGGCCTATGCATTGCCAGCATGAGATGAGACGTCGATGACTTGTCCTGGTGACATGCCGCCGTTGGTGCACTCCGCGCCCCCTGCTAAACTCGACTGCGTCCTCGTCCTCGTCCTTGGCACCGCCCTCAAGGTTGTAGTACTTGTAGTAGTGGTTGCTCCATAGCTCGTGTTGGTACTCGACCACCGATTACTCGACGGACAAACTCTTCTCTACCTCGACCTCGTCCATGCGCAACTCCTCCTCCCGGCGCTCGATCTCCGCCGCCTCCTGCATCTCCAGCTCCCGCTCGGCGACCTCATAAGGAAGCAGGTGCTCCATGGCCACCACCGTCTTTTTGGATGTGGGTTGCATGCTGGATTCCGAGGTGGCCTGGAATATCTTGGTGTGTGCATCCTCGATCTTGGTATGGATGGCCTCGACCCGGGCCACGGCAACATCAGCGGCACAGATGGCAGCTCGAGCGCTCTCGTCGTTTGCAGCTGCCATCGCAGCAGCAGCAGCTGCAGCTGTCTCGGCTACCTCAGCTGCCCTGTCGGCTGCCGCAGATGCCCTCTCGGTGGAAGCGATCGCGCTCAATGTGGATGCGATGGCACTCTCGGCGTAGGCGGGTGTGCTCTCGGCGCAGGCGGCGGCGCTTGGGGGGCGGCCATCGTACGGGCCTTCACGAAGCGTTTCCATGGTCTCATCTTTGCAAGAAGTGGGCGTGGGAATGGGGATTGAGATTCATGGATTCAGGGGTTGCCGGCACTAGAGCAGACGAGCCGGCGAAGCTTAAGGCAGAAGACTTAAATAGACCCAGATATTTTCATCGCAACCGGTTCCTACAAAACAACTGTGTGTGATGTTGTAGATACTTTTTATTAGCTGTGAAAGACGAATTTGGAGTAAAGTAGCAATGGATGATGTTTTAAATGTACGAGAAAATTTGTAGTACTAATACAACTATCATGTCAAATTTTGGAAAATTTCAGGGGTCATTTGACCTTTTAAGACATTTAATTGATTTTCTAGCCATTTAATGACCGTAATTGAAATTTGAACTACATGTACATGCAACAGCTAACCATAACGGTTGGAAAACTCATATTTTGTGTACTTGTGTGCGATTTAATTCCATGTGCAGTAAATTGGAAGGAATTTTCAAACATATTGGTCTAACGGCTATGACACAATTAAGCATGGAGTGCCATGGCATTTAAATTCCAAAAAATTAAAAAAATCAGAAACACATGAAACCTTGGTTGCTGTAATGTCATGCCACCAAGATTATGTGGTAAAAATTTTGGCATGTGTGATGAATGTTTGGACACATACCCCTCACAAACCGAAGCAACTCACTAGAAGGTTTGTGGTTCCGAGAGGGAACAATGCATGTTTGATGATGAGTGGGAGATAGCTTCATCTTACGTCCTTCAATTTTTTTCTACGTGTAACAAGCACTAATACAACTGTCATGTGAAAATTTGGAAACTTTCAGGGGTCGTTTGACCTTTTGAAGACATTTAAGTGTTTTTCTAGCCATTTAATGACCGTAATTCAAATCTTGACTACATCTACATGCAATGGCTAACCATAACGGTTTGAAAAAGCATATTTGTATACTTGTGTGTGAGTTAATTCCATGTGCAGTAAATTAGAAGGAATTTTCGAACAGATTGGTCTCATGACATGGACACATGCATATGTATGCATGGAGTGCCATGGCATTTTAATTACAAAAAAAATGATCAGAAAAACATGAAAACTTGCTTGATGTAATGTCATGCCATCAAGATGGTGGGGTAAAAAATGGCATGTTTGTCAAAAGTTTGGACACACACCCGTCACAAACCGGAACAACTCCTTAGTAGGCTCGTGGTTCCGAGATGGAACAATGCATGTTTGATGACGAAGAGGAGATAGCTTCCTCTTATGGCCTTCAATTTTTTTCTACATTTAACGTGCAGTACTACAACCGTCATGTGATAATTTGGAAAATTCTAAGGGTCATTTGATATTTTAAAGACATTTAAGTGATTTTTTAGCCATTTAATGACCGCAATTCAAATTTGAACTACATCTACATGCAACGGCTAACCATAATGTTTTAAAAATCATATTTGTGTACTTGTTTGCGAGTTAATTCCATGTGCAGTAAATTAGAAGGAATATTCAAACATATTGGTCTCACGGCATGGACGCATGCATGGAGTGCCATGGCATTTTAATTCCCAAAAAAATAAAAAATGATCAGAAAAACATGAAACCTTGCTTGATGCAATGTCATGGCATCAAGATGATGTGGTAAAAAAATTGGCCTATTCGACGAAAGTTTGGACACACACCCCTCACAAACCGGAGCAACTCACTAGAAGGCTCGTGGTTTCGAGAGGGAACAATGCATCTTTGATGACGAACGGGAGATAGCTTCCTCTTACGGCCTTTAATTTTTTTCTACATTTACCATGCACTAATACAATTGTCATGTGAAAATTTGGAAAATTCTAGGGGTCATTTTTGATCTTTTAAAGACATTTAAGTGATTTTCAAGACATTTAATGACCGTAATTCAAATTTGAACTACATCTACATGCAACGGCTAACCATAACGGTTTGAAAAATCATATTTGTGTACTTGTTTGTGAGTTAATTCCATGTGCAGTAAATTAGAAGGAATTTCCAAACATATTGCTCTCACGGCATGGGCACAGACTTTCATATTCCACATGCACTAATACAACTGTCATATGTAAATTTGAAAATTTTCAGGGGTCATTTGACCTTTTAAAGACATTTAAGTGATTTGCTAGTCATTTAATGACCGTAATTCAAATTTGAACTACAACTACATGCAACGGCTAACCATAACGGTTTGAAAAATCATATTTTTGTGTACTTTTGTGCACGTTAAAAAATCTTCAGACGATGTAAATATCTGGTGTTCAAAACAGAAAATGTAAAGATCTGGCAAGACAACCGGCCCCCACACGATTGGCAATCTCTTTCGTGCCTCGAGGTTTGGAAGGTGAATGGCGGGGGTTATTAATTAGACACGGTTTTATATTGGAAACGGCAGCTATTATGTTCACACACGGATTCTAATGCGGGAATCATGTGTAATTCAAACTACAGTTTTCGTAAATTCCGGCGACCGGCGTGTGTACTGTTCCTGTCGATCTAGATTACGGCCGCCAATAAATACTACCTTGCTCACGTTGTCCCGCCTGCATTCTCATCTACATCCTCCCCTCGCTCGCCCTCTCTCTCTGTCTCTCTCAAAGCTCTGCCATGGCGCCGCCGATCTTCCCACGCGCCGACGAGGAGTCGCCCTCCCCCCCGAGGACGCTCAGTCGAAGAGCAGCAACGAGGAGGACCCCTACGCGCTGCCGGACGAGGTTGCGCCGGACCCCCCAACTTTGGATTGGTTTTAGGGTCAGTACAATCTTTGTGTGTGGAAGTCACTACCGCTGGCTGAGAAAGCCAGGCAAGTGGCGTTCAAGAAGGATATGGCGGACGAGGAAGCCAGGTACCAGGCGGCCCGTGAAGCCCGTGATGCCACCTGGAAAAAGGAGAAGGTGGAGCTTTGGGGGCGGGCGCGTCGTTGTGTGGAGGATGTGTACGAAGACGGTACTTCGCGAGGAAGGTCAAAGACGCTAGGCGCCTCATCGCTGCATGGAGCTGAGGCGATAAGCTCCAGCGTGCCACCAACGAGGAGCTCCGGTGGGTGCCCAATGAAATGGCAGGGTCATCCGCGCTCGTCCACCAACAAGACGCAGATCGATACGTCAAGCGCTGCGAGGCGGAGGAGGCGGAGTACTGCCTCCGCGTTGGGATGACGCCGCGCATCAAGAGTGATTATTAGGTTTAGTATTATTCGTTTTCATATTTATGCATTGTACCTAGTAGTTAAGTATAATCACGTATATGTGATGATATTATATATATTCTGTTATGAACTAATGAACAATTAATATATATATTATGAATTCCATTTTCTATCTATTTTTTATACTAATTTGAATCTAGCTGTTATCATCCACATATACAGAATGGAAAGCGTATATACACACATTGAAACAAAACATATAAGAACGGAAAACAGAGTACACACATTGAAACAGATCAATTAATAGAGCAATACTATGATTGTTGTTAATACATAGCTACCCACGTCAAAATGACTCAACAAAATAAAATGCGTCCATGGGACCATGACCAGCAGCCCTTGCCTACAGTAGCTCTTGGCTCTGCCAAAACTTGTGCACGCGTTCGTCCAAGCAGTCGATACGCTTGCGGTACATCTGGAGTGTGATCTCGAGCTCCAAGTTGGCTATTTCATCGGAGATCACCAGCTCGAGGATGCGACGGCCATGTTCCTCTACGGCGCCCAGGTGGACACCTGGGCCAAGGAGGCGGTCGAACCTACCGACCAGCGCGTTGACATCGAGCGGGTCGCGGACAAGGCGAATGGCGCGACCCATGCAAAAGGTGCAGCGGGCGTCCGGTGCAAGTACGGCGCAGCCGGCCTCTAGTGAAAGTATGACGCGGAGGGCCTCTGTCCACTCCTAGCGAGGAATGGGGGTACTAACGGGACGTGTACCCAGCTGCAATGCTGTGTCAACACATGCAAGCATCGATGGATCCGCTCTTGTTGTGCGACAGGCCGCGCCTCTCGCTATGCGGTGCTCCAACGGTCTCGCCGTGCGGCGAGCCGCACCCTATCGGCGCGGATGCAACTAGCTTGATCTGTGGCGCGCCATCGATCATGTTGTGCAGTGAGCTACAGCCTCTCGGCGCTGACATGCCTATCTTGATCCGCGGCACTCAAGCGCCATGCGCCAAGGGACTGCTCAACCCTGGCGATGACGCGCATCACGGCGTCGTCCATCGCATTGCCGGAGAGCGCCTCGGCCTCGACGGGCCATGGCACCTTCTCGTTTTCCTAATTGACGTGGTTGATGGCATAGGCGGCGCTATGGTGGGTTGGCATGCTTGGGGAAATGTGGATGTGCTACAGTCTGTGCTTGATGCCTCCGTGCATCGTGCGCCGCCTAGGTTTATGCACAATATCGCTGGGTGGCGGGAAACAGGTGAGGAAACGATGGGAAATGTTGGCGTGTTCATAAAATGACATCAATTAAGGGAAACTTAGCATATAAGGAACATCGACCTAGCACAAGAAGTAGATGATGATCAGATGAACACGGACCACACTACGGAACCCGTCGGTGATGAATTCATCAATCGCAAATAGTTGTATACTAGCAAGCGTTTGCCCACAACACACAGGGCTTATTCCATTATAAACAGGTCGGTTGGATCAACTGTATGCCACGTATCACACATTCTCAAAAAGTAATGCGGTAGACCTTCTTTAACATGTGTTAAAAAACAAAAACAAAAACAAAACAAGGACCTTGAGGTTAATTCCACTGATGGGATGTGTCATAATTGTCCTTAATGGACCTTTAAGTATATCCCATCAGTGGTATTAACATCAAGACAACTTCCCATCCGGTCACCCATCTCATGGCCGCTCCAGCCTAAGCACAGTTAACTTGAGAGTTCTCTTAGATGAGCTATTGGTGCAACAGCTAGTCCTTGCTGATATAGGATGCCCTCTTCGCATCCTTATGGCGTACCCGGATGACAGCCCGTCGCCCAATGGCCAATAGATGTTGTGTAGACAGAGCATATGACATACGTCTTATTAGAAGCAATCGTTTGTGTTATTATCGGTCTTCGCACACATTTCTGTTTACATGCCTGTTTGCTGCGTATCACACACATCTTGTTATATTGAACCATTTATGTTCTCTTGTTTCAACGCAAACATTTCATCCGAGTGAACCACATGCCGTATATAGCACACACCTTGATCTGGCGGACCGTTTCTTTTGTGTTGCCTAATCACAAACAGTTCATCTGAGTCAACCGTATGCCGTATATCGCACACACCTTCATATGTCTGCCCGTTTCTTTTGTTCCTCTTCATCGCAAACAGATAATTGAACTGAACCATAGGTCCTGCATCGCACATGCAACTATAATCAGAACTGTGTTTGATGCATCCGTCATCGCAAACGTCTTGCACCTTTTTTGACGGGTTTTTTACACCACCATGTGCGATTATTGCATCGCACACAGTTTCGTCGAAGGGTCTCTGATCATAGTGTCACGTTAGGAGCATCCTACAATAGTGGTATTCAGGTTTCGGAATGCACCTGATTACCATCGAAGTGCTTGAAGGGGTTCCGGGAGGCCATGGGGAGTTACTGGGCTTAACGGACCCATGAGAGGGGAGCCAACCAGCCCATGGGGGGCTGGCGCACCCACCTCCTAGTCGCTAGCCCTAGGGAAAAAGGTCAGCCCCCTCTTACCCTCTCTTCCACGTGAGAAAAAGGAAAGTGGGTCGCCTCCCCTCCTGGCTTCTCCCATGAGCCATAGGAAGGAAAGGGGGCGTCCTAGGGCAGCTGCGGGCCCCCTTGGGGCACCCGTAGGGCTGCCTCCCCTCACCCTCCACCTATATATATGAGAGGAGGCGAGGGGCGACACAGACCACGAATCCCCAAGCCATGTGTGGTGCCCCCTCTCCCTCTAGTTCCTCCTCCGTCTAAATCCGTTGTGCTTGGCAAAGCCCTACGGAAATATTTTTCACCACCACCGTCACCATGTCGTCGTGCTATTAGAACTCATCTACAACTTCGACCCTCTTGCTGGATCAAGAAGGCGAGGACGTCGTCGAGCTGAACATGTGCTGAACGCGGAGGTGTCGTACGTTCGGTGCTTGAAAGGAACGGACAATGAAGGCGTACGACTACATCAACTGCGTTGATAAACGCTTCCGTTTAGTGATCTACAAGGGTATGTAGATGCCCTTTCCCTCTCGTAGTTATGCATCTCCATGGATAGATCTTGTGTGTGCGTAGAAATTTTTTGTTTTCCATGCAACGTTCCCCAACAGTGGCATCATGAGCGAGGTCTATGCGTAGATGATATGCACGAGTAGAACACAAAGGAGTTGTGGGCGGTGACGTTCATATTGCTTACCTCCAATGTTTTATTTTGTTTCTGTGGTATTGTGGGATGAAGCGGCTCAGACCAACCTTACATGTCCACGTACATGAGACCGGTTCCACCGATTGACATGCAACTTGTTTTGCATGAAGGTGGCTGGAGAGTGTCTGTTTGTCCTACTTTAGTTGAATCTTATTTGACTATGGCGGTCCTTGCGGAAGGTTAAATAGCAACTTGATAATCACCGTTATGGTTTTGCGTAGGTAAGAACGGTTCTTGCTAGTTGCCCGTAGCAGCCACGTAAAACTTGCAACAACAAAGTAGAGGACGTCTAACTTGTTTTTTAGGGTATGTTGTGATGTGATATGGTCAAGACATGATATGATATATGTTGATGTATGAGATGATCATGTTTTATAATAAGTTCATGACTTGCATGTCGACGAGTTTGACAACCGGCAGGAGCCTTAGGGTTGCCTTTAATTATTGTATGACTTGCGTGTCAATCACTAAGCACCGTGTAAGCGATAGTTGTAGAAGCAATAGTTAGCGAGAAGACCCCGACGCAACGATGGAGATCAAGGTGTCGCGCCGGTGACGACGGAGATCATGTCGTTGCTTTGGAGATGGAGAACAAAAGCACAAGATGATGATGGCCATATCATGTCACATATTTTGATTGCATGTGATGTTTATCCTTTATGCATCTTATTTTGCTTAGAACAACGGTAGCATTATAAGATAATCCCTTGTATTAATTTCTAGGTAAAAGTTTTCTCCCCGGGTATGCAGCATTGCAAAAGTTTGTCGTTTAGAAGCACCTCATGATGATCGGGTGTTATAGACTCTACGTTCACATACAACGGGTGTAAGACAATTTTACACATGCAGAATACTTGGGTTAAACTTGACATACATGGTCTCGAAACACTAGAGACTGAAAGGTCGAACATGAGTCATATAGTAGATATGATCAACATGCAGATGTTCACCATTGAAGACTACCCTATCTCATGTGATGATCGAACATGGGTTGGTTGATTTGGATCTTGTATCACTTAGCCAACTTGAGGGATGTTGATTTAAGTGGAAGTTCATTAGTAATTTTATTATTTGAACTAAAATTTATCATGAACTTAGTCCTGATAGTATTTGCAAATCTATGTTGTAGATCACTGGCCCATGCTACCGTTCCCTTGAATTTAATGCGTTCCTAGAGAAATATAAGTTGAAAGATGATGGTAGCAACTACACGAACCGGGTTCATAACTTGAGGATTATCCTCATTGTTGCACAGAAGAATTATGTCCTTGATGCACCGCTAGGTGACAGACCTGCTACAGGAGCTGATGCAGATGTTATGAACGTTTGGCGGGCTAGATCTGATGACTACTCGATAGTTCAGTATGCCATGCTTTACGGCTTGGAACCAGGACTTCAGAAGCATTTTGAACGCCACGGAGCATATGAGATGTTCCAAGAGCTGAAATTGATATTTCATTGCCCGGGTTGAGAGATATGAAGTCTCCAACAAGTTCTTTAGCCGTAAGATGGAGGAGAACAGTTATGTTAGTAAACACATACTGAACATGTCTGGGTACCACAACCACTTGACTCAGCTGGGAATTGATCTTCCAGTTGAGTGTCTTATTGATAGAGTTCTTCAGTCACTGCCACCAAGGTACGAAGGCTTCGTGATAAACTATAATATGCAACGGATGACGAAAACAATTCTCGAGCTCTTCGCGATGCTGAAATTGGCGGAGGTGGAAATCAAGAAAGAGCATCAAATGTTGATGGTTAACAAGGCCACTAGTTTCAAGAAGAAGGGCAAGGTAAACAAAGGGAACTTCTAGAAAAATGGCAAGCAAATTGCCGCTCCCGTGAAGAAGTCCAAAGCTAGACCCAAGCCTAAAACTTAGTTCTTCTACTGCAAAGGAAATGTTCAGTGGAAGCGGAACTTCCCCAAATACTTGGCAGATAAGAAGGATGGAAAAGTGAACAAAGGTATATTTAATATGCATGTTATTGATGTGTTCCTTACTAGTGCTCGTAGCAACGCCTGGGTATTTGATACTGGTTCAGTTGCTCATATTTGTAACTCGAAACAGGAGCTGCAGAATAAACAAAGATTAGCTAAGGACGAGGTGACGATGCACGTCGGGAATGGTTCCAAGGTTGATGTGATCGCCGTCGGCACGCTACCTCTACATCTACCTTCGGGGTTAGTTTTAGACCTTAATAATTGTTATTTGGTGACAGCGTTGAGAATGAACATTATATCTGGATCTTTTTTATTGCGAGATGGTTATTCATTAAGTCAGGAAATAATGGTTGTTCTATTTATATGAGTAACATCTTTTATGGTCATACACCCTTAGTGAATAGTCTATTCTTGTTGAATCTCGATCGTAGTGATACACATATTCATAATGTTGATGCAAAAGATGCAAAGTCAATAATGATAGTACAACATACTTGTGGCACTGCCGTTTAGGTCATATTGGTGTAAAGCGCATGAAGAAACTCCAAGCGGATGGACTTTTGGAATCACCTGATTATGAATCATTTGATACTTGCGAACCATGCCTCACGGGTAAGATGACTAAAACTCCATTCTCCAAAACAATGGAGCGACCAAATGACTTATTGGAAATAATACATATAGATGTATGTGGTCCAATGAGTGTTGAAGCACGTGGTGGGTATCATTATTTTATAACCTTCAAGATGATTTGAGTGGGTATGGGTATATCTACTTGATTAAACACAAGTCTGAAACATTTGAAAAGTTAAAAGAATTTCAGAGTGAAGTGGAGAATCATCATAACAAGAAAATAAAGTTTTCTATGATCTGATTGTGGAGGTGAATATTTGAGTTGCGAGTTTAGCCTTAATTTAAAACAATGTGGAATTGTTTCACAACTCACGCCACCGGGAACACCACAACGTGATGGTGTGTCCGAACATCGTAACCGTACTTTATTAGATATGGTGTGATCTATGATGTCTCTTACCTATCTGCCACTATCGTTTTTGGGTTATGCATTAGAGATAGCTGCATTCACGTTAAATAGGGCACCATCTAAATCCATTGAGACGACACCGTATGAACTATGATTTGGTAATAAACATAAGCCGTCGTTTCTTAAAGTTTAGGGATGCGACGCTTATGTCAAAAGGCTCCAGCGTGATAAGCTCGAACCCAAAGTGGAGAAGTGCATCTTCATAGGTTACCCTAAAGAAACTATTAGGCATACCTTCTACCAAATATCCGAAGGCGAAATCTTTGTTGCTAAGAATGGGTCCTTTCTTGAGAAGGAGTTTCTCTCGAAAGAAGTGAGTAGGAGGAAAGTCAAACTTGATGAGGTAGTTGTACCTTCTCTCGAATTGGAAAGTAGCACATCAGAGAAAAAAACCGTTCTCGTGATGTCTACGCCAGCCAGAGAGGAAGAGAATGAAAATGATCATGAAACTACAGATCAAGTTACTACTGAACCTCGTTGGTCAACCAGAACACGTTCCACACGAGATTGGTACGGTAATCTTGTCCTGGACGTCATGTTGTTTGACAACGGTGAACCTATGAACTAGGAAGAAGCTATAATGAGCCCAGAATCCGACAAATGGATTGAGACCATGAAATCTGAGATAGGATCCATGTATGAGAACAAAGTATGGACTTTGATGGATTTTCCCGTTGCTCGGCAAGCCATTGATAATAAATGGATCTTCAAGAGGAAGACGGACGTTGATGGTAAGGTCACTATCTACAAAACTCAAATTGTCCCAAAAGGCTTTCGAGAAGTTCATGGGGTTGACTACGATGAGGCTTTATTGCCCGTAGTGATGCTTAAGTCTGTCAGAATCATGTTAGAAATTGCTGCTTATTATGATTGTGAAATATAGCAAATAGACGTCAAAACTGCATTCCTTAACCGGTTTCTTAAAGAAGAGTTAGATATGATGCAACTAGAAGGTTTTGTCGATCCTAAGGGTTCTAACAAAGTGTGCAAGCTCCAGCGATCCATCTATGGACTGGTGCAAGCATCTCGGAGTTGGAATATATGTTTTGATGAGGTGATCAAAGCATTTGGTTTTATATAGGCTTACGGTGGAGCCTATATTTACAAGAAAGTGAGTGGGAGATCTGTAGCATTTCTAATATTATATATGGATGACATATTGCTGATTGGAAATGATATAGAATTTCTGGATAGCATAAAAGGATATTTGAATAAGAGTTTTCCAATGAAAGGCCTCGGTGAATTTGTTTACATATTGGGAATCAAGATCTATAGGGATAGATCAAGACGCTTAATAGAACTTTCACAAAGCACATACCTTGACAAAGTTCCGAAGAAGTACAAAATAGACCAGTCAAAGAAAGGGTTCTTGCTTATGTTGCAAGGTGTGAAATTGAGTAAGACTCAAAATCCGACCACGGCAGAAGATAGAGAGAGAATGAATGTCATTCCCTATGACTCAGCCATAGGTTCTATTATGTATGCAATGTTGTGTACTAGACCTGATGTGTGCCTTGCCATTAGTTTGACAGGGAGGTACCAAAGTAATATAGGAGTGGATCACTGGACAACGGTCAAGAATATCCAGAAGTACCTGAAAAGGACCAAGGGTATGTTTCTCATTTATGGATGTGATGAAGAGCTCGTTGTAAAAGGTTATGAAAGCACATGTGCTCCCTGGGTGATTTCGGTAATTAATGTCAACATATCTCTTGTTGGACTAATTGTTTTATCTAGTATATTTCAGGAAAGTTCAACAGTGGCACGACGAGGACAAGAGGATGTGGACCCCTCAAAATGCTAAGGACAAAGATTGGCAAAAGCACAAAGATTGGCAAAAGCTTAACACATACTTCTCAAAGCGACGATGTATTTCATTCATATTATCATTTGTCGAAGCTTTGATCTATATGTTGTCATCAATTACCAGAAAAGGGGAGATTGAAAGTGCAACTAATCCCCGGGTGGTTTTGGTAATTCATAACAACATATATCTCATTGAACTAATACCCGTTCAAGTTAAACATTTCAGGAAGTTCAATGATTGGCATGGCATGGACTAGAGATGTGGACCCCTAAAAAATGCTAAGGACATAGATTGGCAAAAGCTCAAGACTCTTCATTATCATTTTAGTGATCCAAGATCACATTGAGTCCATAGGAAAGCCAATACTATTAAAAGGGGATGAGTTGTTACTTAATGATCTGGTTGCTCAAGTGCTTAGTGATATTGCTCCAAAACCCTCAACCACTTTCTCCATCCAAATATGTCCAAACCATAATTCCAAACTCGGCCCCACCGATTCTTTATATCCGGAGCCACCGAGTTTATTTGACATAGCCGTTGTCAGAAACCCTAACAAGTCGGTCCGACCGATACAGATATTGTCATGATGATATATCTAATGAATCACTTGCTCTAGGTGATGAACACACGCATGATGACATTGAGCATGGCTATTATGATGAACAAGAAGAAAGTGATGTTGAATTTGAGAAGACTATGAGTAATCTTAGTCTCATGGCAAATTTTCCCAATTATGCATCCGGAGGAAAGGAATGGGTTCTTGATAGTGGTTGTACCGATCATATGACCGGAGATAAAGCCATGTTCTATGAGGTTGCCCAAAATGATGGTCCATGCAAGTATGTCATGTTTGGAGATAACTCCAAGGGTAAGGTACTTGGCCTTGGTAAAGTGGCCATATCCAATGACAGCTCTATTCAAAATGTTCGGCATGTTGAATATCTTGGCTACAATCTTCTTTCTGTATCTAGACTAGCTGACTTTAGTTCAATGTTCTATTTACTGAAGTAGATTGCCAAGTGTTTCGTCAAGATAATCATAATATGGTCTTTACTAGTATCTGTAGAGGTGACCTATACATTGTTGATTTCACTAAGAAAGCCCAACCTCGTACTTGTTTAATTGCTAAATCTTCTAAAGGATGGTTATGGCATAGAAGATTAGATCATGTTGGCATGTGTAATATTGATAAACTCATTAAAGGAGATCATGTATGTGGTGTTAAACATGTTATAGTTGACAAGGATAGATTTTGTAGTGCTTGCCAAGCAAGAAAACAAGTTGGAGGAAGTCATACTGTGAACAACTTCATGACCACAAGAAGACCACTCGAGTTTCTTCACATGGATCTCTTCGGTCCTAATGCTATAAAAGCCTTGGTGGTAACTCTTTTAGTTTGGGCATTGTTGATGATTTTTCAAGATTTACGTGGGTGTTATTTCTTGATGACAAATCGCATGTCCAAAATATCTTCAAGAATTTTGCTAGGAAGGCCCAAAATCAATTTGAAGTGAATATCAAGAAGGTTCTAAGTGATAACTGAACGGAGTTCAAGAATGCAAATGTGGATACCTTTATTGACGAAGAAGGGATTTCACATGAGTTCTTGGCTACGTACACACCTAAAAAATGGAGTTTTTAAGAGGAAGAACCGGACACCAATTGAGATGGTAATACGTCTCCAACGTATCTATAATTTGTGATGGTTCCATGCTATTATATTATCTATCTTGGTTGTTTTATATGCTGATTTTGGGACTAACCTATTAACCCAGAGCCCAGTGCCAGTTTTTGTTTTTTCCTTGTCTTTGAGTTTCGCAGAAAAGGAATATCAAATAGAGTCCAAACGGAACAAAACTTTACGGAGATTTTTCTTGGACCAGAAGACACCAGATGGACTTGGAGTACATGCTAGGGGATCTGCGAGGCGGCCACAAGGGTGGAGGGTGGGCCCAGGGGGTAGGGCGCACACCCCTACTTTGTGGGCCCCTCGTGCCTCCCGTGATCTAATTCTTCCGCCTATAAATTCACATATATTCCAGAAACATCAGAACATCCATCGAAACCACTTTTGCGCCGTTGTAACCTTCTGTTCTCGCGAGATCCCATCTGGAGGCCTTTTCCGGTACTCTGCCGGAGGGGGAATCGACCATGGAGGGCATTGATGTCGCTTGAAGCTACGTCATTTTTTCCCCGAAGAGGAAGGGATGATGCAAGGAAAGTATAGAATTGTAAAGATGAGTTTTGGAAGACTTGATGAGGCAAGAATTACATACCAAAGATGATAATACCTAGATCTGTTTGTGTTTTATGCCTAGCTAAGGGCGTTAAACAATAGCACTTGTTGGGAGGCAACCCAATTTTATTTTTGTTTTTTACTTTTTGGTTCTGCTTTGCAAGTTTTACACACTATTACTTCTGTATTAATTGTTTTTTGGTGTTTTAATTAGTGTTTGAGCCAAGTAAGACCGGTATGATGGCTTACGGTGATCGTTGATTTGGTTTTGCTGAAAAGCAGAAACTTTTGCTCCCAGTGCAGAAAATTCAATAATTCACTGGAACATCGAAACCTTCTGAAATTTTTACATAAAATTAATATAAAAATTCCCCACATCATTCAATTTTATTTCAGAATTTTTAGAGGTACAGAAGACTGCGGAGTTTTCAGACTGCTATAGACTGTTTTGTTTTTGACAGATTCTATTTTCTATGTGTTGTTTGCTTATTTTGATGTATCTATGGCTAGTATCGGGGGGTATGAACCATGGAAAAGTTGGAATACAGTAGATACACTAATATAAAATTAGAATAAGAACACAACAGTACCATGGGTGGTTATTTGCTTTGTTTTACTAACGGAGCTCGCTAGATTTTCTGTTGAGTTTTGTGTTGTGAAGTTTTCATGTTTTGGGTAAGGATTTGATGGAGTATGGAATAAAGAGTGGCAAAAGCCTAAGCTTGGGGATGCGCAAGGCATCCCAAGGTAAAATTCAAGGATGGCCAAGAGCCTAAGCTTGGGGATGCCCCGGGAAGGCATCCCCTCTTTCGTCTTGATCTATCGGTAACTTTACATGAGGCTATATTTTTATTCACTACATGATATGTGTTTTGCTTCGAGCGTCTTGTATGATATGAGTCTTTGCTTTTTAGTTTGTTACAATCATCCTTGTTGTACACACCTTTTGAGAGGGACAAGCTTCAATCATGATTTATTAGAATACTCTATGTGCTTCACTTATATCTTTTGAGCTAGGCAATTTTGCTCTAGTGCTTCACTTATATCTTTTTAGAGCATGGTGGTTGTTTTATTTTATAGAAATTGTTGAACTCTCTTGATTAACTTTTATTATTTAGAGAGTCTTGAAGAACAGCATGGTAATTTGCTTGGGTTATGAAATTAGTCCTAATATGATAGACATCCAAGGGAGATATAATAAAAACTTTCATATATAGAGCATTGAATATTATGTGAAGTTTGACTCCTTGTAATTGTTTTGAGATGTTAAGATGGTAATATTAGAGTCATGCTAGTGGTAGTTTGTGAGGTTAAAGAAATAAATTTGTTAAGGTTTGTGATTCCCTAAGCATGCACGTATGGCCTATGTAACCAAATTGGTGCACATTGTATCTTGATTGTTTCCTTTTTGCGGGAAGGTCGGGGGCGCGTGATGGTTAACTCCTACCAACCTCCCCCCTCGCTAGGGTTTGAAAAGGGTTCATACATCCGATGGCGTCTCCCCCCACCACCCTCCTCTCCACCTCGGGCGACCATGGCGTCCACCCATGATCCACTCCAATCCACCCAACAAAACCCTAAAACCATCCAATGGATCCCTTCAGTGATCCCTCTTCCATCGCTCATCAACTGGATTTCACTTTTGGCCACCGTTTCAGAAGCAAGGTTCGTGATCTTTTCAAATCTTCGGTCCACCCCGTATCACCAGATCTGGGTTTTCATTTGGTGATCTCGTTCGCCCGATCTTCATTTCATTTGAATGAGGAGAATGTTGGCATTGCAATCTCATCATGCACGGGAGGAGCCCATGACTCTATGAATGTTTCTCATATTCATGGCAAAGTATACCATTTCTCGATCTATTCTAAGGAAATTGGGTTTTACCTCGTGCGCAAGAAATACTTCACATGTGATGCTTTCAAATGCCACTTTCATCTCTGGAGTGGAGGCGGCCCTAATTGGCTTTATGAGGAAAAAGCCTGGTATCAAGAACAAGATGCAGAATGGATCACTGTCTCTCGCAAGAAAGGTAACCATAGCCAACGCTCAATCCCTATTAATAATGTTTTTAACAGACTTGCCAACAATTTTCAAAGCCCTAGTGGTATATATAAAGATTGTTCGATGGCTAATGTCTTGACGGGTGCCAATTCTCTCCCGATTGGCAATTTTTCAAACTATGAACATGATTGGATTCCTCGCAACGTTCTTGAATATCCACGTGGTTCCTCCATGCATAACGGATCGGTGGTTGATGGTCTTACTGACTCCATGGTCCATCAGGGTATTAAGACCACATGCCTAGTCCTCGACCCACCATCTCGGCCCAACAACTTGGAAGCGGGAGAGTCCGGGGATCTTTTGTTATCTGAGAAGGAGATTCGTACCTGTTCCTGATGCCTTGGTATTGATCATTATCGCGCTGCCTGCAAAAACAGAGTCAGATGCAGAGTCTATTACAGATATAACCACATTGCGAGATTTTTCCTCAACAAACAATCTAAAGGCCGAGTATATAAAGTGAAATCCCAGGAGTCGCGGGACCATACTCATCCTCCCTCCGTTCCTCCACCCTCGAACTCGCCGCAGATAAGAACCATCCCATCTGTAGCTGCCCGCACCACCATGGCTTGCTACCCATGCAACCCCCACCTGCATCTTCCTCCAAGAACTGCTATCGTGCCTCCAGGACCCCTACGAGAACAGCGCAACTACGTAGTCGTCGGCGGTGAGCTACCTCTGGTGTGTGATGAATGGGCCATTGCCACTCACGAGCCGGGTATCGCTCCAGAGGAGTTTCAAGGTGCTAATGCTATGATCATCGGCTACCTGGAGAGCAGAGGTTGGAGGATCAGCTACTCATCTCGATGCGGTATGGGATCTGCCTTAATTCAGTTTACCACAGCATGCTCCCGCGACACTGCAGTTAGCCTTAGCCCGTTCCAGATTGGAGATTCTCTGCTTAGAATTACCAGACAAGATCATGGTATTAATTATAGAAGCATCACTTTTACTCATGATATCTGGATGATGTTGATGAACTACCCTCTAGAGTGCTGGGATGTTAATGTTATCAGTAGAACTTTTGCTCCATATGGCATATTTCTTATTTGGAATAAAGATCCAAGGGACAAAACCAGGATCATTGTGAAAGTTCGAGTCATGCATGCAGACACACTCCCACTCAGTATTGTTATACTTCGCAACTTAGATGATGTGGGCTATGGAGATTCTTGGACCTGCCCAGCATATATACTTTCTAGAGAACTTATTGGTCAGCATGGAGGAGATGAGGATCCTCTCCCCCCTAATGGAGGAAATCCTCACCCCCTCCCCCATGTACATGTTGGGTTTTGGCATGATGATGTGCTAGGTAATATCCCTGTTGACCAGGTGGTGATCAATCCACATAATGAGGGTCTTGGAGCACCATATGAGGATGTTCACATGGGTGGTGATCAAAATGCTGCTGTGGAAGACAATGCAAATCCTAGCAATATGCATGATGCTGAATCTACTGTTGCACATGGAACTTCTCAGGTGGAAGAAACAGAGGGCAACAATATGGAACCTGATATCAATAACACCTCTGTGGAACATAATGTTACAGCTGCTGAAAATCATGGGACAGAGAGTTTCATCCCCTTGGACAACCCTATTTTCTCTCCTCTCAACAGTAACATGAACTACAATGTTCAAGTGCCAGCTGTAATGCCCAGGATGCGACTATACCTCCTACGTGTCGAGGCACGACTTAAAGGTATAAGCCCATCCTAGAATGATCTCAAGTTTGGTATCTTTGCACGACTCATGTAAAAGAGGGATTAAATTGCAAAAGGAGATAGTTGGCTTACACTCGCCACTTCACACAATACATTACATAAGCCAAACATCATTCAGAACATCACAGCCCATCTAAGGGTAAGATCCTAAAGAAAGATACCAAAACAACATAAAACCACAGGTCAGGATCGAATCCTAGTAGAAACCACTACTGATCGTCGAAACGTCACAAGCGTACGGCCACACTCTTCATCGAGCTCCCGGTGAAGAACTGAACCAACTCCTGCTTCATACTCGGCTGAACCTGCATCTGGTGTGGTGAAGTAACTGTGAGCCACAGAGGACTCAGCAATCCCGTTCCCGGGTAACAAGACTATTTAAGCCTTGGGAGAGGATAAGGCTGAAGAAAAGAGTAGTGTCTGCAGCAGCAACTAGCAACTAGCTTACGTGATAGAGAGCGAGAAGAGAAAGCCTCGGTCGAGAGATGATCACGAAGTGATCCTAACTAAAGCCGGTCAAACATAACCCCACCGTGTTCAACTCCCGAATCCCTATTCGGAAATTGACAGTCACGGAACACACGCTGGTAGTGTATTAGAAACATTGTGTCAAGTTATCTACAACCGGATATTAACAAGCTCCCATCTGCCACATAACTGCGGGCACGGCTTTCGAAAGTTCATAACCCTGCAGGGGTGTTCCAACTTGACCCATTACAAGCCCACGATCCGCGGAGTCGCAACTCCAAGGTGGGAAGACCCGAGTATTCTCGGAATCCCGTGCTCAAGTTAAACCGAACTAAGGTAAGGCTAATCCAGCAAATCCTCCCGGCGTGTCGACACCCTGATAGTAGCCGCGCGTATCTAAGTCTCAGGACACGACCGGATGGGCGATTCTACAGGTTTATATCAATCCTCGAGTTTCCTCGCGGTGACCCCGCAGAACCCCCGTTTGGGACCAACACCATCGGCACTGGCCCCCCCTGCTATGTAGAATTAAGAATCCTCGGGGACGCGACCCCCTATGCAAATTTAATTAATTAATTAAGTTGTTATTATGAGGCAAATAGTACCAAATGTTGGGACTTGCTGGAAAAGACTTAGCACTTAGCGGTTTATCGAGGGGGTCCCATACACCCCAACCGTGTTAGGAACGCATAATCAAGGAACATAACACCGGTTTATACGGTTCCTAACGGCATGAGTGGAACAAATCACCAAGCAAAAGGCTTAGCCTTCCACCCTTGCCAGTATATAGATGATTTCATTCTTAAGCATTTATATAGTGTGATATAACCCAACAACTCCAACATGAAGCAAGCATCTTCAATCTTCACCTGCAACTAGCAATGCTATAAGAGGGGCTGAGCGAAGCGTACTTAGCGAAGCAACGGTTTGCATAGGTAGGGTGGTTAAACATGGTGATGGTTACAGTAGGAGGCTGACAGGAAAGACATGGGCATCGAGGCAAAAACTATAGAGCGGAACTACTAGCAATAGGCAAAGATAGTAATGTTATCGGGGTTCGGTCATCTTGCCTGGAATTCCGCAAGGGAGAAGAACGGATCCATGAAGTAGACGGAGCAACACAGACGAGAGAATCCTCACAACTCCGGAACGAAACCGAAGCTAACAAGAGAAGCAACCGGAAAGAAAACAAACAACGCGGTAAACACACATATCATAAACATGGCATACGATGCACAAGCAAGCATGATGCATGTCCGGTTTAAATAAGCATGGCATGTCAAAGTGCACAAACAAGTACTACAAGTTAAGTGGAGCTCAATATGCAACGAGTTGCATATTGACGAAACACCACATTTAATTATTTAGTTGACTCTTATTATATACAAGACAAGATTAAATGTTGGTTAACATGGCAAGAGGTGAAGCAAGGTAAAACTACACTATTTAGGCATTTTAAATGAGGCCGGAGAATAACAACAACATATCCAGAAAATCCCCATAAGCATGTTTAGTAATTATTAAAGCAACAACAAACACACATTATAATGTTGTTAAAATGATGCGGATGACATGATCAAGTTTATGCAATTTTATTAAAAGGTTAACAAGAAGATGATATGAAGCATCGTCACCATGGTGGAAGGAAAAGGTGCCACGGCAACGATCTGAAAATGATGCAACGACAACATATCGGTTTCGGTAACTCGTTGAGAGTCCGGTGCAAAAGGAAAGATGGCGTGAGCGAGTCAAACGAGATGAAAGGTGGGGCGATCCCGTCACCGGGTTCCCACGAGTCGGCGACGAGGCAACCGAGGAACATGACAAAAGGGACGAAACGGACACGGTGCACACACAGGAAACATTTCATACAACACGAGCAAACATTCCACGAGTCATCCACGGGGTCGTCTCGTTATACCTTCGAAACACTCGTTTCGGAACGGTTCGAGATCGTAGAGGAAGGAGTCGTTCACGTGTCCGAAGAGGAAGTAGTGGTTCACGTTTCCGAAGAGGAAGTAGTTGTTCCGTAGAGGTACACGTGTAGTCGTTCACATCCCGTTCGGAGAGGTACTTGGCGTTCCCGTCACGTGTAGTCGTTCTTGTCTCGTAGACGTTCATGCCGCGTGTAGAGGTACTTGTCGGGATCGTCATCGACGTAGGGGTACACGTTTGTAGATGTACTCGTCATCGTAGCCGTTCGGTCGTCGTGGTACTTGGAGGGTCTCGGCGACGGTAGTGGTACTTGGGGGTTCTCTGTCAAGACAACAGCAAAAGGCCAACACAAAAGAAAACACCGGACACGGCACGGCGAGGAGACGAAGCACTCCGACGGGGAAAAACTCTGCAGAATGCGACGAAGCAAGGGCCCCGGGAGCTCAAGCGGGGAGGCCGGCTGCATGCCTGGCCGAGGCAGCAGCAACTAGGCGAGGAGGTGATGGAGCTGTGGCGTCCGCGCGGGTCCTGGCCGCTGGGCCAGAGAGGCGACCTGGTGGACGACGGGGCTCGAAGGGAGGAAGAGGACCGGCGCCCTGGAGGTGCTGGGGCGGAGCGGAGAGGAAGGGCAGCGGCTCCGGCCGGCTTGGCAGGGCGGCTGCAGCCTGAAGTCGCGCGAAGGAGAAGGGCCGACGCGGCGGCCTAGGCGGGGCGCCAGGGCTGCGGCCTGAGGCTCCCGGACGGGGCGCGGAGGGAGCCGTGCTGGGGCGTCGCCACGGCCGGATGGCACGGAGAGGAGGGGCGCCAGGGCGCTCGGAGGTGGCTGGCAGGGCCATCGGGGAGCTCTGGCGCGGTCCGGCTCGCGCAGAGGAGGAGGGGGCGCGGGCGCGCTCGGGCCAGACGAGGAGGGAAGGGCGCTCGGCCTGGCCAGTCGAAGGGAGGAGCAGAGGGGACGAGCGCTCGAGGGGAGAGATCGAGTGCGGGGTCGAGGGGAGATCGGGCAGAGGGAATCGGGAGCGATGGGAATCGTGGGAGATCGAGATGGGGACGATCGAGGGGGGTGCGGCGGCGGCTGAGGGGAAAAACGAAGGGAGCGAGCGAGGGGACCTGGTCGCCTAGGGTTGGGGAGCTGGTCGGGCCAGGAGGACTGGGCCTTGGGCCAAAAGGCTGGGCCGGCTGCGCTAGAGTGGGCCTAGAGGCTTTAGGGAGGAATGGCCGCGGCCTGGAGAGAGAAAAAAAAAGGCCAGGAGGGAAGGGAGGCTGCTCTCTTCTGGCATTTCTTTTCCATTAAAGAAATAGAACAAAAAAATAGAAATGCCCAGAGAGTTTGGAGATGATTTTGACTGAGATAAAAATATCCCTACAACCCTGGAATTGTGGGCTATTTAAATAAAATGCTTTGGCAATTTTTAGAGATTACAAATTTATGCGAGTTCGGAAATAACTCAAACTTGCATAAATCTTTAGGCCAACCAAGCACTTCCAAAAGACATGAAAAAAAAGGAGGAGGAGGTCTTTGCAAGGGATTGAAAGGAAAAAGGCATGGGAAAAAATGCAAGTGTGTTGGGTTAATTCCAAACAAATGGAATATTTAATATAGCTCCCTAATAATATTGAGAGGCTTTTATATGTTATAAAGAGAAGACATTCTTCCCTCGATTTAAATGGACCGAAGGTCCACACGATTTATTTAGGTTGAGATGCAAAAATAAATATGACATGATGGCATGATGACATGATGCAATGCAAAAAATAAATAACACAAGCACAAAGAACACACGGGCAACCCGGAACATCTGGAATCTTCTGGAATCTTCTGGGACGTCGGTCTCGGGCGTCACAACTCTCCCACACTAACAGAGGATCTCGACCCGAGATCCTAGAGATAGCACCGGATAAAAACGGAAGAGGAAGAGGTAAAACAAAGTTGCTTCTTTGACAGACGAGTGAAACCAAAGAACCTTGAGAGGTTAAACAAACTTGAAAGAAAGAATAGAATGGAGATGAACGAAGATGAAACACTCCGTTAGAAAAGAGGAACAAGGAGCATTAAGATAACCTTGAAGGTTGAAAGACATGAAACAAGAGCTCACGGACGGAAAGAATATGAAACCGCAATGGTATAGCCAAGGAATAAGAATGACAGAATTTGGACAGCACTCCGTCTGAAAATGGAAGGAATTAACAAGAACTTGAGAAGATGGAATGATACTTGATGAAAACAACAACACACAGTCTCCGGAACAATTAAAAGAATGGCACAAGGGTAAGAAAGACTCAAATAGCACTCCGGTTAAAAGATAGGCAAAACTTGATAAGATGAGAGAACTAGAATGAAGAATACAACACTCCGGTTAAATGATAAGCAAGGGAAAAAACATGATCTCGAAAAAACGAGATGATGGGACGAAGAGAGCAATATCACAAAGCCTCCGGAATGAAAGAATAGCATATAAAACAATGAAAGAAAAGAATGGAGAAGAAAAATGACAACTTGTCTCAGAATTGAATTTGAAAGAGCATCCTTACGACGAATTATTGAACGGAGTTGTTGGAAAAAATCAACAAAGAAAAGAATAAGCTTGATGTGGGCTTATGGAAAACATCTCAAAATTAAGAGGTGACAACCAGCCACTAACTTAAACAATTGATTGGATAGAGATCATCAAGGAGACGAAAAACTTATTTCACCGGCAGGATAAATGAAGAACTTGGGTCATTTATGAGCACCATAATAGCAACAATCCTCAGGGAAAGCTTTAGGTGAAATACAACCCAAGATAACTCCAACGAATAAATTGAAGGGTTGAAAAGATCTCCTGAACAAGAAAATGATGGGTTAAATCTCATTCCTGACAACTTGAGAATCATGAAACATGAAGGAAAATTGTCAAAAATGGCATACCACCATCTCAAAGAATAAGGTAGAAAGAATTGCAATTGGAAAGCATGAAGAAGAATGCTTGAGCTCCAACAAGAAACTTGATGAAGACTTCAAGGATGAATTAAAACATGATGAACCACCATGAAGAACTCCGGTAATGAACGCATGAGAAGTGAAAGATGAAAGAATAAGATTCAAGGCCTGCAATGAATTAGATGGAGCTTGAAATGATAATTGAAATATCTTGGAGCTCCGGAAAACAAGATGGACAACTTAGAACCGAGAATATGATATGATGAACAAGCTCCAGACAAAAGAATTAAATCACCTTGAAGGAATAAGAATAAGAATTATGTCATGCATCTCCTTCACCAATTTAAATTGATGACAACCAAAGGATTTGGCATACTACTTATTCTCGTTGGAAAGAATTAAAGAGAGATCTAGCACAACCTTGGGTAAATCTTCAACGAACCACCGGTAGGATTGTGAAAAGAACAATGAATTAAAACGATAACAACGGAAGGGTAAACTTGAAAGAACCACCGTAAAATATGGAGAGGAACGAAGAGACATCAATGAAGAATATTTGGAGGGCAAAGTTGAAAACTGAGAACGAAGAAATATTCTGAAATGATGGCCTTCGGAGGATCACAAAGAAAAGAATTCATGAAATGCTTCCGACGGGTAAGAAAATAATTTCTCACAACCGGAACAATAATGAGGATGGCATGAAGCTAAAACCACGAATCTTCAAGAAGACGGGCCAAGATTTAAGAGAAACACTTCTCCGGTCTCCAAATGTTGAGAATGAAGACGAGAAATGCCATAAGAATTGTTGAGCACTCCGGAATGAAGAATTAAAAAGGTTGAACCAACGATGGAAAGAATTTGAAAGTAAACTTGGAAAAGGCATATGACTGATGGAAATCATTCTTACGTCACACTTGAAAAGAATTTCAGAATACTCCGGAAAAAGAAGAGTCAGGTAAGATCCTGGGAAAAGACCTGTGGGTTAGGGCCCACTCAAAGAAATCACCGTTGAAAAGGATTGCTTAAGAGATATTGCACCGGTTGAATTAAATGGCTTGAATAAGATAACAATCCTCAAAATAGCTTGAACGGATTAAGAATGGAATTATGAATCTTCTGAGATATCTTCAACTCTCCAGATATGAATAGCAAGAGGAGAATGATTAATTGGTGCACCGGAATAAGAAAACATTGTGAAAAGAGGAAAAGGATAAGATCAACACTTGAATCTTGAATTACATCCACCGACAGAATTTGAGAACAAAAGAATGATGAACTTGAAGCTCTTGAGCATCTTCACGATAAATCACCGGATAAGAACATTGAAGGAAAAGAATGAAGAAATATCACATGAATAAAATGGATACTTGATTAGAGACTCTGGCTCCAAGAAGAAAAAGGGTGGGAGGGTGGGGAAACAAAGACAACTTGGGATGAATGAAACAGACAAAATGCCAGATTTCTCATCGGCGTCCGTATGGAATAACTTGAAGAGAAGGCACACCGGTTGAAAAAGAATTAACATGAAGATCTTGATGATTAAGAAGGACTAGCACTCCCATAGAAATATGAGAATACCGATTAAGAAAGGTATGGAATCAACATTTGACATCGAAGCAACTCGAATACCAGAATCAAAACGAAACAAAGGATAGATATGCAACATGATCTGCACAATATCATCCGAACAGAGAATTGAACGAATGAATTCCGCAGGTACATCAGCTTGGCGAGAAGCCACTTGGGAGAAGAAGAAAAAAATAAATAAATAAAAAGGAACAAGGATCAGATAGAACAAATACAAGATAGAAGCTTCGTTCCGACATATTCGTGCTGAAAGCATATGAACGCGTTACGAAAAGGTTTTGCAATCCCCGGATCAGCATAGCCAAGGACCCTTTAAGATGCAACTCCTGATAGTAACATCGGTCATAAACCACTTCACTCAATGTAGAACCCCGAACTTCATATCGTGCATCCGTTGGAAGAATGCCTAGAACTACTAGATGAACCCACCTATAGATTTCCGAAAGTTTCCAGTTATGCAATCAGGTGTTGGGGATACACGGGAAGCACCGCGCAATCAACTCTAAACCTACATCCAGGTGTATCCATCCTTCAACACATAACCAGTCTTTCTCGGAAACTGTTTACCTCGGACCTTCGAAACGCATCCACTATACAAGCTATGGCAATACTCTCGAGCTACCTCCCCAGTACTGGGTGATGTCGGGGTTATCTTGCCACTAACCGTATAGGAGAGTTTTCGATGTCGGCCGTCTTAAGTATTCTAGTACTGCCGCGATGGATTTGTGACGACAACACCTCGGAGCTCAACTCCCCGGGACACTGCCACAACCCCTAATGACAGGAGGCATCGAGAACAATGTTCTCGTCACAAAGACATCGAAACAATCCAAACAATACTCGTGAGATCCTAAAAAAAATTTGGTGCATTTTTTGAAAGTAGAAGAGGCAAGAGTAGACGTCAGGAGTCCTCACAAGAATGAAAGGGGATGAGGAGCAAAGAAATCCTACTCTCCGATATAATATAGGACTCAAAATATTTTCAAGTGTGTGCCTAGACTCAACCGTCAACGATTCGATCAATCAGTGGGGGCTTCTAGGTCGGAGAAGGCTCTGAATACCAACTTGTAATGCCCAGGATGGGACTATACCTCCTACGTGTCGAGGCACGACTTAAAGGTATAAGCCCATCCTAGAATGATCTCAAGTTTGGTATCTTTGCACGACTCATGTAAAAGAGGGATTAAATTGCAAAAGGACATAGTTGGCTTACACTAGCCACTTCACACAATACATTACATAAGCCAAACATCATTCAGAACATCACAACCCATCTAAGGGTAAGATCCAAAAGAAAGATACCAAAACAACATAAAACCACAGGTCAGGATCGAATCCTAGTAGAAACCACTACTGATCGTCCAAACGTCACAAGCGTACGGCCACACTCTTCATCGAGCTCCCGGTGAAGAACTGAACCAACTCCCGCTTCATACTCGGCTGAACCTGCATCTGGTGTGGTGAAGTAACTGTGAGCCAAAGAGGACTCAGCAATCCCGTTCCCGGGTAACAAGACTATTTAAGCCTTGGGAGAGGATAAGGCTGAAGAAAAGAGTAGTGTCTGCAGCAGCAACTAGCAACTAGCTTACGTGATAGAGAGCGAGAAGAGAAAGCCTCGGTCGAGAGATGATCACGAAGTGATCCTAACTAAAGCCGGTCAAACATAACCCCACCGTGTTCAACTCCCGAATCCCTATTCGGAAATTGACAGTCACGGAACACACGCTGGTAGTGTATTAGAAACATTGTGTCAAGTTATCTACAACCGGATATTAACAAGCTCCCATCTGCCACATAACCGCGGGCACGGCTTTCGAAAGTTCATAACCCTGCAGGGGTGTTCCAACTTGACCCATTACAAGCCCATGATCCGTGGAGTCACAACTCCAAGGTGGGAAGACCCGAGTATTCTCGAAATCCCGTGCTCAAGTTAAACCGAACTAAGGTAAGGCTAATCCAGCAAATCCTCCCGGCGTGTCGACACCCTGATAGTAGCCGCGTGTATCTAAGTCTCAGGACACGACCGGATGGGCGATTCTACAGGTTTATATCAATCCTCGAGTTTCCTCGCGGTGACCCCGCAGAACCCCCGTTTGGGACCAACACCATCGGCACTGGCCCCCCCTGCTATGTAGAATTAAGAATCCTCGGGGACGCGACCCCCTATGCAAATTTAATTAATTAATTAAGTTGTTATTATGAGGCAAATAGTACCAAATGTTGGGACTTGCTGGAAAAGACTTAGCACTTAGCGGTTTACCGAGGGGGTCCCATACACCCCAACCGTGTTAGGAACGCATAATCAAGGAACATAACACCGGTTTATACGGTTCCTAACGGCATGAGTGGAACAAATCACCAAGCAAAAGGCTTAGCCTTCCACCCTTGCCAGTATATAGATGATTTAATTCTTAAGCATTTATATAGTGTGATATAACCCAACAACTCCAACATGAAGCAAGCATCTTAAATCTTCACCTGCAACTAGCAATGCTATAAGAGGGGCTGAGCGAAGCGTACTTAGCCAAGCAACGGTTTGCATAGGTAGGTGGTTAAACATGGTGATGGTTACAGTAGGAGGCTGACAGGAAAGACATGGGCATCGAGGCAAAAACTATAGAGCGGAACTACTAGCAATAGGCAAAGATAGTAATGTTATCGGGGTTCGGTCATCTTGCCTGGAATTCCGCAAGGGAGAAGAACGGGTCCATGAAGTAGACGGAGCAACACAGACGAGAGAATCCTCACAACTCCGGAACGAAACCGAAGCTAACAAGAGAAGCAACCAGAAAGAAAACAGACAACGCGGTAAACACACATATCATAAACATGGCATACGATGCACAAGCAAGCATGATGCATGTCCGGTTTAAATAAGCATGGCATGTCAAAGTGCACAAACAAGTACTACAAGTTAAGTGGAGCTCAATATGCAACGAGTTGCATATTGACGAAACACCACATTTAATTATTTAGTTGACTCTCATTATTTACAAGACAAGATTAAATGTTGGTTAACATGACAAGAGGTGAAGCAAGGTAAAACTACACTATTTAGGCATTTTAAATGAGGCCGAAGAATAACAACAACATATCCGGAAAATCCCCATAAGCATGTTTAGTAATTATTAAAGCAACACCAACAAACACATTATAATGTTGTTAAAATGATGCGGATGACATGATCAAGTTTATGCAATTTTATTAAAAGGTTAACAAGAAGATGATATGAAGCATCGTCACCGTGGTGGAAGGAAAAGGTGCCACGGCAACGATCCGAAAATGATGCAACGACAACATATCGGTTCCGGTAACTCGTTGAGAGTCCGGTGCAAAAGGAAAGATGGCGTGAGCGAGTCAAACGAGATGAAAGGTGGGGCGATCCCGTCACCGGGTTCCCACGAGTCGGCGACGAGGCAACCGAGGAACATGACAAAAGGGACGAAACGGACACGATGCACACACGGGAAACATTTCATACAACACGAGCAAACATTCCACGAGTCATCCACGGGGTCGTCTCGTTATACCTTCGAAACACTCGTTTCGGGACGGTTCGAGATCGTAGAGGAAGGAGTCGTTCACATGTCCGAAGAGGAAGTAGTGGTTCACGTTTCCGAAGAGGAAGTAGTTGTTCCGTAGAGGTACACGTGTAGTCGTTCACATCCCGTTCGGAGAGGTACTTGGCGTTCCCGTCACGTGTAGTCGTTCTCGTCTCGTAGACGTTCATGCCGCGTGTAGAGGTACTTGTCGGGATCGTCGTCGACATAGGGGTACACGTTCGTAGATGTACTCGTCATCGTAGCCGTTCGGTCGTCGTGGTACTTGGGGGGTCTCGGCGACGGTAGTGGTACTTGGGGGTTCTCTGTCAAGACAACAGCAAAAGGCCAACACAAAAGAAAACACCGGACACGGCACGGCCAGGAGATGAAGCACTCCGACGGGGAAAAACTCTGCAGAACGCGACGAAGCAAGGGCCCTGGGAGCTCAAGCGGGGAGGCCGGCAGCAACTAGGCGAGGACGCGATGGAGCTGTGGCGTCCGCGCGGGTCCTGGCCGCTGGGCCAGAGAGGCGACCTGGTGGACGACGGGGCTCGAAGGGAGGAAGAGGACCGGCGCCCTGGAGGTGCTGGGGCGGAGCGGAGAGGAAGGGCAGCGGCTCCGGCCGGCTTGGCAGGGCGGCTGCAGCCTGAAGTCGCGCGGAGGAGAAGGGCCGACGCGGCGGCCTAGGCGGGGCGCCAGGGCTGCGGCCTGAGGCTCCCGGACGGGGCGCGGAGGGAGCCGTGCTGAGGCGTCGCCACGGCCGGATGGCGCGGAGAGGAGGGGCGCCAGGGCGCTCGGAGGTGGCTGGCAGGGCCATCGGGGAGCTCTGGCGCGGTCCGGCTCGCGCAGAGGAGGAGGGGGCGCGGGCGTGCTCGGGCCAGACGAGGAGGGAAGGGCGCTCGGCCTGGCCAGTCGAAGGGAGGAGCAGAGGGGACGAGCGCTCGAGGGGAGAGATCGAGTGCGGGGTCGAGGGGAGATCGGGCAGAGGGAATCGGGAGCGATGGGAATCCTGGGAGATCGAGATGGGGACGATCGAGGGGGGTGCGGCGGCGGCTGAGGGGAAAAACAAAGGGAACGAGCGAGGGGACCTGGTCGCCTAGGGTTGGGGAGCTGGTCGGGCCAGGAGGACTGGGCCTTGGGCCAAAAGGCTGGGCCGGCTGCGCTAGAGTGGGCCTAGAGGCCTTAGGGAGGAATGGCCGCGGCCTGGAGAGAGAAAAAAAAGGCCAGGAGGGAAGGGAGGCTGCTCTCTTCTGGCATTTCTTTTCCATTAAAGAAATAGAACAAAAAAATAGAAATGCCCAGAGAGTTTGGAGATGATTTTGACTGAGATAAAAATATCCCTACAACCCTGGAATTGTGGGCTATTTAAATAAAATGCTTTGGCAATTTTTAGAGATTACAAATTTATGCGAGTTCGGAAATAACTCAAACTTGCATAAATCTTTAGGCCAACCAAGCACTTCCAAAAGACATGAAAAAAAAGGAGGAGGAGGTCTTGGCAAGGGATTGAAAGGAAAAAGGCATGGGAAAAAAATGCAAGTGTGTTGGGTTAATTCCAAACAAATGGAATATTTAATATAGCTCCCTAATAATATTGAGAGGCTTTTATATGTTATAAAGAGAAGACATTCTTCCCTCGATTTAAATGGACCGAAGGTCCACACGATTTATTTAGGTTGAGATGCAAAAATAAATATGACATGATGGCATGATGACATGATGCAATGCAAAAAATAAATAACACAAGCACAAAGAACACACGGGCAACCCGGAACATCTGGAATCTTCTGGAATCTTCTGGGACGTCGGTCTCGGGCGTCACACCAGCCCACCAGAAGGATATATCTACAGAACAAGTTGCAGCAGAGGTTTATGCTGATATCTCAGCACTACAGGGTCTGATTGGCAATTTGGTGGAAAATGCTCAGGATATCATCCCCCTAAGCTGGGTGGTGCCAAAATCATTAATGCCAAATGCAACATTGTGGATTTGAAGGCACCAATGGAGTCAACAAGAGGTGTTACTTGCAGATCCAAACTGTACATGATACTCCACAGTACTCAAGCTCTGCTAGTATTGTAGAAATTACAGAAGGAGAATATGCTGTTACTAGCAAGAATAACAACTTGGACAATAAGAGAAAGAAGAGCAACATTGTTGATGAAGCACTATGCAGGAGAAGTGATCATTTGGCCAAAATCAACATGGGGTTTAAAGATAAGAAAGCTGCAACTGCTGCCACCCTCAAGCTCCAGAGCCAAAACAAACTTTCTGAAGGGGAGACCTCTACTGCACTGCCAAACAAAGACATGCTTGCTATCTACCTGGGACCTAAATTTGACTCTACAGTGAGAGACAAGAATGCCCCCCCACCACCACCAATCCCAATGCAAACCCTACAGGCCATTGGTACTGGGCCTTGCAAGATGCCATAAAAAGAGGTGTCAGCAAGTGCTCTGAACTATGACAGCTCAGATGATTAAACCCTCTGCTGGATGTTGAGTGTCTGATGACCACCACAAATGTCATCCTACCATGTTTATTTTCAATATGAATCATGCTATGTGCACCTTATTTTGGTTTTCGTGCCTGCGTGCACTATGGAACTCCTTGGCTTGTAATAATGATGTTTCTGAAACTTTAGATTGCTACTCTGAACAAATTATCCTTCAGTCCAGAATGCTTATGCAGTATATCTATCTGGAAACACATATTCAGTATGATCCTAGGCCAGAAATATCATTTGATGCACCCCCTATTTTTTTCTTATTACCCTTGTCTCATATTATACTACTACATATATGAGACCAGAATATATCAGTCATCTTATTATGAATAGAAGCTGGAACATTTTATGCTGGAATGTGAGAGGAATCAACTCTCAAGAAAGATGGGATGACATTAGAATGAAAATTGAAGAAAGTGCCTGTAACATTATTGCATTACAGGAAACCAAAAGAGAGGAATTTGATATATCATATATAAAGAAATTTTTTCCTAGGAGGTTTAACAAATTTCTGTATGCTCCATCATCTGGCAATTCTGGAGGCATATTAACCATATGGAATGGCAATCACTTCAAAGGTAAATTAATATCCCAGAATTACTTTCAGATCACTGTGGAATTTTCATCCACCATCGATAATACTACATGGCAATTATCTAACATCTATGGACCTAACACTGCTGAGGGCAAAAATGAATTTATTCAGTGGCTTACAAATCTGAATATCTGCACCACTAAATATTGGATGTTTCTTGGAGATTTCAATTTCATCGGAGGACCTGAGAACAGAAACAAAGCTGGTGGTGATCATAATAATATGATGATATTCAATAATACTATTATCAACCTGGATCTTGTTGAAATTCCATTAAAGGGGAGATCCTTCACATGGAGTAATATGCAAGATCCTCCCCTTCTGGAAAAGCTTGATTGGATTTTCACCAACTCTGAATGGACTACTGATCACCCAAACACTATGGCTTTTCCACTTGCAAAAATCTCATCTGATCATGTCCCAATCAACGTTCAAATTGATAGCAAGATCCCTAGAAGCCAGATTTTTATATTTGAAGAATATTGGACAGAATTTGAAGGATTTATAGAAACTGTTGAAAATTATTGGAAGAACAGTACTTTCTACACAGATTCTGCTAAGAATATTGTGGCAAAATTCAAATCTATCAGGAAAGGTCTCAAAGTATGGAGCAAGAAAATTTCCCAACTTAGCAAAACAATTGAATACTGTTGTTTCTATGTTAAATTGCTGGATGGTGTGGAAGATCAAAGACATCTTACCAAAATTGAGAACAATTTCAGGAGAGCTTTGATCAAACACACAAATAAACTATTGGAAGCAAAAAGAAAATATTGGAGAATTAGAGCCAATATTAGATGGGCAAATCTTGGAGATGAGAATACAAAAATTTTCCATGCCATTGCAACACAAATATTTAGGCATAAATACATCTCCTATATCAAATCCCTTGGCAACTTTGATATCTATGATCATGAAGAGAAAGCTGCCATTCTATGGAATTCCTTCAAAGAAAGAATAGGTATTATTGAGGATACTATTCAACTCTTTGATATTCATAACTTGGCATTGCAAGAAATTGATGATGATATAGCAAAGCCTTTCTCTACTGAGGAAATTGATAATGTCATTAAATGCATGCCCAATGATAAATCTCCAGGACCTGATGGGTTTAATGGACTCTTTATGAAAAAATGCTGGCATATTATTAAAGATAGTTTCTATGACTTGATTAAAGATTTCCAAGAGGAGAAAATTAATCTTGAACCTATCAACAGTGCCTTCATATCCCTCATTCCTAAAAAGAAAAATCCAGAGACTTCTGATTTCAGACCAATCTCTTTAGTCAGCATGTCTGCAAAAATCATTAATAAGCTCCTTGCCAACAGAGCTCAACAGATCATACTATCTGTCATCAGTAAGAACCAGTATTGTTTTATTAAAGGAAGAAGTATTCATGATTGTTTAGCATGGAGTTTTGAGTATATTCATATGTGCCACAAATCCAAAAATAAAGCTATTATTTTTAAGATAGATTTTGAAAAAGCATTTGACAAAGTTGATCATAAAGCAATCAGCTTTATGATGAAACATCTTGGATTTTGTGATAAATGGATCAGATGGACCAATATGTTACTCAGCACTGCCACCTCATCTGTTATACTAAATGGAGTACCAAGTAAAGTCATAAAATGTAAAAGAGGTGTTAGACAAGGAGATCCATACTCCCCTCTACTATATGTGATGGTTGCTGAATTACTACAAATTCTTATAAACAAAGCATGGCAGCAAGGAGATATTAATCTACCTGTGGAATATCCTGGGGCAAAAAGATACCCTATTATCGAATATGCGGATGATACCTTAATTATCATGCCTGCAGAAACAGCCCAACTGATGAAAGTAAAAGAGATACTTGAGATTTTCTCATCTTTTACTGGTCTTAAAGTAAATTATAGCAAATCTTCAATTGTCCCAATTAACATCAATGATACCGCAGCATATGAATTGGCAAATGTCATAGGATGCAAGAAAGAAAATATGCCTTTTACTTATCTAGGCCTTCCAATGGGTTCTACTAGACCTAAAGTGGATGATCTCATGCCTATGGTATCAAGACTTGATAAAATATTATCTGGCATAGCAGGTATGATGACTTATGATGGGAGATTGGTGCATTTGAAAGCAATAGTTGCTGCTCTTCCTATATTTGCTATGTCCTCCATCAGAGTTACTTTCACAATTCTTGATCATTTTGAAAAATCAGGGAGAAGTTTTCTGTGGTATGGAAATGATATTTTTAAACAGGGCAAATGTTTAGTGAATTGGGATACAGTCTGTCCCCCAAAAAATTCAGGTGGCCTTGGAGTACTTGACCTCAGAAAAAAAAAATAGAACTTTGCTAGTCAAATTCCTATAAATTTTTTCAATAAGCAGGATATTCCATGGGTGGAAATGATATGGGACACATATTACTCTGATGGTACTGTACCTACATACCCTACCAGAGTAGGATCTTTCTGGTGGAGAGATTGCTGTGCCATCCTAGATGACTTCAAAGAAATGACAGTATGTAAACATGCAAATGGCAATTCAGTCCTATTATGGAAAGATATATGGCAGCATGATAGTTTATCCAACATGCTACCACAGCTCCATTCTTTTGCAAAAGAGGACAACATCACCATTGCCAAAGCAATGGATTTGACTGAGAGTGATTTTTACAGCATGTTCCATTTACCAATGTCATCGATTGCAGTACAACAGAGTCAATCTTTATACAACATATTGAGGAATGACATCAACAGAGGAAATAAAGATATATGGCAGTTTAAGTGGCAATCTAAGCACTACTCCAATAAAATAATATATCTACATCTTATTGGAAACCCACCCGAAGCTCCTAAACCTTTCCAATGGATCTGGAAATCATGTTGTATGCCGAAGATAAAGTTCTTCTTTTGGCTCTTACTATTGGACAGACTCAACATGAGAGATATGCTGATGAGGAAATCCTTCTTCATTGACGAAAGTTGTTGTGTCTTATGTGATGAGGAGCCTAATGAATATCTCAAGAACCTTTTCTTCAGTTGTGACTTCAGTCATTTTTTTTGGATGAATCTAAATCTAGAATGGAATACTGACCTCAATATCAATGATATGATGATAGAAGCCAAAAACAGAACCAAGCTACTAGGGTTTAAAGAATGCATTATGGCAGGATGTTGGAGCATATGGAAGCACATAAATTCTATCATCTTTGACAATAAGGCCAAAGATATTGCATATTGCATATCATGTTTCAAGGAGCACATCAGCATCATCATTAAGAAGGCTAAACCTAGCCTTAAAGAGGGAATGCAAACCTGGCTAGACACATTGTAATTTCCCCTTTTTTCCTGACACACTACCTTATGTAATGTGTATAACCATATGTGATTGCTCCATCAATTAATAGAAAATGAGTTACGGTGGGGGACTTCCCCACAGTGTTTCCTCAAAAAAAAAAACCTCCCCCCTAGGGGCATGCATCGTAGTGCTTTGCTTTGAGGGCTAAGTAGATTTTTCACAATAAGTATATGAGTTCTTCATGACTAATGTTGAGTCCATGGATTATACGCACTCTCACCCTTCCACCTTGCTAGCCACTCTAGTGCCGCGCAACTTTCACCGATGCATAAACCCTCCTTATACCTTCCTCAAAACAGCCACCTATTATGGCATTTCCATAGCCGTTCCGAGATATATTTCCATGTAACTCCACCGTTCCGTTTATCATGACACACATCATCATTGTCATATTGCTTTGCATGATCATGTAGTTGACATAGTATTTGTGGCAAAGCCACTGTCCGTGTTCTGGGACCGGGGGTACCCAGACTTGCCTGCCTGCGGCCCTGGGCATGGCTCACCAGGCGGGCTGTTATGGCCCAGCCTCTTTGGCGAACACTCAAGACCCTCGCGAGGGGCCAAGCCTCGCGAGGAGGACGACACAAGGCATCCCCTAGGGTGGCCTCACTAGGCCAGCTCGTGAGGATCGGAGATATCGAGGCAAGGGACTCCTCGTGAGGTCCTCGCGATGTGAGCAGTGACGACCAAGGCCAGGCGAGCGCCAGCGGGCGCAGAGTGCCAGTTTATCCTTTGGTGCTAAAGGAGCAGGTGCAGACGAAGAGTCCCGATGCGTGAGGCAAAGGTTTCCATATCGGTGCAACGAGACCCACCAGAAGGACGGCAGGACGGAGGTCATCATGGAGCCCACGGCGGCGGCACCACCAGAGCCTTTGGCACGCGAAGACCACCTTTTGTCAGGACAGCTTGTACTAGTTGTCCCCGTTCAAATTTGGCCGTTGTGGGATTCCTTCCAGCTCAATATTTGGGAAGAGGACCCTGGCCACTATAAATAGGACTAGCCACCACCTTAGAAAGGGATCGGATCATCGAGACCTCTTACACACCACATGCTCACCCGAGCTCAAGAACACCTCTCCTCAGGAGGCAGTTCATCCATGTACTATTTCTTCCTCAGCCTACAAGGCAGTCCACCACACCACACTGGATTAGGGTGTTACACCACAACGGTGGCCCGAACCAGTATAAATCTTGTGTCCCTTGTTCTTCGGATCGGACGAGCTAGGCCTAGGGTTGTTGAGTACATGAGCCAAAGCGGAAGGAGAGATCTTCGTGCGCACCCCAGAGTTCGAACCTTAAGGGTTTTGCCAGAACCCTAGATCTGACATTTGGCGCGTCAGGTAGGGGTGTGCCAAAGTTTCCTCCCTGTCCGTCCCGCTCTCACCTCACCAAGTTCTCATGGTGGGCGTCCCTCCTCCGTTGGGCTTCGTGGCCGTGCGCAGCGATGCTCCCGGCCACCGGGCCTTCACCCCCGCCTTACGGCGGGTACAATGGCCACCCAGGTTCAGGTCAAATCTGCCACCGCGCTACAACGGGGCGGCAGACCCGTTTGTCTTCCTCCAAGCCTACGAAGAGGCCATCTCGGAGGCCGACGGCAACGACAAGGTCATGGCCAGCTAAGGATGGCAATGGGTCGGGTTTGGATCGGGTTGAACAATATCAAATCCATATCCATATCCATGAAGACAGTCTTTGCCCGTCCATAAAAAATCCATGGGTGAAAAATTGTGTCCATGTCCAAACCCGATGGATATCCATACCCATTGGATATCCATTGGGTCCTCTCTGGACATATAAATAAGACATAACACAATGTTCACATAAGCTCTTCCATTCTTCACTTCGTGGCAGGCTAGGCTTCACTTATGGTAAATCAACGTCCACTAACAACATAAGATCATTTAGTATTTTTTTTTCTAACAGATGAGAATGATGAGTCATTTAACAAGGATATAAAACAAAGGGAAGGGCGTTGGGGTATGTTACAAAGGGGATTGAATGTCAACTAATAAAAGTTATGACGGGGATTGTGTAATTTCTTTTGCATGTTTTGGATAATAAAGTGTAAAATTGTAGTGGGGCATGTGACTGTGGGGTAGGGATAGCATATTTTTGCCATTAAGCCATACTATCGGGTCGGGTTTGGATATACCCACGGGTACAAGATTATATCCATGCCCTACCCATGAGTAATTGGGTCGGGTTTGGGCGCTGCCCATGGGCACAAAAGCGTATCCAAACCCTATCCATTCGGGTCGGATATCCATGGATATCCATGTCCATGGATAAAATTGCCATCCTTATGGCCAGCTGGCTCCCCATGGCACTCAACAGCGTGCCATGTGCCTGGTCTTTTAGCTTGCCAGAATCGTACGTGGCGTCCTGGGAAGAGCTGCACGACCTCTTTGTCACACGCTTCGGGGCGCCGGCGCCCCACGCCGTCGCGACCCTCTTCGGCGGCTCCCAAGTGCCACCCTCCGGCCGACACATCAAGCAGATCTTTCGCCTGACGAGCGTCGCCTCCATACGCCAGGGGGCTCCTCCTGGATGGGTGGCGCCCAAGGCCGACCTCACCTTCGACTCGGGAGACCACCCCGCCTCTACCGCGGGCTCCGACACTATCCCGATGCTCTGCACCCCCACCATCTGCAATGTGGCAGTCACCAAGACCCTCATCGACGGTGGGGCTGGCCTCAACGTGCTCTCGGTGGAAGCTTTTAGCTTGCTCCAAGTGCCACTCGAGCAGCTACGCCCCACCAAACCCTTCTCTGGGGTCAGCAGCGGTTCCACCAGCCCTCTAGGGCAAATTCGCCTCCCCGTCACCTTCGGCACCCGAAACAACTACCGTACCGAGCTGATCGACTTCGACGTCGCCCGAATCAATCTCCCGTACAACGCCATCCTCGAGTACCCAGCGGTGGCTCAGTTCATGGCCGCAACCCTTTTGGCCTATAACCTCATGAAGATGCCAGGGAGCAGCGGAGTCCTTACCGTGACAAGGGACACCAAAGAAACCGTGGCGGCCCTCAAGCGCGTCTTCCGGACCGCTGCGGCAGCGCGCCCTGTTGGGGAAGCCGCCCCTGGGACCGAGGGGGCTGCCCCTGCCAAGAAGAAGCAACTTTTCTTCCTTGACCAAGCCGAGACAAAGCAGGTGCCGGTGGATGAAGATGAGCCGTCAGGTGTCGCCTTCACCATAGGAGTCGTCCTTCCCCCAGCTCAAGAAGATGCGTTGGTTGGATTCCTGCGCGCGAACTGGGACGTGTTCACGTGGGAACCCAAGGATCTAGCGGGAGTCCCGAGAGAGGTGATCGAGCATCACCTAAACGTATGCCCTAACATGCGCCCCGTGAAGCAGAAGACCAGGCGCCAATCCATGGAGCAGCACTCCTTCACCGTGTAAGAGACTCGTAAGCTGGAGGCGGCGGGTGTCATCCGCGAGGTCCGGTCCCCGGAGTGGCTGGCAAATCCCGTCGTCGTACCCAAGAAGAGGGGAAAAGAGCGCATGTATGTCGACTTCACCAACTGCTACTTCTCGAGCTTGCGTTGTATTCCCTCGAAGAGGAAAGGGTGATACAGCACAGTAGCATAAGTATTTCCCTCAGTTTTTGAGAACCAAGGTATCAATCCAGTAGGAGACCACGCGCGAGTCCCTCGCACCTGCACAAACAAATAAGACCTTCGCAGCCAACACGATAAGGGGTTGTCAATCCCTTTACGGTCACTTATAAAAGTGAGATCTGATAGAGATGATAGTTTGATATTTTTGGTATTTTTGGATATAAGAACAGAAAGTAAAAGCGGAAAAGTAAAGTAGATTGTAGATTGATATGTTGAGAATAGACCCGGGGGCCATAGTTTTCTCTAGTGGCTTCTCTCATGATAGCGATATTCTACAGCGGGTAAACAAATTACTGTCGAGCAATTGATAGAAAAGCGAATAATTATGAGACTATCTAGGCATGATCATTATATATAGGCATCATGTCCGAGACAAGTAGACCGAAACAATTCTGCATCTACTACTATTACTCCACACATCGACCGCTATCCAGCATGCATCTAGAGTATTAAGTTCATAAGAACAGAGTAATGCCTTAAGAAAGATGACATGATGTAGAGGGATAAACTCAAACATAGTGATATAAACCCCATCTTTTTATCCTCGATGGCAACAATACAATACGCACCTTGCTGCCCCTACTGTCACCGGGGAAGGACACCGCAAGATTGACCCCAAAGCCAAGCACTTCTCCCATTGCAAGAACTATAGATCTAGTAGGCCAAACCAAACCAATAATTCAAAGAGACTTGCAAGGATATTATAATCATACATAAAGAGTTCAGAAAAGAACCAAATATTTGTCATAGATAATCTTGATCATAAACCCACAATTCATCGGATCTCGACAAACACACCGCAAAAAGAGATTATATTGAATAGATTTCCTCGAAGAAGCCATCTAGATACTAGCTATGGACCCGAAGGTCTGTGGTAAACTACTCACAACTCATGGTGAGGCGATGATGATGATGTAGATGGACTCCGTGGAAGATCCCCCCTCAGGCGGAGCTCTGGAACAGGCCCCAAGATGGGATCTCACGGGAACAGAAGGTTGCGCCGGTGGAACTAGGGTTTTCTCTGTTGTTCTGATGGTTTCGGGGTACGTAGATATATATAGGAAGAAGGAGGGCACCAGGGGCCAGACGTGGGGCCCACGAGGCAGGGAGGCGCGCCCTGTAGGGGGCCTCGCCCCCCACCCTCTTGGACGCCACCTCACCCCTATTACGTGGTTCTCAGGTCTCCCGTGCGTATTTTGCTCCAAAAATATCTCTCCCGAAGTTTTGTTCCGTTTGGACTCCATTTGATATTCCCTTTCTGTAAAACCCTAAAATAGGCAAAAAAAACAGCAATCTGGACTAGGCCTTTGGGTTAATAGGTTAGTCCCGATAATAATATAAAAGTGTATAACAAAGCCCATTAAACATCCAAAACATCTTAAATAATAGCATGGAACAATCAAAAATTATAGATACGTTGGAGACGTATCAAGCATCCCCAAGCTTAATTCCTGCTCGTCCTCAAGTAGGTAAATGATAAAAACAGAAGTTTTGATGTGGAACGCTAACCAACATAATTTTCAATGTAATTCTCTTAATTGTTGCATGAATGTTCAGATCTGAAAGATTCAAGACAAAAGTCTATATTGACATAAGAAATAATAATACTTCAAACATACTAACAAAGCAATCATGTCTTCTCAAAATACTATGGCTAAAGAAAGTTATCCCTACAAAATCATATAGTCTGGCTATGCTCCCTCTTCATCACACAAAATATTCATGTCATGCACAACCCCGGTTTCAGCCAAACACTTGTTTTCATACTCTATCTTTTCAAACCTTTCAACTTTCATACAATACATGAGCGTGAGCCATGGACATAGCACTATGGGTGGAATAGAGTGGTGGTTGTAGAGAAGACAAAAAGGAGGGAGATAGTCTCACATCGACTAGGAGTATCAATGGGCTATGGAGATGCCCATCAATAGATATCAATGTGAGTGAGTAGGGATTGCCAAGCAACGGATGCACTAGAGCTAAGAATGTATGAAAGCTCGACGAAAGAAACTAAGTGGGTGTGCATCCAAATTGCTTGCTCATGAAGACCTAGGGCATTTGAGGAAGCCCATCGTTGGAATATACAAGCCAAGTTCTATAATGAAAATTCCCACTAGTATATGAAACTGACTAAACATGAAACTCTCTATCATGAAGAACATGGTACTACTTCGAAGCACAAATGTGGAAAAGGATAGTAGGAATTGTCCCTTCTCTCTTTTCTCTCATTTTTTTGGAGGGGCTTTCTCTTATTTTTAGCCCCTCTCTATTTTTTTGGGCCATCTCTTTTTTGTTGGCCTTTCCTCACATGGGACAATGCTCTAATAATGATGATCATCAAACTTTTATTGATTCACAACTCAATACTTGACCAAAGTATGACTCTATATGAATGCCTTCGGCGGTGTACCGGGGTATGCAATGAATCAAGAGTGACATGTATGAAAAATTATGCATGGTGGCTTTGCCACAAATACGATGTCAACTACATGACCATGCATGGCAATATGACAATGTGAAGCGTGTCATATGAACGAAACGGTGGAAAGTTGCATGGCAATATATCTCGGAATGGCTATGGAAATGACATGATAGGTAGGTATGGTGGCTGTTTTGAGGAGGATATATGGTGGGTGTATGATACCGGCGAAAGTTGTGCGGTACAAGAGAGGCTAGCAATGGTGAAAGGGTGAGAGTGTGTATAATCCATGGACTCAACATTAGTCATAAGAACTCATATACTTATTGAAAAAATTTACGAGTCATCAAAACAAAGTAATCAACGCATGATCCTAGGGGGGAGGTTGGTAGGAGTTAACCATCGTGCGCCCCCGACCTCCACACAAAGGATGGCACTCTACAAATACCTCATGCTCTAACTTCGTCACATAGCGGTTCACCATACGTGCATGCTACGGGAATCACTAACTTTAACACAAGTATTTCTCAATTTCATAATAACTCTACTAGCATGACTCTAATATCACTATCCTCATATCTCAAAACAATTATCAAGCATCCAACTTCTCATCATATTAAAGGCACTTATTATGAAAGTTTTTACTACATTCATCTTGGATGCCTATCATGTGAAGGCTAGTTTTATAGCCAAAGCACATTACCATGCTGTTTTAATAGACTCTCAAAAGGATATAAGTGAAGCATGGGAGATCAACAATTTCTACAAAATATAATCACCACCATACTCTAAAAGATATAAGTGAAGCACTAGAGCAAAAACTATTCCACTCAAAAGATATAAGTGAAGCACATAGAGTGTTCTAACAATTCCTAGGACATATTTAACTCTCTCAAAAAGGTGTGTCCAGCAAGAATAATTGTGGCAAACTAACAAGCAAAGACTCAAATTATACATGACGCTCCAAGTAAAACACATATCATGTGGTGAATAAAAATATAGCTCCGAGTATAGTTACCGATAGATGAAGACGAAAGAGGGAATGCCTTCCCGGGGCATCCCAAGCTTAGGATTTTGGTTGTCCTTGAATTTTACCTTGGGGTGCCTTGGGCATCCCCAAGCTTAGGCTCTTTCCACTCTTTGTTCCATAGTCCTTCAAAGCAATACTCAATACTCAAAACTTGAAAACTTCACAACACAAAACTTAGACAAAAAATCTCGTGAGCTCCGTTAGTATAAGAAAAAATACCACTACTCAAAGGTACTGTAATGAATTCATTCTTTGTTTATATTGGTGTTAAACCTACTGTATTTCAACTTCTCTATGATTCATATCCTCCAATACTACTCATAGATGCATTGAAATAAGCAAACAACATACGAAAAACAGAATATGTCAAAAACAGAACAGTCTGTAGTAATCTGTAACTTTCGCATAGTTCTGTAACTCCAAAAAAATTGAAATAAATTGGTAGACGTGAGGAATTTGTCTATTAATCATCTGCAAAAAGAATAAACTAAATAGCATGCTCCAATAAAATCTGGTGACTATTCTAGACAGAAGTCTTCCAATAAAATCTGAGGAATTTGTCTAACGATTTTGTTTTTCACAGCATGATTATATAAACTTCACACAAGTCTTCCCAAAAGTTCTACTTGGCACAAACACTAATTAAAACACAAAACCACATCTAAACAGAAGCTAGATGCAATATTTATTCCTAAGCAGAAGCAAAAAAAATTGGGTTGCCTCCCAACAAGCTCTATCGTTTTACGCCCCTAGCTAGGCACAATACATAAATAGATCTAGGTATTGTCATCTTTGGAAGGCAATCCATAAGTGGCTCTCATAATAGATTCATATGGTAATTTAATTTTCTTCCTAGGAAAGTGTTCCATGCCTTTCCTTAACGGAAATTGGAATCTAATATTTCCTTCCTTCATATCAATAATTGCAGCAATCGTCCTAAGGAAAGGTCTACCAAGAATAATAGGACATGGAGGATTGCAATTTATATCAAGAACAATGAAATCTACGGGCACATAATTCCTATTGGTAACAATAAGAACATCATTAATCCTTCCCATAGATTTCTTAATGGTAGAATCCACAAGATGCAAATTTAAAGAACAATCATCAAGCTCATGGAACCCTAGCAAATCACACAAAGTTTTTGGGATAGTGGAAACACTTGCACCCAAATCACACAAAGCAAAGCATTCATGATATTTTATGCAATTTTAATAGTAGGTTCCCACTCATCATAAAGCTTTCTAGGGATAGAAACTTCCAATTCAAGTTTTTCTTCATAAGATTGCATCAAAGCATCAACTATGTGTTTGGTAAAAGCTTGATTTTGACTATAATCATGCAGAGAGTTTAGTATGGATTGCAACAAGGAAATACAACCAATCAAAGAACAATTATCATAATTGAATCCCTTGAAATCCAAAGTAGTGGGTTCATCACTATGCAAAGTTTTAATCTCTTCAATCCCACTTTTAACAATTTTACCATCAAGATCTAAAAACTCTGAATCATTGGGACACCTTAAAGTAGACTCATCTCCAATCCTATCTTTATCAAGATTGATACTAGAAAACAAGGATTTAATAGGAGACACATCAATAACTTTCAGATCTTCATCTTTATTTTCATGATACCTAGAAGAACACACTTTTATATAATTCTCTCTTTTAGCACGCAACCTAGCAGTTCTTTCTTTGCATTCATCAATGGAAATTCTCATGGCTTTGAGAGACTCATTGATATCATGCTTAGGTGGGATAGATCTAAGTTTCAAAGAATCAACATCAAGAGTAATTCTATCCACACTTCTAGCCAATTCATCAATCTTAAGCAATTTTTCTTCAAGCAAAGCATTGAAATTCTTTTGTGAATTCATAAAATCCTTAACACTAGTTTCAAATTCAGAAGGCATCTTTCCATAAGAGTTGTTGTAGGAATTACCATAATTATTAGGGGAATTACTAGGAAAAGGCCTAGGATTAAAGTTTCCTCTATAAGCATTGTTACCAAAATTATTCATACCAACAAAATTCACATCCAAAGATTCAATATTATTTTTAATCAAAGTGGACAAAGGCATATCATTTGGATCATAAGAAGCACTCTTAGCAGCAAATAATTTCATAAGTTCATCCATCTTTCCACTCAAAACACTAATCTCTTCAATAGCATGCACTTTTTTACTAGTAGATCTTTCAGTCTGCCATTGAGAATAATTAACCATAACATTATCTAGGAGTTTGGTAGCTTCTCCTAAGGTAGTTTCCATGAAAGTGCCTCCTGCGGCCGAATCTAAAAGATTTCTAGAAGCAAAATTCAAGCCAGCATAAAAGTTTTGAATAATCATCCATAAGTTCAAACCATGTGTAGGGCAATTACGTATCATTAATTTCATTCTCTCCCAAGCTTGTGCAACATGCTCATGATCTAGTTGCTTAAAATTAATAATATCGTTTCTAAGAGAGATGATCTTAGCAGCAGAGAAATACTTAGAGATAAAAGCATCTTTGCACTTATTCCACGAATAAATAACTATTTCTAGGCAAAGAGGAAAACCAAGTTTTAGCACGATCTCTAAGTGAAAACGGAAATAACTTCAATTTAACAATATCGTTATCCGTATCCCTTTTCTTTTGCATATCACACAAATCAACAAAGTTGTTTAGATGGGTAGCGGCATCTTCACAAGGAAGGCCGGAAAATTGATCTTTCATAACAAGATTCAAAAGAGCAACATTGATCTCACAATATTCAGCATCGGTAATAGGAGCAATCAGAGTGCTAATAGAATCATTATTGTTGGTATTGGAGAAGTCACACAATTTTGTATTGTTCTGAGCCATAGTGACAAGCAAGCAATCCAACACACAAGCAAACAAGAAGCAAGCGAACGATAAACACACGGCAGGAGAAGGGCAAATAAAACGGCAAGGGTGAAGTGGGGGAGAGGAAAACGAGAGGCAAAAAAGGTAATGCGAAGGATAAGGGTTTTTGATAGGTACTTGGTATATGACTTATGCGTAAGCCTCCCCGGCAACGGCGCCATAAATTCTTCTTGCTACTTCTCGAGCTTGTGTTGTATTCCCTCGAAGAGGAAAGGGTGATGCAGCACAGTAGCGTAAGTATTTCGCTTAGGTTTTGAGAACCAAGGTATCAATCCAGTAGGAGACCATGTGCGAGTCCCTCGCACCTGCCAAACAAATAAGAACTTCGCAGCCAACGCGATAAGGGGTTTTCAATCCCTTTACTGTCACTTACGAAAGTGAGATCTGATAGAGATGATAGTTTGATATTTTTCGTATTTTTGGATATAAGAACAAAAAGTAAAAGCGGAAAAGTAAAGTAGATTGTAGATTGATATGTTGATAATACACCCGGTGGACATAGTTTTCTCTAGTGGCTTCTCTCATGATAGCGATATTCTACGGCGGGTAAACAAATTACTGCCGAGCAATTGATAGAAAAGCGAATAATTATGAGACTATCTAGGCATGATCATTATATATAGGCATCACGTCCGAGACAAGTAGACCGAAACAATTCTGCATCTACTACTATTACTCCACACATCGACCGCTATCCAGCATGCATCTAGAGTATTAAGTTCATAAGAACATAGTAACGCCTTAAGCAAGATGACATGATGTAGAGGGATAAACTCAAACATAGTGATATAAACTCCATCTTTTTATCCTCGATGGCAACAATACAATACGTGCCTTGCTGCCCCTACTATCACTGGGAAAGGACACCGCAAGATTGAACCAAAAGCCAAGCACTTCTCCCATTGCCAGAACTATAGATCTAGTAGGCCAAACCAAACCAATAATTCGAAGAGACTTGCAAGGATATTATAATCATACATGAAGAGTTCAGAAAAGAACCAAATATTTCTCATAGATAACCTTGATCATAAACCCACAATTCGTCGGAATACGACAAACACACCGCAAAAAGAGATTACATCGAATAGATATCCCCGAAGACCGAGGAGAACTTGGTATTGAGATCCAAAAAGAGAGAAGAAGCCATCTAGATACTAGCTATGGACCCGAAGGTCTGTGGTAAACTACTCACAACTCATGGTGAGGCGATGATGATGATGTAGAAGAACTCCATGGAAGATCCCCTTCCGGCGGAGCTCCGGAACAGGCCCCAAGATGGGACCTCATGGGAACAGAAGGTTGTGACGGTGGAACTAGGGTTTTCTCTGTTGTTCTGATGGTTTCGGGGTACGTAGATATATATAGGAAGAAGGAGGGCACTGAGGGCCATATGTGGGGCCCACGAGGCAAGGGTGTGCGCTCTGTAGGGGGGGGGCGCCCCCCACCCTCGTGGACGCCACCTCAGCCCTATTCCGTGGTTCTCAAGTCTCCCGTGCGTATTTTTCTCCAAAAATATCTCTCCCGAAGTTTCGTTCTGTTTGGACTCCGTTTGATAGTCCTTTTCCGTTAAACCCTGAAATAGGCAAAAAATAGCAATCTAGACTGGGCCTTTGGGTTAATAGGTTAGTCCTAAAAATAATATAAAAGTGTATAACAAAGCCCATTAAACATCCAAAACATCTTAAATAATAGCATGGAACAATCAAAAAATATAGATACAATGGAGACGTATCACCAACCTCAACAAAGCTTGCCCGCAAGATCCGTTTCCTCTACCGCACATCGATCAAATCGTCGACCCACCGCCGAGTGCGACTTGTTGTGTTTCGTGGACGCCTTCTTAGGTTACCACCAGATCAAGATGGCGCTGCAAAACGTCGAGAAGACTGCCTTCCTCACCCCGTGTGGAGTGTACTGCTACACCTGCATGTCGTTTGGGTTACGGAATGCAGGAGCAACCTTTCAGCAGTTAATGCACATCGCACAGGGAAAACAGCCCTGGAGAAATGCTAAGGCATATGTAGATGACATCATGGTAAAATCTCAGGAGGCCTCAACCCTTATCATAGATCTGGAAGAGACTTTCGCCAACCTACGCAAGGTAGACCTGCAGCTCAATCCAGAGAAGTGGGTGTTCCGAGTCCCTTTAGGCAAGCTCTTGGGCTTCCTCGTGTCACACCGAGGAATCGAGGCAAACCCCGAGAAGGTTAAGGCCATAGAAAAGATGAGTCCACAAAAGAACCTCAAGGAGATGCAGAAGCTGGCCGGCTGTGTAACTTCGCTGGGGCATTTCACCTCCAAGCTAGGGGAGAGAGCCCTCCCCTTCTTCAAGCTGATGAAAATGAAGGGCCCGTTCGAATGGACCCCTGAGGCTGATGCAGCGTTCGAAGACCTCAAGAGATACCGCACAAGGCCACCAATGATGGTGGCACCCAAACATCAAGAGCCATTGGTGCTTTACCTGGCCGCAACACCGCATTCAGCTAGTGCGGCGCTGGTGGCTGTTCGAGAGGAGCGTCAAGACAAGACCTTGCAACCCAAGGGTGGCACTCCCGAGGCCCCGTTAGGGCCGAAAGACGACCGCGACATGCAAGACGACCTCCCTGAGGCCGCAGCTGCCCCCAAGTTATGACCAAGCTCCTAGAGCACCTTTTCAGACGACACAGCCGCAGGAGAGTCCGAACTTCACCCTCATCGAGCTCTCGGTATACTCCGTCAGCACGGTGCTCCGTGATGCCCGAGCACGCTAGCCCATGCCACACAAGCTCTTGCTTGCGCTCCTCGTCGCTTCATGTAAGCTGCGCCACTACTTCCAAGGCCACCCCATCAAGGTCGTCTCAGATTACCCTCTGGAAAGGGTACTCCGGAGCCCAAACTCGGCAGAAAGGGTCGCGAAATGGAATAAAGAGCTGCAGGCATTCCAGCTAGAGTTCAGCACCACTAGAGTCATCAAGGGGGCCGCGCTTGCTGACTTCATGGAAGAATGGACCGACGCCCCAGGGCCCAAAGCGAGCCCGAACCAGTCCCTCTTACCGGGGAGCGAAGCACATGATGGCTGGGTCATGTACTTTGATGGCGCGTTCGCCCGCCAGGGCGCTGGGGTAGGGGATGTGCTCCTCTCACCCACTCAAGACAAGCTCTACTACGCCGTGCAACTCTGTTTTCAGCCAGACGATAAGGTCTCCAACAACATCGCGGAATACGAGGGCCTCATCGCTGGCCTCAGGGCGGCGATAGTCCTAGGGGTGAAATGCCTCGTCATCAGGGTGTCGGTGTACTAGAGAAGGGGTACCCTAGTATCTCGAACTTGTGCACGGGCAGTCGCAGCATCCCGCGGCAAGGCTTGCCGGGTGGCCGCCAAGGTCCTCCGTGGTTCCTTTCGAGCCATTCAAGAACAAAGTATTCAAGCCAAGAAGACAAGACCCAGGCAAGAGGAGCTTGTCGGGAAGGCCAACCAAGGCACCTCAAGGAACTTGCCGCGACACGCCACGCATCCCGGCAAGGCCCGGTGAGCGACAAGCTCACAGACGCGACAAGACAACGACCGTGGCAAGGCGCTTGCCGTGGCAAGCTACCACTCTGTACCCGCGCTCCAGCACATCCACCAACGTGTCGCTCTAGGACCCTTCCAGGCGTACGTGGCGGGAGGCTGTGCAGCCAGCGGTGCGCGGTGGCAAGCGGCGCTAACAAGATTGCCATCGTGGCGAGCGGTGGCGTCCCTGACGGTCCCTTTTGCACTATTTGGGCGACGCAGACGGGCATTTAATGCCCTTGTCCCTGCCATCAGGGTTAGGTATGATACACTGTAACAGGTAGTTGTACCAACCGCAACACCTTTCCATTTTTACCCTTGTCTACGTTGCCACCTGTCGGTGACCCCTTGATCATATAAAAGGAGGCCCATGCGCAACGTAGAGGAGGGGGGACGAGGAGGAGAACACTCACGCTCGGTCTCGTTAGCTGCTGGTGTGTACTGTAGCACTCAGCGCTCCCGAGCAAGAACTCAATACAAACCACAAAGCAGGAGTAGGGTATTACACATCCGTGCGGCCCAAACCTGGGTAAACTGCTCGTGTGTTTCGCCTCGATCCGCTCTTCATGCGATCTTCGCCCCCGTCGAGATGTCGGGGAACGAATCCACGAGCACCAATGGAGACCGGCGGACCAAGCCCCTTTCGGTTCGGCGGGGGCGAAGATCGCACGAAGAGCGGATCGAGGGGAAACACACGAGCAGTTTACCCAGGTTCGGGCCGCACGTATGCGTAAAACCCTACTCCTGCTTTGTGGTTTGTATTAAGTTCTTGCTCGGGAGCGCTGAGTGCTACAGTACACACCAACAGCTAACGAGACCGAGCGTGAGTGTTCTCCTCCTCGTCCCCCCTCCTCTACGTTGCGCATGGGCCTCCTTTTATATGCTCAAGGGGTCACCGACAGGTGGCAACGTAGAGAAGGGTAAAAATGGAAAGGTGTTGTGGTTCGTACAACTACCTGTTACAGTGTATCATACCTAACCCTGATGGCAGGGGACAAGGGCATTAAATGCCCGTCTGCGTCGCCCAAATAGTGCAACAGGGGCCGTCAAGGATGCCACCGCTTGCCACGATGGGGAAAGGAGAAGATAATGGTATGGACCAGGCGTCGTTCAAGAAAGTTTCGCCTTACCGGGAAGCAAACAACAGAAAAGCTAAGTTGCCAAAGTTTGAGCAATCAGATTTTTTTAAATTTTTAAGTTATCTTCCTTGAACGACCGTGCTTTCTATGGAAAACTTGTGCGCGGAGGAACCAACTCGTAGCTAGTTGCGCCCTTACTTTGTTTCGAGTCCGCTCAACAACTTAAGTGAGCTGCGACTAGTTACGACAAGGTTTCTTGTCGGTAACGGCACCGCCAGCAGGCTGCTGACGTCCCGCACTCAGCGCTCACGGCTAAGGTGCCTGCGCCAGCAAGTTCCCTAAAAGCGTAGGGCAAAAACATACAAAGGAAGGAATCAAGTAAAGGAAATAACATTGCAATCATTACCCAAAATAGAGTTATATTACAAGGTAGCGTGTCGCGGCTCTAACAGATTGTTCTCATAACATGACCCGCAGCGACAAGAAAAGAAGAAAACGGGCGGCCTAGTCTACGCGATCGCCCTCAATCCTCTTGATCCCGCTCACCTTGTCCACAATGGCTGCGACAAGGGCCTTGAGCGCTTCCAGATCAGCATCAGGCGGCAGGGTCTTGAGGACGTTGGTGAGGTTGAGGCCCGGGTTGCGGAAGGCCACCTTCACCAACACCTTTTGAAGAGGTCCCGCGCAGATCTTGCGCGACTCGTCGGCCAGCTGCTTTGGAATCTTCTTCCGGAGTCGCTGGAGGGCCGTCGCCACGCCTTTGAAGAACAAGGTGAGCTTGGCACTGGCTTGGAGGTTTTCATAGGAGGGGTACCCGAGATCCCCCATCCCCAGCTGCGCCAGCTCCCTGTCAATGTCTGCGGCAACATCCACGAGACCCTCCGTCCACTGCTCCACATTCTCCCTAAAATCGTTCTAGGCGGCAGCAGCGCTCGCCAGCAGCGCCTTATCGGCCTTGATCTCCTCCTTCAAGGCCACCTCCTGCTCCCTGGCGCCGTCCAGCGTCTTGGTCAAAGTAGTCAGCTTCAACTCAAGATCTGCGTTGGAGTCCTCGGCGGCGCTAAGTTCCTTGCCCTCCTCGGCGAGACGAACCTACAGCTCTCCAAAGCTATAGGCGTCCTTCTCCCACTCATGCTTGAGCACGGCAAGCTCTTCACCGCTCGCCTTGAGATCGGCCTCCAACCGCGCCACCTTCGTCTCCAGCTCCTTCTTGGCGGCCTCGGCAGCTGCGGCAACATCCTCTTCTTGCTTGAGGGCTCCGCTGAATGTTTGCTCGCGCGCGGTGAGCTCCTCCTCGTGGCTGTCAAGGTTAACCTTCCGCTGCGCCAGCTCGCCCTCCTGCGCGACAGCTTCTCAGCGGCAAGCCGCTGTTGTTCCTCGACTTCAGCCTTCTCGAGGAGGAAGGCCTTCTGCTCCTCGGCGAGTTGCTCCCGCTCCTCTGCCAGTGACCGGAGAGCTTCCTGGTTGAGACCCCGGAGCTCCTCCGCGCGCTTCTCGATGTCCGCTCCCGCCTTCGTTACAAGCGCCTCTCGGGGTTCCAGCTTGGCCTGCCGAGCGCGGTAGAGCGACACCAGCTTCCGCAGCAGTCGCTCCTCCTCAGGCTCGCCGCTGCTGCTTCTCGGCGCATCAACCAGCGTCAGCCCAGCGGAGGCGAGCACCTCTCCATCAAAGTTTTCTCCTTCGACCGGCGCCCTGGAGCTTGACGCCGAGGGGAGGTTGATGAAGACATTTTCGCCGACCTTCAAGTAGACGCCTGGCAGGGGGTCTTCGGAGCCTGGCGCTGCGGCAGCGGTGGAGGGATCGGCGGTCGGCATAGAGCCTGGCGCTCCTGCGGCCTCAGGGCTGTCAGTACGATCGCCAGACCCCTCGCCAGCTTTTGCGGCGGCAGCTTTGGCGGCCTCTTCGCCGGCGGGATCATCAGCGCCGGCTGCTTCTTCGGTGGCAGCGGCGTCGTCGGGATTGCCGCGCGTGTTCTCCTCACCAGCAACCTCGGTCTCCATCGGCTCCGCAACAGATGGGTTTGACGGCCGGAAAAGGGAGAAAAGTCAAGCAAATATCCAAAAAGAAGATCCAAAGAAGAAGACCCCAAGGGAAGTTTTCAAGCGAGAGGATTACCTGTACCGGGTTCTGCGGTCGTAGTCTCCGCCGCCGGGGGGCCGCTGGTGCTGTCCCTTGCCGGAGAACTCTCCCTTGGCATGTCGGGGGCGACCTCCGGGCGCTCCTGGTGGGACTGCTCTGCTCCTACACAAACCAACAATCAGATGTCAGCAAAGAATGAGCATCCATGCGCGCCTAACAGCGGAAAGCGAACCATATACTTACGCTGAGGGCTGCTCTGAAGAATAGTTGCCGGGTCCGGCAAGGTGGTCTCGGACGCACCCTCTGCTGTCGCGGCAGGTTCGTCCTTGACGATAAACACCTCCCGTCGACGCGCCGGGACCTTGGCTCTCTTCGCCGCTCTCTGGGCCAGAGTCCTAAAAAGGAATAAGTTCGGAGTAAAGCAAATGAGATACAAGACAAAACAACAAGAATTGAAGAACTACAAGTACAGCAAAGGATTTTACTCTTCTTCTTCCTCGTCGGAGCTGAACGCGGAGAAGTCGAAGTCCGGCTCTCCTCCGGCGCGAGGAGGCGGAGGAGTAGGTTCCCTTGGCCGCTTGGTGGGAGCAGTGGAAGTGGTCCGAGACGACCCCGCTCCGGCTGCCGCCGCGGCGTGAGAAGCGGCAGGAGCAGAACAGGTGGTCCGGGAGGACCCCGCTCCAGTTGCCGCAACAGCGTGAGGTGCTCCCGCGGCAACAGTGCTTGCCGCGGTGGACCGTGTCATGCGGCGCGGCGACTGTCGACTCGCCCGCCACTCCGCTACGTCCCCGGCCTTGCGGAGACGCCTTCTTGGTGGAGCTGGGGGCTCTGCTTGCGGCGAGCTGTCCGAAGATGAGGAGGAAGAGGAGTTGATCTCCAACGAGCCGCTCGTATCCTCGGCGGGCTCGCTCGACTCGACATCATGCCCGGCAAGCTCTTCCTCGCCAGCAAGCTCCTCTCGCTCGGCAAGGCTTGCCGCCTCTGCTGCCTCTGCCTCCTCCACGGTGAATCCAAACTCGCCCGCGGCTGCGGCTGCCACCGCCTCTTCCAGCCTAGTAGCGATGCGTTTCATCTCCGCATCGGTGGTGGCGCGAGTGAGGCTCTTCTTTTCGTCGGAGTGGACCGGCACTTCTACCAAGTCGTCAAAGAACTCCTGCACGACGTCGTCTGCAGGCTCTTGCCAAGTTGGGACAATCCCATGCGAGTCGCACAGTGGCATCATTGCACGGATGCGGTCGAGTGAGGAGTTGTTGCACAGCGGAACGACATCCTTCGGCAACCTGAACACTTCGGCATGTTGAGGGTCGTACTTGAACAGCTCCTCGAGCATCGCATTAAGCTCCATAATAGTGAAGTTGAAGTTGAGGCCCGGGCGCAGCCTCATGATGTCCGCCGCATTCTTGATGTCCCAGGCGGGTCTCCTCCTCTCCTGCAGGGGGCGATGCGGCGGCGAAGAAAATCTGCGCCAACCGCGCCTACAGTGAGGCCAGCAAGCCTAAGGCGTTGGATCCGGGTGACGGCAATCTTCAGCCTATCGTCTTCCGGGTCCACGTTGCTCCAATCGCTGCCGCGCAGTACTGGGGTTTGGCGCCGGGCGGTAAACGGCTGCGAGTTCTCCTCGACAATCCAGCACCAGTCTGCTCTCCATTCCTCCCACTTGCAGCGGAACTCTCCCTCCAGATAAGCTTCCTTCTTGCCAGCTCTCGAGATCCAGGCGATACCGCAGGATAAAGGCTCTCCTCTCTCAACTCGGGACATAAAGAAGTGGCGAAAAAGGGCTACGTTTGGATAGACTCCGACAAAGTTTTCGCAGAGATATGCGAAAACTGCCATGGTCAAAACAACATTGGGGGTGAAGTCAAGGAGGCGGAACCCGTAGGTGTTCATGAGATCGCAGAAGAACTCAGAGAAAGGCGGGCAGAGTCCGCAGTAGAAGAACAAAGCGAAGAAGGGATATCCATTTGGAGCCATTCCCGAAGCGACGGCTGGAAGTACCTTCATGTGCAGATGCGCCCGCGTCTCCGTCGACCAGAAGAGGTAGTAATACTCCCTCAGCTCCTTCGCG